>CM035161.1:86586321-86958443 GCA_020205615.1 Panax quinquefolius
TATTATTATGCCCAAGTTAAAATTAATTTGATTGTTTTATATATAATCAATTCATGTTAAGTAACTATATATCTTAATTTAAGATTCTAGAACACGATGTAATAAATTATTAAGCCTTTTAAATTGTTACATGTAACTTATAAATAATGTTAATTTTCAAACTTGATTAATATGTTGTTTAAAGAAAAGCGAGTTTGATCATAACAATTTACATGTATGCATGACTCATTTATTGTTAAAATTAATAATCAGCCCAACGGAGGGTTATTAATGGAAACAATTAAGTATTAAGAAAAGTTACATAATGTTACATTTAATAAATGAAGATTTTAATTTTACCCAACGAAAAAATTAGAATTAGAATTTATTAAATGGAATTTTATTGCATAAGTAACATTTTATTTTGTTTCTGCCCAACGGTGATGCGTGGATAAATGTGTTGTGCATTATATTATGAGAATGTTATTAGCATATTATTAATTGTACCAACGAAGATTGATAATTATGCACCAACATCTCATTAAAATCTATTTTTGGGTGTTGTAAATAGATTTTATGTAACTAACTGTTTTTCCTACAGTTGGTTTTATTATGATTAATTATTAATTATTGTTATACTTTGTGGATTTCTTTTAGTTTTTTGTAAACATGTTTGTGAGCTTGATTAGGTTTCAGTATTGACTTCAACTAGTATTTCTGGGCATCTTTCTGGAGTTGAAGCCTTGAATGGAACTAATTTTAATGCTTGGAAAGATCAAGTGAAAATTGTTCTCGGTGTTATGGATTTGGACTTTACATTACGAGTGGATCCTCTTGCTCCACTTACAGCTACAAGCTCAATTGAGCAAAAAGCTATTTACAAAAAGTGGGAGCGATCCAACCGCATGTCCCTTATGATTATGAAAAATTCTATCACGATAGTCGTTCGAGGAGTTATTCCTGATTTTGAGAATGCTAAAGAGTAATTAGCTTTAGTCGAGGAACAATTTAAGGGTACTTCTAAAACTCATGCAAGTACCCTTATTTTGAAAATGCTCAGCAGTAGGTATGATGGGGTTAGTGGACTGCGTGAGCACATTATGATGATGAATGACATGACCTTTAAATTAAAGAGTATATACATGGAGATTTTTGAGGGTTTTCTTGTTCACTTCATTATGACTTCACTTCCTGCACAGTTTGGTCTATTTAAGATCAATTATAACACGCAAAAAGAAAAGTGGAATATGATCAAGTTGATCGACATGTGAATCCAAGAGGAAGAAATGCTTAAGATTGAAAAACTTAACATTGCTCATTTGTCTTCCATTGAATTCCATAAAAAGAAGGCTCATAAAAATGGTAAAGGTTTTAAGAATAAAGATAAACAAATTTCTACCAAAACAAATAAGGCATATTATTCAGGTAACATCTCTGAGGTAGGTTCTGAATGTTACTTTTGTAAAAAGCAAGGACATATTCAGAAAAAATGCCCTAAGTTCAGAGAATGGCTTGAAAAGAAAAGTATGTCCTTCAATTATGTGACTTATGAATCCTTTCTAATTAATATTTCTTCTAATACGTGGTGGATTGACACTGGTGCTATGGTTCGCATTACTAATTCATTGCAAGGATTCCTTTTAAAAAAGACACTCCAAAAGGGGGAAAGAACCATTAAAGTTGGAAATGAAGAGTCTATACAAGTTGAAGTTATAGGAACTCTCCCTTTAGTTTTGGAGAGTGGTTTCACCTTGTATTTATATGATACTCTTTATATTCCCCATATGACACAAAATTTAATTTCTATATCTAAAATTGTCGTTATTGGTTTTAGCTCTTTAGAGGGAAACCTCTACAAGATAAATTTGGATAATGTCTTTGTTGAATCCTTGTTAACCATGAATGTGACAAAAAGTACATCTAAAAGTGGAAATAAGAGAAAACTAGATTATGAGGATTCTTCAAAATTGTGACATCAACGTTTAGGTCATATTTCAAAAGACAGAATGCAATGTATTATAAAGGATGGAATTCTTCATTCACTAGATTTCTCTGACCTTGACCATTGTATTGAATGTATAAAAGGAAAATTTGTGAAAGAAAGTAAGAAAGGAGCCACTAGAAGTGGTGCACTTCTTGAGGTGATTCACACTGATATATGTGGAACATTTTCTCCAAGAATTGGTGTAGATAAATCCTTATTACTTTCATTAATGACTATTCTTGTTATACGTATGTCTACCTGATTAATGAAAAATCTGAATAACTAAATATGTTTAAAATTTTCAAGGCTGAAGATGAAAATCAATTTAATTGAAAAATTAAAGTAGTGAGATCAGATAGAGGCAAAGAGTATTATGCTAAACACTAGCACATTTTTCATATTTTATCAAGAAAATGGCATCATCACTTAATATACAATGTTTAGTACACCGCAACAGAATGGTGTAGCTGAAAGGTGAAATCGTACTAATGTGAATATAATTTGTTATGTTTTTATCTTTTAATTCTTTATCATTTTTATTAACTTTGTTCCTAAATACACTTATTAGTTTCATATTTTAATTGAACGTGCAATTGAGGAAGTACGTGACTTTGGAGACGACTTGGAGGACAAATGGAGCTCAATTCAAGATTTTCAGCTTTTAGGCAGATTCGACCTCTGTAGATTCGACGTCTAGAGCTTCAACTGAGTTTTTGATTGTGTTAGAGTTTCAAAATGAGAAAATAGTCTTCTTGAATTTGTAGAGGATGTCTCAAGCTTTTCAAAAAGGTAGTATTTGCAAAAATTCGAGTTCGTTTGGGTGTTCAAACATTGTTTCAAAAATTACTGATTGGAGTTGGATTCCTATCCGTACTAGTAAGCTTAAAAAGGCCATATCTCAAGGTCCGAGAAAAGTTACAGGACGTGCCACCTGTCACATCGAAGCTAGTGGAAAATCTACAATTCCAGGGGGTTATTGTCGCGACTCTTAAGTATGGATGCCAAGGCGCTCATCCAAAGCCACGACTCTTGTGTTTGAAAGCCGCGGGTGCTCTAATTCCTGTCTTTGTTCTCGATTTCTGAGTCCAAACGCATTTCTGAAGCCATTTTGCACGGGATTTTGAGGGTTTTTAGTAGTCTTTCCAATTCTTTTCCTTTTAAGTTAGTTTTTCCTATGTAGAATATAAATACATGTTATTAGACACTTGGGAAAAGGATCTAGTCTACAAACTCCCTCTCTAATATTCTTTGGTGATTTTCATGGCTATGTGTGGCTAAACTTCTATTCTTGGTTTAAAGAGACGGAAACCTCATATTACTACATTGTGATATCTAATTGATTTTATTTGTTTGATTATTATTTTGAGTAATGATTATTCTTCTACATTTGATTTATATGATTGATATGTTTAATTGCTAGGGTGCACACTGGTTATTTATTCATTGAAATCTAATACTAAATTAGATATCAAATCTGTAATTATTTAGTCACTCTAATTTGTGAAGCAACTAAGGTTAATAATTTACTATAGATCAGGAGATTATTATATCTTAGGAAGAATATTCAACTAAATTAAATGCAACCGCTTGTGCTTGTATTGTTTAGCTTCATCAGTCTTTCTAATTCTTAAAGCATCTGCTAGATTAAATTTTTAGCGCTTGACTGAAGTTGTTTAGTAGTTAGGGTTCTTTAGATCGCTTGTTTCTATCTAACTAAAATTAAGGAAAGATATGGAATGATTCTAAATGGTTGATGAATATGAAATATATTATATTTTTATCCCTTAATGCTTAATCTTTTATATTTATTTTGTGCATAAAAATACTTATTATTTTATATTTTTATTTTAGGTACAATTGATGAGCTCTGTGACTTTGGAAATAATTTGAAGACAAATTGAGCATTATTGGATCAAGGGAGCTAAAATTCAAATGGGTCACAGATTATTTAATGGAGGAAGATCAAGTATATATATCATGTGCGCTTTTTAATATAATATCCTAATTCATGAGAATCAAGTACATGATATTATAATGATTACTTGCTGCAAATTAGAAATGTGCCTTATCAAATATAACATATTCAGTAAGTTATCACATGAACGTGAATTACAAGTCAACATTAAAGGTCATATGGGCAGTAGATTTTTATTTCAATTCAGCCATCCTAATTCCCATGCAATTGATATCAACTAAAGTATATTGATTTCCAAATTCAACACGGAATTTCAGCATCACGCGAAGAAAAAAAATCAAGTTATATGGTAATCCAAAGGCGGCAAGGAGTTTAACCACACGACAATTGTGGGATTTAATTCCAATTTCAAATCTGATATTTGGATTCTAGAAAATTAGTTTTTACAATTCTATTGTAATTAAGATTTCTTTTAGACTAAGATTTATTTCCAAATTAGATTTTATTTTTTTATGGAAATTAGTGTGATTTGTAATTCCGTTTAGGATTTGGATTTCTACTTCTCATAGGATTTAGGGACTTGTCTAGCACAATAAATAGGTGATGATAGTCAGGGTTTTATTGATTCAATTATCAACTATCATCTATTGGAGTGCAGACTCAAGAGCATGTCAGGCTAGTTTTTTTCATTCAGTTCTAAAAGGAGGTGAAACCTTGTTACAAGTAATTAATTAATTGAGTATTATTATTTATTCCTTCTTATGCGAAATTTCTTCTGATAATCTTTTTTCATTGATTGCATGCTAATTGATTTAATTGATTTGATATGGCCAATTGAGTTAATTTGATCATTATCATCTGCTAGATTAAGATTGATATTACGTTTAATTGATATCTGTCTTCATCATAAGTAGCAACTTACTAATTGTGGAAAATCTTTTATGTATTGCTAAGATTATCAAAAAAAATAAGTTAAACAAATCAAGCTTATGTGTTTGTTGCTTGGATTAGCCTAATTCTCTATTTTTTAATAATTCTGTCATATTAAATCTAAAGAGCTTGTTTTAGGTTATATAACAGTTGAATCTAGTGAAGAGCTTATTTCATACAGTGAAAATCTAAGGAGAATTTTGGATAGCAGAGCTTATTGTTATCTAGGGCTGATAGTTTCATTGAAGGGAAAATATTAATAACTTGATTAATTGATTATTGTACTTGGTGAAACTGAATTGCAGAACTGAAGTTTTTACATATTTGGTTAACTTCATCATTAATTCTTGTTCTCATAGTTTAAAAATAATTTTTAAAAATCTCCCATCTTTATTTTCTATCAAAATAGTAGAAGAATTCTAAAATAAACTTACTCTTTGTGGGATCGATCCTTACTTGCTACTGTGCTAATTATTATAAATTGTGAAGTAAAAGTGAGGTTAATTTCGGAGTGTCAATGACAGCTCCCAAATTTTGGCGCCATTGTCGGGGAGTAATTTCTCGTTTTGTTTTTATTCTATTATTTGTTTTGTTCTTGTTTTATAACTCGATCTTCTCAGGCTACTATATTAGATTTTGATCCAGAGATTGAGAAAACTTCAAGGAGGCTAAGGAAGGAAAAACTTAAAGTTCAACAATCTTCTGCAGATATAGACAAGGCTTCTGCATCATCACTAGGCCTCAAATTAGCTTTGTTATTATTATCCAATGAATCATCCACCGAATCCGATAAGGAAGTAAAGATGGTGATTCAAAACAATGATAGAACTCTCAGGGAGTTGGCAACTCCTAATTTAAATTAGCAACCTCTGTGCATTGAATATCCTAATTTAGATGCTGCGTTTAAACTTAAATCGGGAATAATCCATTTACTGCCTAATTTTCGTGGTCTTATAGGTGAGGACCCCTATAAACATATGAAGGAATTTCATGTGGTGTGCTCCACCATGAAACCACACAGAATCACCGAAGAGCAAATCAAGTTGAGAGCATTCCCATTCTCCCTAGCAGATTTGGCAAAGGATTGGTTGTACTACCTAACCTCAGATTCAATATAGTCTTGGAATGACATGAAACAATTGTTCTTGGAGAACTACTTTCTAGCCTCAAGAGTAGCCAACATAAGGAAGGAGATCTGTGGGATTAGACAATTCAGTAGGGAGACACTATACGAGTATTGGGAAAGATTAAAAAAGCTTTGTTCCAGCTGTCCATCACAACAAATAGATGAACAACACTTGATCCAGTATTTCTACGAAGGGTTGGTATCGATGGATCGAAGCATGATCGATGCAGCTAGTGGAGGAGCACTAGTTGACAAGACCCTAGAGGCTGTAAGGAATTTAATTGCAAACATGGCAGCAAACATGCAACAATATGACACTAGAACAAATCATGCACCAGTAAGGGTAAGCGAGGTAAGCATTTATGATTATGGTCAACAAATTTCTAAATTAACTGCTATAGTTAGACAATTAGCTACAGGTCAACTGCCAGTTGCAAAGGTTTGTGGAATCTGTTTATAACCCAATCATAATACAGATGAATGCCCAACATTACAAGATAATGAGACTGTGCAACAAGCTAATGCAATGGGAAATTATCAATAATAACCTCATAGAAAGTATGATTCGTACTCAAACACTTATAACCCAGGTTAGAGGGATCATTCAAATCTGAGTTATAGGAACATGCAAGCGGCACCACCTGCATTTCCACTTAGGCAGCAGGGCTTCCAACCAACCCAACCTCAATATCAACCAAAGCAAGTAGTCCTTGCACCTAATGGAACATCATTGGAGGATATGCTCAAAGCATTCATGGGACATACACAACAATTCATGAATTAGACACAGTAGTTCCAGTAAAAGACAAAAACTTCGGTTCAAGATTTGAGGAACCAAGTAGGACAACTGGCTAAAACTGTGGGGATATTGGAATCTAGAGGCTCAGGAAAATTACCATCTCAAACAGTAGTCAATCCAAGGGAGAAGGCAAGTGCCATAACTTTGCGGAATGGAACACAGTTGGATACACCACCGACCCCCATAGAGTTTGAGGAGGAAGCAGCTAAGAAGGAAACAGAAAAATCCAAGGTATAACCTAACCCTCCTAATCAGCTTAAAAACATTCCTCTTCCCTTTCTTCCCAGAAATTCTAAAACCTCAAAGAAATATGAAAAAGAAATTGAAATTCTGGAAACTTTTAGGAAAGTAGAAGTGAACATCCCTCTCCTTGATGCAATTAAACAAGTGCCACAGTATGCTAAGTTTTTAAAAGAATTATGCACTAATAAAAGGAAATTGGGGAAAATGTATCTGCTGTTCTTCAAAGAAAAATGCCTCCTAAATATAAAGATTTAGGAATGTTTACAATCCCATGCAAAATAGGAAACACCAGATTTGAAAAAGCCATGCTGCATTTAGGAGCTTCAATTAATCTTATGCCTTTATCTATTTATGCTTCCTTAAATCTAGGCCCTTTGAAAAATACTGGTGTGATTATCCAATTGGCAGATTGTACTAACACTTACCCCCGAGGGGTAATTGAAGATGTCTTAGTGCAGGTGAACAAACTAATCTTTCCTACAAATTTTTACATTGTGGATATGGAAGATGATACATCACCAAACCCTTCCCACATCTTGTTAGGAAGAACATTCCTGAAAACAGCAAGAACCGTGATCGATGTGCATAATGGGACCTTGACTATGGAGTTTGGTGGCGAAAAGATTCATTTTAACATCTATGATGCCATGAGGTACCCTAGTGATATAGGACATATTTTTGCTATCGATGTGAAAGACTCCTTGGTGTATAGAGCTTTTAAACAACTACATAGGGACAATTTGGAGATTGTAATCACCAACAGTTTGGACATGGATAGGGAAGAGAAGATTGAGCAAACCCAGGAATTGAAGGAGAATGTAACTGCATTACATTCATTGCCAAAATTCTCAAATAAGTTAGTAGTACATTCTATTCAATTTCCTGTTTCTAATCAAAAGTTATTACCTTCTATTGTACAAGCCCCAACTCTAGAATTGAAATAATTACCTGCTCATTTGAAATATGCATATTTGAGGACTAATGATACTTTGCCTGTAATTATTGCTAGTAAGCTAACCAAGGTGCATGAAGAAAAATTGCTGAGAGTTTTAAGGGACCATGTTATAGTTTTTGGTTGGACAATAGTGGATATCAAGGGTATTAGTCCTGCCATGTGCATGCATCGGATATTGTTAGAGGATGGAGCTAAGCCTACAAGAGATGCGTAAAGGAGATTGAATCCACCCATGATGGAGGTGGTGAAAAAATAGGTGCTCAAATTAGTTGATGCCGGTATCATCTATCCCATATTCGATAGTCAATGGGTGAGTCCAGTGCAGGTAGTCCCAAAGAAATTCGGAATCATCGTTATTAAGAACAATAATAATGAGTTGGTGCCCACACGACCGGAAACAGAATGTAAAATGTGTATAGATTATAAAAAATTGAATGTTGTAACAAGAAAAGATCACTTTCCCCTTCCTTTTATTGATCAAATATTGGAGAGATTAGTTGGGCACACTTATTATTGTTTTAGATGGTTTTTCAGGATATACCCATATTCTGATTGCACCCGAGGACCAAGAGAAGACCACATTCACATGTCCCTTGGTACTTTTGCCTACCGACAAATATCTTTTAGACTGTGTAATGCCCCATATACTTTTTAGCGATGCATGGTAAGCATTTTTTCAGATCGTTTAGAAGAATGCATCGATATTTTTATAGATGATTTCATAATTTATGGTGATTCTTTGGATGCATGCTTAGATAATTTAAATCGTGTTCTAGATATATGCATGAAAGCTAATCTTATTCTAAATTAGGAAAAGTGTCATTTCATGGTAGAACAGGGAATAGTACTTGGTCATGTTGTTTCATCTAAAGGTCTTGAAGTTGATAAAGCTAATATAGATGTTATATCTGCTTTGCCTTACCCCGTCAACGTGAGAGAGATTCGTTCTTTTCTTGGTCATGCAGGATTTTATCAATGATTTATCAAGGACTTCTCGAAGATTGCATTACCTTTATGTAAGTTGCTACAAAAAGATGTGGACTTTCAGTTTGATGATGAATGCAAGGAGGCTTTTAACACTTTAAATAAATTATTAACTTCTGCTCTTGTCATTCAACCGCCAAATTGGAAGATGCCATTTGAGATCATGTGTGATGCAAGCAACTATGCAGTGGGGGCTGTTTTGGGACAAAAGATTGATAAAGTTGTTCATGCCATCTACTATGCTTCTAGAACTTTGAATGAGGCTCAGATAAACTATTCCACAACTGAAAAAGAACATTTATCTGTGGTTTTTTCTTTAGATAAATTTCGATCATATTTTCTTGGTACTAAAGTTATAGTTTATTCTGACCATACTGCTCTCAGGTATTTGCTCACCAAGAAGGATTCTAAACCAAGGATTATTCGATGGATTCTGCTCCTACAAGAATTCAACTTAGAGATCAAGGATAAGAAAGGTGCGGACAACTTAGTAGCGGATGACTTGAGTAGGCTATTGAGAGATGAAGAGGAGCTACCGTTGCATGATTCTTTCCCGGATGAGCAGTTACTTTCCATCCATGCTGAGATTCCCTGGTATGCAAATATGGTGAATTATTTGGTAAGTGCATATTTTCCTAAAGAATTTTCTAAACCCCAAAATGAAAAGTTAAAAAGTGATGCTAGACACTATGTTTGGGATGATCCATACTTATGGAAATTTTGTACTGACCAGATTGTTAGACGGTGTGTGCCTAACAGTGAATTTCAATCTATTCTTTCCTTTTGTCATCCTCATGCTTGTGGAGGACATTTGGTCTAAAAAGAACTGCTAATAAAGGTTTGGAAAGTGGTTTTTATTGGCCATCGCTTTTTAAAGATTCATATCTATTTTATAAAACATGTGTTAATTGCCAAAAGACGGGGAATATTTCTCAACGAAATCAAATGCCTCAAACTCCTATATTAGTTGTTGAGATTTTTGATGTTTGGGGTATAGATTTTATGGGACCTTTTCCTTCATCCTTTGGTAATTTATATATTCTTTTGGTTGTTGATTATGTCTCAAAATGGGTGGAAGCTAAAGCCACTAGGACTGATGATTCTAAAGCTATTGTAGATTTTGTTAGGACTAACAAATTTGTCAGGTTTGGAACACCACGAGCCATCATTAGTGATCACGGAACCCACTTTTGCAATAGGGTGTTAGCGGCTTTGTTCAAGAAATACAATATTCTGTATAAGGTTTCTACATCCTACCATCCGTAGAGTAATGGTCAAGCTGAGGTGTCTAACCGAGAGATAAAATCCATTTTGGAGAAGGTAGTCAACCCAAGTAGAAAGGATTGGAGTCTAAGATTAGATGATGCACTTTGGGCCTATAGAACTGCGTACAAAACACCTATTGGGATGTCACCATACAGGATCGTGTTTGGAAAATTATGCCACTTACCTGTTGAGTTGGAGCATAGTGCTTTTTGGGCAATCAAGTAGTGCAACATGAGTTTGGAGGCAGCTGGAGTACACAGAAAAGTGCAGTTACAAGAGTTGGAAGAATTGAGGAATGAAGCCTATGAAAGTTCTAAGATTTACAAGGAAAAGACCAAAGCTTTTCATGATAAGCAGATTATGCGAAAAACTTTTATTGTGGGACAAAAAGTTTTGCTATATCATTCTCGGCTTAAATTATTTCTAGGTAAATTGAGATCAAGATGGGTTGGTCATTTTGTTATCACTAATGTGTTTCCTCATGGTGAAATTAAGATTCAAAGCCCGAGCACATGCAAGATCTTTAAGGTGAATGGACATAGATTAAAGCCTTTCTATGAGGGGCATCAGGTGGAAAATATTGAGATGGTGAAGCTAGATGATACGATCTATAAAAGTTGAGAAGAGACGCATGTTGTCGAGCTAAAGATAATAAATAAGGGCAACTGCTTGGGAGGCAACCCAAGAACTCAGATTTGATCTTTCTATCCCTTTATTTTATTTTATTTTTTTAGTTGCATGTTGGCTAGTAGTTCTTTATTTTGATGGGAAGTTGAAAAAATCTATTTTTTTTAAAACTTGGGTTCCATGGTTCTATTTGGCTACGTGTTTAAAAGGTTAAAGTCAAAAATTGAGAATTAATACTGAATTTTAGAATCTATTTAATGCTTAGTTGGTTAATGAATGATGAAGACTAAACCATGATCCATAGTAATTGATTTGAATTGAATTTATGATACATGAGTACTTGAATATGAGATCTACGTGCACTAATTTCATGACTTAGAACTGTTTAACTTGCTTATGTTGTTGTAGAACCATGTGGAAAAAATGATGAAAAATGATGAATGAAACAAAAAGAAAAAAAGAAGGAAAAAATGAAAATTGAAAATCTGTTTCACTGTCCATTGTACGAAATAACTGGGTATCCAAGCCTCAGAAAGCATCAGTATTCACACTGAAAAGTGTGATGGATAAAAACAGCTTGACTAGTCGATTTTTGTGGCCTTTGTTAGTTGAATAAGTAAGCCCTAGGGGTGTCTCTACACCCAACGCCCTAAGATCATCTGGTTAGGGAGTCGTTGGTGGAAAGTTCACTACATGGGTAACTTTGAAAAGCCTAAGAAAAGGAGACATTGCACATGTCAAGAAAAGAAAAAAAATCGAGAAAAGCATGAAAATACATTCATCTGTGCTAAAGAGAAGGTTCTATGAAAATTTTTCGAAAAACAAGGAAAATTTGTTCTTGGGTATGAGTTAGTGTGCACGGTTTTTACTCCATGGTAACTAAGTTAAGTAAGTATGAAGATTTTGGGAAAGTTACTTATGTGGCTACAGTTTGATTTAATGAAATTCATTGGTGAAATGATAAGGTTGTTCATTGTGAAATAACTGATGAGGCATTGATTAGATTTCTGCAAATTTAGTGTTGATAGTCATGATTTCTACCTTGAAATCTTTTGACACTATGGTTCAATAGAATTTTTTATGGAAATCAAACTTTTGGTTTACACGAGGACGTGTAAAAAGATAAGTGTGGGGGAATTTGATGAGTATGAAATATATTATATTTTTATCCCTTAATGCTTAATCTTTTATATTTATTTTGTGCATAAATATACGTATTATTTTTATATTTTTATTTTATGTACAATTGATGGGCTCTGTGACTTTGGAAATAATTTGAAGACAAATTGAGCATTATTGGATCCAGGGAGCTAAAATTCAAATGGGTCACAAATTATTTAATGGAGGAAGATCAAGTATATATATCATGTGGGCTTTTTAATATAATATCCTAATTCATGAGAATCAAGTACGTGGTATTATATTGATTACTTGTTGCAAATTAGAAATGGGCTTTATCAAATATAACATATTCAGTAAGCTATCACATGAACGTGAATTACAAGTCAAAATTAAAGGTCACGTGGGACGCAGATTTTTATTTCAATTCAGCCATCCTAATTCCAATGCAATTGATATCAACTGAAGTATATTGATCTCCAAATTCAACACGGAATTTCAGCATCACGCGAAGAAAAAAAATCAACTCACATGGTAATCCAAAGGCAGCAAGGAGTTTAACCACACGACAATTGTGAGATTTAATTCCAATTTCAAATCTGATTTTTGGATTCTAGAAAATTAGTTTTTATAATTCTATTGTAATTAGGATTTCTTTTAGACTAAGATTTATTTCCAAATTAGATTTTATTTCTTTATGAAAATTAGTGTGATTTGTAATTTCGTTTAGGATTTGGATTTCTATTGCTCATAGGATTTAGGGACTTGTCTAGCACAATAAATAGAGGATGATAGTCAGGGTTTTATTGATTCTGAAAGTAGTATGCACACAAGCCAATCATGTTTGATGATAAAGTATATACTTTGTAACAATCTTATTCATTTATTAATAAAAAGTATTAATTTATTTAAGGCTTTTAATTATCTACATGATGCTGTTTTATAATATGTGATAAACCCATAGTTTTAAGCAATGCTTTTAGAATAATGATGATGATCATTCTAATGAGATCTAAATTCTTAGAAAGCTTAAAACTAAAATAGTTCCCAATCGTTGGATTACTAAATTGGGATTAGTGAATCCGGATAGATTGGTACATACGTTAACTTGCTCATTGGATGAGGATGATTGATCTCATGATCATTTGTGTGGAGACACTAAAGCAAGTATGTAGGTGCTTATGGAGAATAAGTTCCTTTGAGCGTGGCTCGCTAAGGAATACCTAATGGAGTTTTACTTGCCTGTCAATAGGAATTCCTGTAGTGATAGTAGTACAAGTGATCCTTGGACTTGAGATCATCATAGTATCTTGTGTATTATGAGTTATACTTTGACTTATCCCACCCTTAGGGTATATCAAAGGGTATGCTTGGGTATAATAAGTTGTACATGGAGATAATGTATGATCAATAAAGAATCTACCACTTCTATTAAAAGAAGAGAAATGTCTATGTGATTCGGATAAATGCCAACCCAGAAGTCCTTGGCCAAGGCAGAATGAAATTAGAAAGGAGTTTCTAATTTGTATTATTTGGAGTTGTGCATTTAAGAGTCGAAATACATATAATTAAATAAAATAAGACTTGTGATAATTCCATGTCTTATATTTAATTGGGACATTGTATGGTGGAAGGATTGAATTGTCACGGTAACTATTTACTCAAAGGTTCTTTTATGATTAATGTTGAAATCTATATTATCTCGGAAAGTCGTTGATCATTAGGGAGGCTTATCCTATTGTAGAATAAATATTATTTATTTAAATAAATTAATTGTTTAATTTATTTATTTAATTAAGATTAGAATTATTCTAATTGATTTATTCACAAACTCTAGGTTTAATATGGAGAACCTAAAGGGTCACACCATAAAAGGAAGAATAATTATTTAAGAAGTTAATGGCATAATCGTAATAATATGTTAAGGATATTTAATTTAATCTATGATGATAGAATAAATTAAATAGCTTAATATTTATTATTTAATATTTTAGAAATATTAAATATAAATTAATAAGAGGAGTCTTATTAATATTATTACAATTATTATTATTTTAATTTCTAAAAGAGTTTAGGAATTAATTTAATATAAGTACTCTCATTTATTCCTAATAGGATTAGGAGGTTAAATTAATTAAAAGTGTTTAATTAATTATTCCTAATATGATAAGGGAGCTTAATTAATTAAAGGATTTTAATTAATTAAAATAAAACCCAATTCCTTAATTGTTAAGGAGGGTTGCCCACATCTATAAATAAGAGGAGTCTTATTATGGGTGTAAGTTAGTGGTTGACTTTTACAACATACGTAATTCCAATAGTTGGGAGAGTACGCTCTTTTTCTATAGAGATAAAAAAACTAGGGTTTAGCCAACCACCCATTTTCTTGAATCTTTATTATTCCTTGGTGTATCACCTCTAGAGGCCAAACACTTGGGTGGCTAACGTTGATTAAAGGAAGGAACCAAACCCGGTGGATTCAAGTTGAACGCGAAATGGATTGGAGGTGAACTTGTACCTGAGGAAGCTCGAATCTTCAAGGGTATGATTCTTGTCCTTCATCTTTTCGTTTAATTAATAATTTTGCATAAAGGGTGATCCGGGTATATGGTTTGTAAAATTTTAAACTCTGATTTTTACACGTTTCTGCTTATTTTTGCAATTTGATTGCGTTCTTGAATATTACAAACCTAACAGTGGCATCAGAGCCAAACCTTTATGCGAATTATTAATTGTTTTAATTTGATACATATATTGATATGTGTTTAGAAAAATTTAATTGGGCATAATTTATTGTATAAAATTTATTAAAAAAAAATATATATAATAAAACAGCGAAAAAAAAGAAAAAAAAATTCGCGATTTTATTATATATATATTTTTTTTAAATAAATTTTATACAATAAATTATGCCCAATTAAATGATTTCAATATATATATTAAATGTTTATTATTCATAAGATGAATGTTATTTATTGATGCATATGATGATGTGTATGATAATAAATGGGATTGATTATGGACTATTGACCAATGCGATTGGATTTTATTTTAGTTGGATGCATGAATGTATGGGTTTTATTAAATGGGAATTCTGCGTACCTTGTCTTCTCTAATTTTTCTTAATGTAAATTCTATCTCTCTCCTATGTACTTCCCTCGATCACGATCAAGGTTTTATTTATTTTAAATAGTTTTGTAATATGAATAGTTAGAATTATTTTGAAGAATTGGAGATCAAGGAGCAAGGAGCGCTTGAAGACCCCTTTGTAATGGAGCTCGGGTTTAAATGTAATAGTTATATTTAAATATTATTTCTTGCACCCCTAGGGTTTGACCTTTTGGTTCACTTGGTGGCTCTAGTGAACCAAACTAGAATAAAAGTCCATAATCAATTCGGGTAGAATATAGTATTCTATATGTGCATGCTTATATTATATATATTATATATTATGCAAACATGATTCACATGTTCATTAATATGACACGTATTTTATATATATATGTGCATGCGCACTAAACAAGATGAGACAAATTAATAACAAACCCCTCAATTTTTATATTAAGTCCTAAGCGTTCAAAGATATTTGGAATATCGAACGTCGCCTTCTAGCATGATAAAATTAATAGAGTATTAAATATTTAATATGAGTTTGTTGTGTCACCACAAGGCAAGTATTAAGTATTTAAGATGTTAATTTATCACATTTGATGCTTATAAAGAAAATTGAACAATATTGTTTTGTTGTGTCACCACAAGGATGATATTTTTCTTTTTTGAATATATGGAGTGCTAGGTCGGACTTAACTTGGATAATTTTGATTCGGATGTGCCACCACTTGATCAAAATAATCTAAGAGGCAAAATACAAGGAGTTGCATAGTTGATGTAATTGACAAAAGTTGTCTACCTATTTATTTATATATAGTTTGTTGTGTCACCACAAGGCTATATACATTTGAAATGGGATCCTTATTCTCACTAACAAATCTTTAATTAGATTTTTCTTAGAACTATATAAGTGAGGTAATATAGTTTGAAGAAAATAGTGGGAGATACCAATTTAAAACAAGACCTAAATTATTTTGGTAATTAATAAAAGAATGTATGTTAAAATGTTGTTAATTACAAATTCATTTACAGAATTTTACAATGTCTAAAATTACTATCACTACGAAGCATATTAAAGGCTAAATTAACCAGACCGAATTAAACGGATTGGTTAAGGAATTTGAGAATAGTTCTGCATTTGAAAAGTTATCTTATGTCCTTAATCGCCTATCCTCGTGAATGGTTTAGAATAATGCCTCTGAGGAAGACATTGCTACTTTTAGAAAGTGGCAAGATGATGCACAGTTGGCTCAATGCATCATGCTCGCATCTATGAGTAATGAGCTTCAGCGTCAGCATGAAACTATGGATGCTCCTACTATATTCCTGCACATCTAGTAGTTGATGGTGAGGAAAGTAGGACTGATAGATATCAGATATCTAAGGAGCTCTTCCGATCTAGAATGGCCAATGGCACTATAAAATGCATAAAAAGTTCTTAACATAATCAATTTGATTGATCAATTAGGACAACTGGTTTTGTCATGGATGGAGAGTTGAGCCAAGATTTGATCTTGCACTCACTCCGGACTCCTTTCATTAATTGTTGTGAATTTTCATATGAACAAGCTAGATATCGCCTTCGGCCATTTGATTTGCTTAAATATGTTGAAAAATGTTGAGAGTCACTTTCCAACCAAGAAAGATCAAGTCTTATTGGTAGGGGCCAAAGGATCTTCTGAAAAAGAAGAATGATTCAAAGAAGGTAAACAGAAAGGCGTAAACAAAGGATAATAAGAACAAAACTGATATGGATAACAAAGGAGTTTGCTTCCACTGCAATAAGCCTGGACACTGGAAAGAAACTGCGAGAAGTATCTTGCAAAGGCTAACCAAAGAAGCTTAGTGAAGTTTCGGTTATAAATACAAATTTGTTCATGATTTAAAATAAAATTTTCTTTAAGTCAAGGTTCTACTTGGGTATTGGATACCGACTTTGGTTATCATAAATATAGATTTATGAAGGGACCAAGCAGAAGTAGAAAGTTAAACAAGGTAAGTAATCATATGTGTGGAAAATGAAGCAAAGGTTGCTGCATTAGCTATAGAAACTTATAGTTTAGCAATGCCTACGGGCAAATCTATTAAGTCAATAAGTTGTTATTGTATTCCAGTTCTTGTTAAAAATATTATTTCCATTTTATTGTTGGACAATGAAATCTTTGGTATTATAATTAAGAACAATTGTTGTTCTATTTATAATAATAATATTTTGTATAGAACTGGAATATTACTTAATAAATTTTATATACTTGACTTACATGAAAATAATTTTGCATGTTGAACAAATTAGTATAAGAAAAGGAGATGATCATTCAAAGAGTTGAATGTGTGTATTTGCTAAAATACAAGTGTGAATTATTTGAAAGGTTCAAAGAATTCAGAAGTGAAACAAATTGGCAATGTATTAAGATTCTTTGATTAGATCAAGGAATAAATACTTTCTGCAATAAGTTTCGGATCATCTCAAATGGTTTTCTCATAATGGACACATCCCGATACGATTAATAATTGATTGATGTATCTCGAATGAAAAATCGTACCTTGTTGGACATGGTGCGGTCCAAAATGATTTTACCGACATTCCAGTATCATTCTAGGATCATGTCCTAGAAATGGCTGCATATCTACGAAAATGGTAACCTCAAAATCCAGCCCCAAGACTCCATAAAAGTTATGGACAAGGAGGATTCCTAATCTTAAGTATGTTAAGATAAGGGATTGTCCAACTTATGTGAAAAAGGTTTCAAAGGATAAGCTTGGGACAAGATTTGACAAGTGTCGATTTGTGGGACATCCTAAAGTAAGTTTAGGGTATATGTTCTATAACTCTACTTAGCAAAAGGTGTTTGTTGCGAAACACGTTGCCTTCTAAGATAAAGGTGTTTATTATTAAAGGGGCTAGTGGGAGGATAATAGATCTTGAAGAGTTCAAGAACCACAAAACACTATAAGTCAAATAAGAGAAACTTGTAGATAGACCCATTGTACCACAACCGAATCGTAAATCTGGAATAGTACTGAAGATACCTAGGAGGTATGGATTCATCATGGATGATGATGATGAGGTACGCATCATAGAAGATGATGATCCAGAGTTACATGCGATGATGTAAGACTTCTAGTGTGTACAAAAGGGTCCATTGGGAGCGTCGTGAAATTTCTAGTATTATATGATGATATACTACGGATGAGGAATAACATACCAATGCTACAATCGGTAAAGATAAAGTTGTCAAACATTCCTCCACGAATGATTTGGGAAGAGTATCTTAATTGGGGATAAAATCTATATAGATAGATTTAAAAGGATGCTCAACTTAACCCAAGGAGCGTATATTCATTTGATGCTAAAGTCGTTTAGCATGGCAAACTCAAGAGATGTCTCATGTAGATGAGCTATGGAGTGAATCTCTTAATAGTCCCCACAGACTCACGAAAAGAGAGGTCGCATGAGTGACTATCATGTATGCAATGAAATATACGAGACTGATGTTGATCGGTCGTATATTCGGAGAAGTTCACTATGAGTCGGTGAAAAACATCTTAAAGTGCTTAACCAGGCACTAAGGATGTGATCATATTCATGGTGGGTCTAAATTAAAACTAGAGGGCTTAATGCAGACTCAAGTTTTTCGAGATGAGACCAAGATGACGAGAAAATCCACTTTAAGGTAAAAGCGTTATCTTGAGCGGTGAGTGCGGTGAATTGGAAAGGTTCCAAACAAAGAAAGAGTTCTTTGGTTTAGTGATAAAGACAAAGTATATAGCTATAAATGAAAGTCGCAAGTTGATTGTTTGGATTAAAAGTTCATTCTGAGAACTAGGAATAGTTCCTAAGTCTCATCTTGGATCTAAACATGTGTTGTGGCACTTTCATTTGATTATTAGAATCATTGAAAGATGGGAAATCACTATAGAGATAGTAGAATATCATGAACAACATTACATATCCATTAACTAAAGCTTATCTAACAGCAGGATAATCGTCACTTAGAGAAGAAGAGTATGAGATACCATGACGATTGACTTTAGTGCAAGTGGGAGATTGAAAGTAGTATGCACACAAGCCAATCATGTTTGATGATAAAGTATATACTTTGTAACAATCTTATTCATTTATTAATAAAAAGTATTAATTTATTAAAGGCTTTTAATTATCTACATGATCTTTGTTTTATAATATGTGATAAACCCATAGTTTTAAGCAATGCTTTTAGAATAATGATGATGATCATTCTAATGAGATCTAAATTCTTAGAAAGCTTAAAACTAAAATAGTTCCCAATCGTTGGATTACTAAATTGGGATTAGTGAATCCGGATAGATTGGTACATACGTTGCTTGCTCATTGGATGAGGATGATTGATCTCATGATCATTTGTGTGGAGACACTAAAGCAAGTATGTAGGTGTTTATTGGAGAATAAGTTTCCTTTGAGCATTGGCTCATTAAGGAATACCTAATGGAGTTTTACTTACCGTCAATAGGAATTCTGTAGTGATAGTAAGACAAGTGATCCTTGGACTTGAGATCATCATAGTATCTTGTGTATGATGAGTTATACTTTGACTTATTCCTTAAGACCCTTAGGGTATATCAAAGGGTATTCTTGGGTATAATAAGTTGTACATGGAGATAATGTATGATCGATAAAGAATCTACCACTTCTATTAAAGAAGAGAAATGTCCTATGTAATTCGATAAATGACAACCCAAAGAGTCCTTGGTTAAGCGAGAATGAAATTAGAAAGGAGTTTCTAATTTGCATTATTTGGAGTTGTGCATTTAAGAGTCGAAATACATATAATTAAATAAAATAAGACTTGATAGTAATTCCATATCTTATATTTAATTGGGACATTATATGGTGGAAGGATTGAATTGTACGGTAACTATTTACTCAAAGGTTCTTTTATGATTAATGTTGAAATCTATATTATCTAGAAAGTCGTTGATCGCTAGGGAGGCTTATCCCTATTGTAGAATAAATATTATTTATTTAAATAAATTAATTGTTTAATTTATTTATTTAAATAAGATTAGAATTGTTCTAATTGATTTATTCACAACAGGTTTAATATGGAGAACCTAAAGGGTCACACCATAAAAGGAAGAATAATTATTTAAGAAGTTAATGGCATAATCGTAATAATATGTTAAGTATATTTAATTTAATCTATGATGATAGAATAAATTAAATAGCTTAATATTTATTATTTAATATTTTAGAAATATTAAATATAAATTAATAAGAGGAGTCTTATTAATATTATTACTATTATTATTATTTTAATTTCTAAAAGAGTTTAGGAATTAATTTAATATAAGTACTCTCATTTATTCCTAATAGGATTAGGAGGTTAAATTAATTAAAAGTGTTTAATTAATTATCCCTAATATGATAAGGGAGCTTAATTAATTAAAGGATTTTAATTAATTAAAATAAAACCCAATTCCTTAATTGTTAAGGAGGGTTGCCTACATCTATAAATAAGAGGAGTCTTATTATGGGTGTAAGTTAGTGGTTGACTTTTACAACATACGTAATTCCAATAGTTGGGAGAGTACGCTCTTTTTCTATAAAGATAGAAAAACTAGGGTTTAGCCAACCACCCATTTTCTTGAATCTTTATTATTCCTTGGTGGATCACCTCTAGAGGCCAAACACTTGGGTGGCTAACGTTGATCAAAGGAAGGAACCAAACCTGGTGGATTCAAGTTAAACGCGAAAAGGATTGGATGTGAACTTGTACCTGAGGAAGCTCGGATCTTCAAGGGTATGATTCTTGTCCTTCATCTTTTTGTTTAATTAATAATTTTGCATAAAGGGTGATCCGGGTATATGGTTTGTAAAATTTTAAACTCTGATTTTTACACGTTTCCGCTTATTTTTGCAATTTGATTGCGTTCTTGAATATTACAAACCTAACAGATTCAACTATCATCTGTTAGAGTGCAGACTCAAGAGCATGTCAGGCTCGTTCTTTTCATTCAGTTCTAAAGGGAGGTGGAACCTTGTTACAAGTAATTGATTAATTGAGTATTATTATTTATTCCTTCTTATGCGAAATTTCTTCTGATAATCTTTTTTCATTGATTGCATGCTAATTGATTTAATTGATTTGATATGGCCAATTGAGTTAATTTGATCATTATCATCTGCTAGATTAAGATTGATATTACGTGTAATTGATATCTGTCTTCATCATAAGTAGCAACTTGGTAATACTAATTTGTGGACAAGCTTTTGTGTATTGCTAAGATTATCAGAAAACAAGTTAAACAAATTGAGCTTATGTGTTTGTTGCTTGGATTAGCCTAATTCTCTATTTTTTAATGATTCTGTCATATTAAATCTAGAGAGCTTGTTTTAGGTAATATAACAGTTGAATCTGGTGAAGAGCTTATTTCATACAGTGAAAATCTAAGGAGAATTTCAGATAGCAGAGCTTACTGTTATCTAGGGCTAATAGTTTCATTGAAGGGAAAATAATAATAACTTGATTAATTGATTGCTGTACTTGGTGAAACTGAACTGCAAAACTGAAATTTTAACATATTTGGTTAACTTCATCATTAATTCTTGTTCTTTTAGTTTAAAAATAATTTTCAAAAACCCCCCATATTTATTTTCTATCAAAATAGTAGAAGAATTCTAAAACGAACTTACTCTCTGTGGGATCGATCCTTACTTGCCACTGTGCTAATTATTATAAATTGTGAAGTAAAAGTGAGGTTAATTTTGGAGTGTCAACGACAGCTCCCAATGGTGAATTGATTCTAACGATGAATATTCAAAGTATTAATTGATTATGCTTGAGTCAATGATCGGTTTAAGTTTCTGTGGTGGAATTTGATCTAATCGAAGGTTTGTTTTCTCTGATTTACTTTAATAAATTATTTTGCATTATTTTTAGTTTACTTTAATAATTACGATTAAAACCCCCAATTTTGGTTACAAAGCATAAAAATAAAACAAATCATTCTCTGTGGGATCAACTCTTACTTGCACTACTACATAATTATCTTTCGTAGTGAGTTTTTATTTTTGTTTGCCTATGAGAGCACACCAAATTTTGGCGTTGCTGCCGGGGACAAATTATTGATTTCTATTTATTCTTTGTTTCTTGTTAGTTTATGGCTCGATCCTCTCACTCAATTAAATTAAAGTTTGATCTAGAGATTGTGAAGACTACATGTAGGTTAAGAAAATAAACTCGTCAAGTTCAACGCATAATTGAAGATTCTGAAGAAGCTTTAGTTGAATCACCTGGTCTAAATCTAGCATTTGAATTATTGTCTAATAGTTCATCCAATGATTTAGAAGACATGGCTACTGAGAATAACATGACTCTAAAGGAGTTGGCTATTCCTAATCTTAATCAATAACCATTGTGCATTGAATTTCGTAATTTTGATACTAATACTCAATTCGAATTAAAATCTAGACAAATACTTCTTTTACTCACTTTTCATGGCTTGGTAGGTGAAGATCCACACAAACATTTAAAGGAGTTTCATGTTGTATGCACAACTATGAAGCCTATCGGAGTAACGGAAGAACAAATCAAATTGAGAGCCTTTCTATTTTCTTTGAAAGATTTGGCTAAGGATTGGCTTTATTATCTACCCTTCGAAAGTATTACCACATGGGAAGGGATGATAAGATTATTTTTAGAAAAATATTTCCCCGCTTCAAGAGCAACCAATATTCAAAAAGAAATTTTTGGTGTGAGGCAGAACAACGGAGAATCCTTATACGAGTATTGGGAACGTTTCAAGAAATTGTGTGTGAATTTTCCCCATCATCAAATTAGCGAGAAAATTCTTATTTAATATTTCTATGAAGGTCTTTTATCTACTGATAAGAACATGAATGATGCTGCTAGTGGAGGAGCTTTAGTGGATAAAACTCCCGAAGCTGCTAGAAATTTGATTACAAACATAGCGGTTAACTCCCAACAATTTAGCAATTGACTTGATTTTTCACCTAGGATTGTAAATGAAGTAAACATTTTTTCTATTGAACAACAAATTGTGAGTCTAACATCTCTTGTTCGTCAAATGATTGTAGGTAATGCACAACCAGCAAAAGCTTGTAGAATTTGTGCAGTGGTAGGACATCCAACTGATATGTGCCCAACTCTTCAAGAGGAGTCCATTGAACAAGTAAATGCAACATGTGGATTTCCAGGTCAACCACAACAGAGATATGATCCCTATTCGAATACATATAATCCAGGATGGAGGGACCATCCTAATTTCAGTTATGGGAATCCACAAGTGAATCAACCCACGAATTAAACGTTCCCAAGTCAACAACAATACAAGTAGTCGTATCCTAATAGATAACAATAGAGCCAATCTTCTAACTTTGTTATATCTTTAGAAGATGTTGTTAAAAATCATGCCACTAAAACTTTGCAATTTTAATAAGAAATGAGGGTAAACATTCAGAGTTTGAGTACTTAAATAAGACAAATGACAACCGCAATCATTCGATTAAAGGCGCAAGGTTCGAAAAGTTACTGTCTTAAACAGTGGTGAATCCAAAAGAGAATGTAAGTGTCATCATTTTGAGAAGTGGTAAGGAGATAGAAGTTCTAGAAAAGCTAGTACCTACACTAAAGGAGCAAAACAAAGCAGACATGAACAAGGCATATAGCAGAATTATGTGTGATGATAATGTACTTAAGCGTAAATTTCCTCATCTCTCTACTTATAAATCGGTACCCCCATTTCCACTTGCTTTAACAGAAAACAGAAAATATGAGAGAAATTTAGATTTGTATGAAACTCTTCGTAAATGCGAGGTAAATATTCCTTTTTTAGATGTTATTAAACAAGTGCCTCAATATGCTAAATTTTTAAAAGAAATATGCACATACAAGAGGAAATAGGAACTGAAAAGATATGAAAAGGTAAAAGTAGAGGAGAATGTCTCGACAGTTAATAAAAGAAAACTCCCTCTAAGTACCAATATCTAGGTATTTTCACCATTCCTTGCACGATAGGTAGCACTAAATTTGAAAAGGCCATGTTAGACTTAGGAGCTTCTATCAATGTCATGTTATATTCCATCTATGCTTCGTTAAAACTTGAACCCATGAATAAAATGGGTAATGTGATTTAGTTGGCTGATAGATCTAATATTTATCCTAGAGGTGTAGTTGAGGATGTTCTTGTGCAAGTCAATGATTTGATTTTTCTACTGATTTTTATGTGCTTGATATGGAGAACGGTGACTAAAATGCACCTATTTTGTTAGGAAGGCTATTTTTTAAAACATCCTGTTGACGTCGGGATTTTTTATGTCCCTTTTCATTACTTGTTCTTTGGTGTTCTCATGTTAATCTGAGATTTGTTTGAAAAAACAAGTGAAAAAGGTCCGACATGTGTAATGTCGATGATTTAACTTTAAGAGTCGCCAGTTGGTGTATTTAACTGGTTGCACCAACATAACCGAAAAGGTTTGCATATTGACCTAATAATGTGACACTGCTAAACAGGTCTGTGAAATCGAGATTCATTAAGGGTTCGGGGGCTTGGTTGTGCGGAGGGAAGGTGTTAGGCACCCCCCGACATCCGTGTTGCCACGGTGACCACCACTTCTTAAAGAAACTGTTATATGAATGTGTGTGTGTGTGTGGATCAATGTACAATTATTTGGAAGTAGTGCTATACCTCGTTCACACCTATATACAAGGGTTTGAATTTATAGAAAAATAAGTTTTAAACGGATATAGCAATGAGGTTTTATAAAAAAGATTTTTCAAACCCTGTGCTCAATAGTAATTGAGGCCTTTGATACTTCCATTTTATTATCTAAATGTTCGGCTTGTTTGCTTTTATTTTTGAGATGCGATGCATCTGCGAGAAAATAATATACAGCAGTGCTGAACTCCTTATGGGCATGACAGCCATCCATGGAAATTCAGACACTGTAAATAATGTACAAGCTGCTTACAGCTGGAAAATGTCAATCATGGGAACCGAATCTAGATTCAGTAGACTGAATCTGTGATCACATGATTCCTAGGCTCACATGATACTGCAATTTGTATGGAAAACAGTAAGCAGTTATATATATATATAAAAGCTATATATATATGTGTGCATAATCAACCACCACGAAGCAACTCCATGGGGGATTAGAAATGTAAATAAAGCAATAAATGCTATCAACCGCCATAAAGTGAACTCCAGGCGGGACTTGAATATAAATAAAGGCATAAAAGCTATCAACTACCGCCACGAAGTGAACTCGAGCGAGGACAAAAATAAAAGAAATTTGTAAAAAGACACGTAGGAAACTAAATAAAAAAGCTATAAAAGGCCACGACGAAGAATGTAAATATATATATATACATATATATATAAAAGCGATAAAATAGCTCTAGGATATGAAATCCGAGGCTCATCGGATATGTCAACTATACTATATATATATATATATATAATATATATATATAAATATAATTAAATATATTTGGATGTAAAATCCGGGCTCATCGAGATAAATCGATATATATATATATATATATATATATATATATATATATAAACAATTAAACGCTCAGGCATGAAGTCAGGCTCATCATACAGAGTATACAACAATTATATATATAATATATATATAAAAAGCCGATAAGCGCTCCAAAATCCGAAAGAAAGTCAGGCTCAATCGAGGCATAACTTCGATAATGTTAGTCCTATATAAAATATATATATATATATATATATATATATATATATATATGACTGAGAGAAATGAAAACCACGGACGAAGTCAAAAAAACACACTCACACGACTCTCAACGTCTACAACAGTGTGTGATAATGTGAGAAGAAAGCTTTATAAAATGTGAGAAGGCTTACAGTGGGCTGCCAAAGTAGACTTCTATGACTTTATTTGGATAACTACTCAACTCCCGTCGGACAAAAGATAGCTATATGTGAGCTAACAGAAAAGAAAACACTCAATATGGGTGTGTACAGAGCAAAATGGACAGGGCTTCCTCGCCTTTTCTCTCTCTTCTCTTCTTTCAAATGGCTGACCCCAGCCTTGTATATATAGATGGATGGCTGCAGGTGTACCTACGACGATCATGATTACACTGCTTATTTGGTCGTAGTGGGCCGAGCTTCTGCATGGTCCGTCGTCTCAAAGTACGTGCACTCACGTACTGTAATGTCCGCTCAAACTCGTAGAACTTCAATCCAAGCTTCCGAATGAGGTATATGTGACTTTCTTCGGATAGCTTGTGTCGAGAGTTACGCAATGACATGGATTAGAGGTTGTATGAAGTCACGAAGAGGGGACCATGCCCATGGTCTTCAAGCTTCAAATTCTATCAAAAAATCGCCACAGCGTAATAGTCACTCGAGATTGGATATCCTGGTTCGTGAAGGACATAGTTGTATGTATGTATGTATGAAGTGTTGAGACGACGCGCAGGTGTTGAAAGGGGCAAGATGATGTTTGACTCTTTACCGGGGTTATCGTCGGTTTGAGCTGAAAGTAGACGTTTCTCAGGGTTACATCTGAGATTGGAGTATTTATTGATATGCTGCGATATCATCTTGTGAGAGGAAGTGTTGAAGTGGCAAGATGACATTTGACTACTCACCGGGGTTATCGCCGGTTTGAACGGAAAGTAGACTTTGCTCAGGGTTACATTTGAGATTGGACTGCTTATTTTTGTGCCTCACTGTCATCTGTGGGTGTACTTGTCCGCTCGTTGTTATCTCTGGGTCTGAGGTATGAGTGTTTCGGTAGGAGGGCTGAGATTGAAGCTGATCGCATGTATTTGAAACAAGCATTTCTAGAGTTATCGCCGGAACTGCAACATTATTCCTTGGGGTTATCTCCAAGGACGAAACTCATGGTTATCTCCGAGGTTGGAAATGATCCTTCCGGTGTGTGTTCCGGGGTTGAAGATAAGACTCCCGGTGTGTTCTCCAGGTTGAGATTGATGTTCCTGGTGTGTGGTCTGGGTTGTGAACCAATCCTCTCGTAGTATCTGGAATTGATGTGAGCTGTCTTCTAGGGTTATCTCCGAAAGACGATTCTGCCCTCCTGTAATGTTAGTAACAGTTGTGCAAAAAAATTTCGAGTGTCTACAGATGCCCCTCTTTATCATATTCATGCAATGTAAGGCATGGATAGGATAAAGAATCCTAGACACTTGAAATGCAAGTGAAATAAACATGATGCTTATATGCAGCAACATGATGCAAATGTATGATGTATGATTGTCATATAATCCTGTTAGGATGACAATCAGTGATGGCTTGGACATGCGATCTAAGTCTTCAAGGATGTTGACATTGGGGCTATCACTAAAGTCGTGAATCCTAGACACTGGCTTATATTCCATAGAGGTACCTCTTTATCTGCTTGAGGATGCGTATAACATATTTCCTCATCCTGCTGGAGTTACCACCAATAGTCTGTCGCTGTCATGATTGCCAGACCTTCGTTGATGTGTGTATCACCAAATAGATTGTCAAGGTTGCTTGACCTTCATTGATGTATGTGTCAATGGTTGCATTGCGTTGTAACCCTCGCCGGGGATACTTGGATAAGTTGTTTCGATAGGTTTACTTGCCATCAGCTGAAATGATGTCAAGGCTGCTTGACCTTCATTGATGTGTGTATTAATGGTTGAATTCCATTATAACCCCCGCTGGGGATACTTGGATAAGTTGCTTCGAAGGGTTTATTTGTCATCGGCTGAAATGACGTCAAGGCTGCTTGACCTTCATTGATGTATGTATCAATGGTTGCATTGCGTTGTAACCCCTGTCGGGGATACGTGGATGTCTGACAGATGTGCGTTGTGACCCCCACCGGGAATACGTTGATGCTCGAATTTCTTAGATTCTGCGTTGTAACCCCCGCCGGGGATACGTCAGGGTTGCTTGACACTCATTGACGGCATCAAACCTTTGTGGGGTATTGCCGAGCATGATTTGTGAAAGCTGAGGCCACTGGTATCGTATACCTTATTTGCAGGTGAATACCAATGTGGAACATGTGGAGCCAGAGTTTGACATATGAACACCAGGATTCCGGGCTATTTCGCTCAATCGCGTAACGCTTTTATCCCTGATTTGGCCTTTTCAGCTTGCAAGACCTCCTTTGCTGACTAACTAGAAAGCGAGTGGAGGTGTGGGACCGAGTTGACTCCTACTTTGGAGGTATGCCGCGTTTGATAATCTTGTGCATTGGGCCGGACCTTGCGTGTATATGGCTATTGGAGACATGAGTAGACAGTTCATGACCCTCACCGGATTGAGACGTAGAGTGGTAGAGGACGAGATTACATCCATCCACGTGATATCCCAGCGTTTTCTATTTGATAGATTTGGCTCTGAGGATAGTTATGCACGACATTCCGGGGATTTCACCACACCGAAGGACCATTGGCGTTCAACCAGAGTGGATGTATTGTTGCTGTGCGTATTATCATACGTCTACATACCACGATATATGGATGAGCTTGATATCGACGTCATTATGGCAGTGAGAGCTCTCAAGGAGGGTCGTACCATTATGCCGATGATTATTGCAGAGACTCTGAGGTCAGCTACATACTGCTGCACTTATCCGGCAGGAGTGTTCATAGATAGTTCGGCCATGTTGTATGTGTGGTTTATGTCATACTTGAGACCGATTGGCACATTCAAACGGCAGGGGTTTTGCTTCACCCATGATATAGCCATGTCATACTCCTTTCAGCCTACAGAGTGTACAAATTCTGCATCGTGGTCAGCTTTTCTGGCAGGGATTAGAGACCCATTTGCTATATTGCCGTGTTCATGGCTTATCTCACCCTATAGCTTCATTACTTATGCTCCAGGCATAGATTACCCCCCTCTAGATGGATTGAGAGGCATGATTACCTACCACCCACTGGCCGTGATGTGTCAGTTTGACCAGTTTCAGGATTTTCATCCTTATGAGGGGGCAGTGAGTTAGCGCTTCGCTTCACACCATTTATCGGCGAGGCAGATCCGGGTTGTATACTATTGGGATTAGTGAGAGCTATTTGAGTTTTCTGTCGATCATCCAAGTTGTTCTGCGAGTATTTCGCATGGATGGAGCAGAGAGCGCATTGGTTTGTGGTAGTATCCACGGTCTGCGAGGATTGATTACGGCGATGATGAGCCTATAAAGGAGGTGATATTCCCATCGATGATTTATTTGAAATTTGCCGGCATTTGTGATGGATTCTCCCACCCCGAGTGCCCATTATTACTCGATATTGAAGATAACATCTGGAGCAGAGCTTACATCTGATGACCTATGATAGAAATCAGGTTAGGGTCGCGATGTTGACAGCTCTTGATGGGAGAGACGCTGCTCTATTAGAGAGGGACGAGGCTAGATCAGCTAGGGATGCATTGATAGTGGAGCGGGATGCCACCTTATCTACTAGGGATGTGGCCATTGTAGACAATACTTCAGTTAGATCCTAGATGACTATCAGTCTTGCCGACATGAGTGCTTACATTGATGACCATTATGCCACCATGTAGTTAGCCTCTGATCTGTTAGCTTGTGTAGATACCCTTGGGCAGGAGCTTGCAGCGTTACCTCCGTCTTCAGAGAGGGATGCCATGTTAGATCTGATAGTTCGCATACATACAGATCTGTAGATAGCTTTGTATTTTTTTGCACAGACTAGCTTAGCGATTTTGTCATGTACAACACATATGTATATATCAAATAGTATTATGTATGGCAAGGAAATATCTTTTGATTCACTTCCCTTTTAGTTATGCCTTGACACTTGCTTGATATTTGCCTGTTTCTTCAGGGCCTTGTGATCTTGATGTATTCGGAACTTATCCTTGATAGGTGGACATTGAGGCGTCATAAGATCTCTCGAGAATGGATCATTGATTTCGTAAATCCCTACCATCTTTGGTGTCTTGGGGATTTGGTATCTCGTATGAAATGTGGAGAGGAGGGTAGTTTCTTCCTCTACGAGATTGACCGCACCACAGGATGGTCGCCTTGATACTTCTATTTGTGAGAAGCCTAGTTAATTCCATCTCTTATGGGTTGGTATTGCTCTTTGAGTAGCGATCGCGACTTAGATGGTCACCGAATCTTCTATTTGTGAGAATAGGTTGGGTAATTCCATCCTTTGATCTCAAACCAGGTGAAATGTTGCGAATTGAAGGTTGATCCCGATCTTAGTGTGACAAGAATTTTTGTTACGGTAGGGGTTAAATTTGAACCATGAATGGTACGCCTACGTACTCTATTGAAGAGGAGATCAAGTCTGCGTAGTTCGAACACAGTGTAAGAGGTTCAATATTTGAATGTGAAAAGCGAGATGAGGTGTAGAAATGTTTTTGTTGTTTTTATATAGAAAGGGCAGAAATGTTTTTGTTGTTTTTCTTTATTGCGACCGGGCCATATAAAATATGGTTGCCTATGTACTCCTATTGAAGAGGAGATCAGGTCGACGTAGTTCACCCCTTAGGACGAATTGAAGGCGAAGAGTAGCGTAAATCCCATGTACAGGCTATACTACGGGGAGAAGAAAGTTTGATCCCATAATGGGGACAAACTGCAGGTGTGGAAAAAGTTTGATCCCGTCTTCAGGATAAACTGCAAGCGTAAAAAAGTTTAATCCCGTCTTCAGGATAAACTGCAGGCGTAGAAAAGTTTAATCCCGTCTTCAGGATAAACTGAAAGTGTAGAAAAGTTTAATCCCGTCTTCAGGATAAATTGTAGGTGTGAAAGGTTCAATCCCGTCTTCAGGATAACCACAGGTGTGAAAGATTTGAAAATGAGGTGAAACCAGGCTGCTGGTTTGAAGTGTATGTTTCCATGAGGGGCAGAAGAGTATGTAGAAAGGAAGGGTTCAAAACCGGAATGATTTGGTATTTGGATGATCAAAACTAGGATGTTTGTTTGATGGTAACCCAGACATATATCGGTTTTCGACGGTGTCAGAGTTGATAAAGCGTGGAAATTCATCGCCGTCTATTTCTGCAATCTGAGAGCACCTCTGTCGATACCTCCTTGACAACAAATGGGCCTTCCGGTTAGTAGCAAATTTTCCCTTAGATTGATCTTGGTTGTCGATGATCTTCTTCAAAACCAAGTCGTGTTGTTTGAGCTAGTAGTCGGACTTTTTACATTGTAGGATCATGCGATCCTTTCTTGATATAATTGACCATGGAAGATTGTCGCGGTTCTCCTTTAAATCTATTAGAGACAATTGGTGATACTGTCTTGTACCCATTGGTCCTCATCCCAATGAGCATCCATCGATACTACGAGGGATTCCATTTCCACCTCTATGGGGAGCATTGCTTCCATCCCATAGGCTAACGAGTGGGGGTTGCCCGGTGGAAGTATGCATAGAAGTTACGTGTAGGCTAATAAAGTAAGAGAAAGAGGTCGGGCCATCCTTTGTGATTGGCGGACATTTTTCGCATGATCTTCTTGATGTTTTTATTAGCGCTTCTACAACACCATTCATCTTTGGATGGTAGATGGTGAGTTAAGGTGTTTGATGTGGAATTTTTTGCATAACTCCTCCATCATTTTGTTGTTGAGGTTCTTAGCATTGTCTGACACAATGACCTTTGGTTGTCCATATCGACAAACGACATTGTTTCTGATGAAAGCAATGATAACTTCTTTAGTAACCCTGGGGAAGGAAGCTGCCTCAACCCATTTGGTGAAGTAGTCGATCATGGTGAATATGAATCGATGACCATTACTGGCTTTGGGCTCAATGGGCCCGATCACGTCCATTCCCCACATTGAGAAGGGCCAGGGTGAACTCATGTTGTGGAGCTCCCTTGGAGGGTCATGGATAACATTCCTATGGACCTGGCATTGATAGCACCTCTTGACGTGATCATCACAGTCAGCTTTGAGTGTAAGCCAATAATGTCCTATTCTGAGAATTTTCTTGACAATTAAGGGTCCGCTTATGTGTGGGCCACATACTCCACCATGGATCTCATCCATGAGCCTCTGAGCTTGGTCTTTGTCTAGACATCTGAGGAGACCTAATTCTACATCTCTTTTATAGAGTGCATCTCCGCTCAGGTAGAATTTTATAGCAAGTCGATGAATCCGCCTCTTCTCAGTTAGACTCGCCTCAGCGGGTATAGATCCATCTCGCAGATACTCCTTGATATGCTGATACCAAGGGTGGTGGATGGGAGGTAGTTCATCCTATACTTCTCCAACGTAGTTCCCATAGACTGGGGCTTTTTGCATAGCAAATGTGATGCTTGGCATGTTTTCCTTGTCAAGTATGTGAACCAAGGAGGCCAACGTTGCTAATGCATCCGAAAAATCATTCCTATTGCGAGGAATGTGTAGAAAGGAAATTTCTTTGAACTCCAAAGCCATCTGTAGAACTTGCCGATAGTAAGGCAGCAAATGTAATTCTTTAGTTTGATAGATTCTCATGGATTGTTTGATCACCAATTCGGAATCCCTAAAGACAGTTAACCGCATGATGCCCATTGAACGGGAAAGTTTTAGCCCCATGATACAGCCTTCATACTCATCTGTGTTGTTGGTACTGATAAACTATAATTTGATGGGGACGGGATACTGCTCCCCGTACTGGATATTAGAACTGCTTCAGCTCCAGAGCCTTCTATGTTAACAACTCCATCAAAGTATATTTTCCACGTACGGCATGTATCGTACTGATGTTATTGCTGAATTGTCATTACCCCCTCATCGGGGAAGTATGTTTCCAAGGGTTTGTAGTCCCCTGTAGGTGCGGCGGCCAGTTGATCCACAATTCCTTGACCTTTAACAGACTTTTGCATCACGTAGATGATGTCAAATTGTTATAGGATCAACTGCCATCTGGACAGCCGACAATTTAGTATGGGCTTACTGAACACATACTTAAGAGGATCCATGCGGGATATAAGATGGGTCGTGTGACCATGGAGATAATGCTGTAATCTCATGGAAGCCCATGCTAAAGCACAACAAGTCTTCTCAATCAGAGTGTACTTGTGTTCTTTGGTCTTTGAATCTTTTCTTTGAGGTAATAGATAGTTCGTTTTTGGCCTCTATTGTCTTTTTGCCCCAGCATGCAGCCCATGGCATTGTCATTAATGGACGGTACATGAATAGGGGAACATCATCCCCGGGAGGGACCAAAAACAGGAGGCGTTAAGCGGTTGCTCTTTAATTATAAGGAAGGCTTTTTGACACTCATCATTCCATTTCATGGAAGAGTTCTTCCTTAATAGCTTGAAGATGGGTTCACAGGTTGCTATGAGTTAAGAAATGAATCTGCTAATGAAGTTGATTCTTCCCAAAAATCCCTGTATTTCCTTCTCTGTCTGAGGAATGGGCATTTCCTTGATGACCTAGATTTTGGTAGGATCCAGTTCAATCCCTTTGCGTCTGACTAGGAAACCTAGCAACTTGCTTGATTTGACACCAAAGGCACACTTGGCTGGATTCAACTTCAAGTTGTACTTACGCAACCTGTTGAATAGCTTATTGAGATGGTCTAGGTGGTCTTCCTCATTTCGAGATTTAACAATGATGTCATCCACATAGATCCCTATCTCTTTATGCATTAGATCATGGAAAAGAGCCATCATAGCTCATTGATATGTTGCCCCGGCATTGATAAGGCCGAATGGCAATCGTCTGTAGCAAAAAGTTCCCCAAGGCGTGATGAAAGCAGTTTTCTCACGGTCTTACTCAGCAACCATAATTTGATGGTACCCCGAAAAACAATCAGCAAAGGAGTACATGCCGTATTGAGCAGTATTGTCAATGAGAATGTGGATAAAATGCACGGGAAAGCTATCTTTCAGGCAAGCTTTTTTTAAATCCCGGTAATCCATGCAAACTCGCACCTTTCCTCCTGGTTTAGGCACGGGAACAATGTTGGATATCCACTACGGATATGTAGACACCATGATGATGCCAGCTTGAAATTGTTTCACAATTTCTTCTTTGACCTTTAAACTCCACTCAGGTTTCAATCGCTCTGAGCTTTTGCCTAACCGGCTTGAATCCTTCTTTGATGGGAAGGTGATAAAGAACAATATCGTGGACAAACCCACCATGTCTTCATGAGACCATACAAACACATCACGGAATTGGGTTAATAGTGCTGACCATGTCATTCCGTTGATTTATGGTAAAGTCTGAACCAATTTGGATTAGCTTAGGGTTGTCTAAGGTTCCAAGATTGAAAGGAGTAGTTTGGTCAAGGTTGGGTTTAGGCTTATCTGCGACCCATTCCTTAATCTCCTGAGGTGTCTCAATGTCCTCTTGAATGTCCATCAAGTTTGAGTCAACTTTGCATCAAAATTCTGACCCTTGTGGAGAGAAGGCACCTCATCGCGAAATACAGCACATCTAAATTGAGTCACTGAAACAAAGTATGCTTTCACTTAATATATACAACTATTCGATCATACAAAAGTGTTAGCATGTACTTGATAAAATATTGCTAATCTTGTAAAGAAAAGTAAGCAATTAAAGTTATCTACAGGCGAGAGGAGGATTTTACGCCCATTTTACCCTCGTCGACCAATGCATGGAATGTTGTTCCAATTATCGAGGCAAAGTCTGATGAATTTGCGATAATGGAAGGATCGTCATTATCCTCTTTCTCCCGAGTGATAACCATGACATCTGGGCAATCATCATCTGGGGTGTATCTGTTTGTATGTTCATCATGAACAATGACGCGTACGCCTGCCATCATCAAGGCAAGGTCATGTTTACATTTCTGTTGTTTTACTTCCACTTCGGGATCAGGAATCAGCACCTCTTTTGCTTTGAAAGGTACTGGTTTGGGAAACAACATAGTCAGAATATGTGTTGGCACCTTAAATGGAGACTGTATCAGCTCATGAGGTGTATATTGAAAACATCGCCATGTGGCGGAAGCTTGAGGAACCGACTGGTGTTTATGCGGATTCCTATGACAAGAAGCGGCGAGAATAGCCTAGCTTGGTTATCCCGGTTATTTGGACATTTGAATAGGGTGCTTAATACCACCTTGTCTTTACCAAGCCCTTGTCGGTGATAACTTGATGACATCATTTCTTGAGTAAGCCAAGCATAACCTCGGCGGAAATCTTGGAGTCACGGAAGTGGTGCTTCAATAGGTTGATATTGAGTGTTTCTCACTTCAAGGTATAAAAAAGCGGCATTTCAACTTGAGTTAAAAGCGATGATTGGCGAGATCTCCTTGTTCGAGGATACTCGGCTCGGCATTAATGATGACTAAAGTGTTGTTGATAATGTATTTGAGTTGTTGATGTAATGTGGAGAACAACTCGACCATATGTATCCATGGTCTCCCCGATATCAGGTTGTATCCACGAATCTATTTTTAGGACATGGAAGGATACATTGAATGTATTTGGGCCAATCTCGATTAGCAATTCAATTTTTCGATGACGCTTTGGGATCCATTAAAAGCTCGGATAACTGTGTGGCTGCTCTGGATCCAATTAAGATTGACATTCATCTTAACTAGGGTGACATAAGGACATATATTTAGAGATTAGCCTCCATCTATCAGAACTCCAGCAAGCATGTACCCAGAAGATAACACTGCGATGTGCAGTGGCTTACAATGATTGGTCCCTTCGGGTGGTATATCGTCATCAGTGAAGGATATCACATTGTTGTTGAAAATGTGATCAACTAGATGTTGAAATCTTCCCACATCCACTGATTTTGGCAGATACGCTTCTTGCAAAACCTGTAATAGAATCTTCCGATGATCTTAGGAAGAGAAAAGCAAATCCAGTATAGATATCTGGTATGGAGCTTGTCGTAAGCTTAAAACCACATTGGCTTCATTGTGGCCCATAGTGAGGAGGAATTGTTCAATCTTCTCCATGGGAATCTTCCCCTTTTCTTTGCAAGTAGGCTTCATAACCCATTGAGGAAGATATAGTGGATTATCCTTCGACACTATAGCAGTAGTATGAGACATAGATCCTTCAGCTTCTCCATAATTCCATGGAACTTTATGCAAGCTGACAACAGGATGTTGTGGTCTGAAGGGTAGATAAATTGGCTCAGGTGCGTCCACTTTCAAAGGATTGTCAGCTCCTTTGAGTTGAATTAGATGTATAGGAAATACTTTGATAGTCTCATTATCCACTTCGGATATAACTGCGATCGATTCCTTCCATTTGGTAGGACATGCATTCCCACCTTTGAGTTGCACAGTGTAGTCATCTGCAATTTGTAGGACACCACTATCAATAAGATTCCGAATGAGATGGCGGAGTGCCTGACATTCTTTTGTCTTTGTGGTGGCGAGAGTGTGAATGATACTTACACACTTCATCAGAATTGAATCTTCAGGAGCGGGGATTGATTGGAGGTAGAAGGAAGGTAATTCTTCCTTCGTTGATTAACATTTGCAATATCTCCTCTATAGATTGACCGAGATAGGAAAATTCACTTTGATTGGAAAAATCCCGATGGGCTTTAGCACTTACTCTCTTTGCAACCTTATCCTCCATAGCTTCGCTTTTTGAAGGTGATGGTGGAGCATTCATAACAAATGGAAGGAGATATGCATGCTCCTGTTTGATTAATTGGCATGTGACTTGATGCTGATGAGTCACCAGTTCAGCCAATTGCTTGATTTGTTTACAAAGAGCTTTCATCTTTCATTCCATGATAAACTGGAACTTTGCATAATCCCATCTGTCATCACCGTCTTTGATGGTCTGAGATGGTTCACCAATAACACTAGAATTTTGTCCAGTGCTCCAACTGATCATGTTGACCTCTTCTTCATTGTGTTGAGGAAGAGGGTTATCTTGCACATGAGGTTGATCGGGTTTGGTGACTACAATCTCACCGTTGTCTATCAAGTCTTGGATCTTTTGTTTCAAGGCCCAACAATCTTGAGTATCATGTCCAGGTGCTCCGGCATGATAAGCACACTTCCGAGTAGCATTAAAACCCCTCCCATTAGGGTTGGTGGTGGAAGCAGGGCGTGTAATTTTTCTTACGAGTAGTCAGAAGAGCAAGAATATTCTCGAGCGAGTACCCTAAGGGTGTGAACGTTCGAGGTCACTTTGCTTCTCCATTTTTAGGCAATGGAGGGTTTGAAGATTGTGGATGAAAAGGGGAATAGTTTCTCCTTTGTATTGGCATGCTTTGATTGCCTTTCTGTCCTTGTAGTATCAAGGAAACATCCTCCTCTTTATTTTTATGGACCCTCCGGGGGTTGTTTCCATAAGATCCGGATTTGGATGTGTTATTGAATGACTTTAAAGCGGGAAGGTCTTGAATCTTCCCAGACTTCAATCCCATTTCAGCCATTTCTCCGTGCTTGATCATTTCGGAGAATGGCTTGCCAATACCAGCTAGAAATATTTCATAGAAAGGAGCTTCCTGTACATCTACGAAAGTCATGACCATTTCTGATTCTATCATGGAAGGAATAACTTGAGCAGCAAGGTGCCTCCACCTTTGAGCATACTCTCTGAATGACTCATTAGACTGTTTCTTGATCTTGGTAATTTGGTACCGGTCAGGAGCCATCTGAGACTAAAAACTGTATTGAGTGAGGAAGGCGTGAGCTAGCTCTTCCCAACTATGGATCTTTGAGTTGTCTAATCAAGTATACCATGAACGGGCTTCTCCAGTCAGACTCTTCTGGAATAGCTGCATTCTGAGCTTTTCATCTTCAGCATAAGATCCAAGTTCTCCAATGAATACCTTTAAATGGGTATAAGGATCCCCTAAGCCGTCATACTTTTCAAAATCAGGGGTTTTGAATTTCTCTGGATATTGAACACCAGGAAATATGCAAAGGTCTGTATATGAAACACTGCCATGTGTCCCAATCCCTTTGAGAACGAGGATAGTTTCCTCTATTTGGAGGACCTTCTTCCTGATATCACCAGTGTCTAGATCTCCTTTGAGATGGGTGCTTTTAGGGTCTTTGTTGGTCGTATCCAACTGATGCTCTGGAATTGTTTTTTCCAGACCTTGGACTCCTCATTGTGTAGAGGATTCTGTATGTATAGGTATCTTTCGTACCCCACAGGTGGTGGTGTAATTCTTTCGATTAGAAACGACCAAGTACGTGATTTGTTTACTTAATCGTCAAATTCTTCTCGGGAAGCAATGTTAGGGTAGTCGAAAGAGAACATGATTGATTGGTAGGTAGGCTCGTGGCCTTTTTGGATTTTGAGCGGGTAACAGGCCCAATTGCTTCCCTACAAAAGACTTATGTAGTTTAGTCTTAGGGTAATGTAAATGTTATTATAACAATATCCGTTTTAGGAATTTTGTCCTGCAAAACCGGTTGTTAATTGATAACATGTCATGTATGCATATAGAATAAATTACAAGTAAATGCTTTTACAAGTAATTGAGAATGGAAAGTATGAAGAGACTTTCCTCCGCATTTGGTTTATCAGAGGTTGACCTATCTTAGGGTTACTCTCATGGCTTTTTTGGCGTGAAGGTTCTCGGATCATCACAATCTACTTGGCGGGAAGTTAATCCGATTCGTTCATTTGAGTGAATCTGAGTGGTGCCTTTCTGAGCCCGGGGAATTATTCTTCCCACGGGTCCAGTAATCAAACTGCAAGCAGGATAGCCTCTCGATGGAGGGACCACACAACATACATTCACATACAACGTGTCTCACCGTTTATGCAAAATGATGACATATGCTTGAAGCACTAATATCCTGAGATAGATATTTAGCGGTGCGATAATTAAGATGCATTCGTACACATTCATCATAAATGTAAATGCAACATTCACACACAAGCATATAACAATTTTGAAAAGCTTGTAATAGCGACTTAAGCCCTCTTCTTTGGAGTCCCCGTGAGTCGCCACTGTCGGCGTCGGGATTTTTTATGTCCCTTTTCGTTACTTGTTCTTTGGTGTTCTCATGTTAATGTGAGATTTGTTTGAAAAAACAAGTGAAAAGGTCCGACATGTGTAATGTCGACGATTTGACTTTAAGAGTCGCCGGTTGGTGTATTTAGCTTGGTTTGCACCATATGAATGAAAAAGGTTTGCACATTGACCCGAGTGATGTGACACTTTGCTAAGCAGGTGCAAAAAACCGAGATTCATTAAGGGTTCGGGGCTTGGTTATGCGGAGGGAAGGTGTTAGGCACCCCAGACATCCGTGTTGCTACGGTGTTGCCACTTCTCAAAAGAAAGCTATTATATGAATGTGTGTGTGTGTGTATGGATCAATGTGTAATTATTTGGAAGTAGTGTTGTACCTCGTTCGCACCTATATACAAGGGTTTGAATTTATAGAAAAATTCAGTTTTAACCGGATATAGCAATGAGGTTTTATAAAAAAGGTTTTTCAAACCCTGTGCTCAATAGTAATTGAGGCTTTTGATACTTCCATTTTATTATCTAAATGTTAGGCTTGTTTGCTTTTATTTTCGAGATGCGAGGCATCTGCGAGAAAATAATATACAACGATCTTAGAACTCCTTATGGGCATGACATAATGACCATCCAAGGAAATTCAAACACTATAAATAATGTACACGATGCTTACAGCTGGAAAATGTCCATCATGGGAACCGAATCTAGATTCAGTAGACTGAATCTGTGATCACATGATTCCTAGGCTCACATGATACTACAATTTGTATGGAAATAAAGCGATGGCGATTATATATATATATATATAAATATATATATATATATATATATATATATATATATATATATATATATATATGATCAACCACCACGAAGCAACTCCATGGGGATCGAAATATAAATAAAGCATATAAATATTATCAATATATACGAAGTGAACTCAAAGGAGGAATTGAATATAAATAAAAGGCGTAAGCTAGCTATCAGCGCCACGAAGTGAACTCGAGGCGGGGATGAAATGTAAAGAAAAGCGTAAAAAAGCCACGGAGGAAACTCCGGGCACAGACAGAATGTAAATATAAATATATATATATATATATATATATATATATATATATATATATAAATATATATAAAAGCGATGTATATGGGATGTAAAATCCGGGCTCATCGGATATAATGAGTTAGACCACAATTTATATATATATATATATATATATATATATATATATATATATATATATATATAAGCGCTCGCCCAAATCAAGTCATCAGACTCAATCGAGGCATAACTCGATAATGTTAGTTCAGTATAAAAATATATACATATATATAGAAGTATATATATATATAGACAGAAATGAAAACCACGGACCGAAGTCCGAGCAAACACACTCACACGACTCTCAACGTGTACAACAATGTGTGATAATGTGAGAAGAAAGCTTTATAGAATGTGAGAAGGCTTACAGTGGGCTGCCAAAGTAGACTTCTATGACTTTATTTGGATAACTACTCAGCTCCCGCCGGACAAAAGATAGCTATATGTGAGCTAACAGAAAAGAAAACACTCAATATGGGTGTGTACAGAGCAAAATGGACAGGGCTTCCTAGCCTTTTCTCTCTCTTCTCTTCTTTCAAATGGTGAATTGACCTTGTATATATAGAGCGGATGGCATGAAGTGTACTGCTGTAGCGTACATGATTATACTCTATGGTTGGCATGGTGGGCCCGGGCTTCGCAGGTCCCGTCGTCTTGAAGTACGTGCACTCACGCACTGTAATGTCCGCTCGAACTTGCAGAACTTCAATCTGAGCTTCCAAATGAGGTATATGTGACCTTCTTCAGATAGCTTGTGTCGAGAGTTATGCAATGACATGGATTAGAGGTTGTACGAAGTCAGGAAGAGGGGACCATGCCCATGGTCTTCAAGCTTCAAATTTTATCCAAAGTACTGCCACGCGTAATAGTCACTCGGGATTGGATATCCTGGTTCTTCAAGGACATAGTTGTATATATGTATGTATGAAGTGTTGAGACGACGCACAGGTGTTGAAAGGGGCAAGATGATGTTTGACTCTTCGCCGGGGTTATCTTTGGTTTGAGCTGAAAGTAGACGTTGCTCACATCTGAGATTGGACTATTTGTTGATATGCTGCGATATCATCTTGTGAGAGGAAGTGTTGAAGTGGCAAGATGACGTTTGACTCCTCACCGGGGTTATCGCCGGTTTGAATGGAAAGTAGACGTTGCTCAGGGTTACATCTGAGATTAGACTGCTTGTTTGTGTGCCTCACTGTCATCTGTGGGTGTACCTGTCCGCCCGTTGTTATCTCCGGGTCTGAGGTATGAGTGCCTCAGCAGGAGGGCTGAGATTGAAGATGATCGCATGTGTTTGAAACAAGCATTTTGGAGTTATTTTAAAGCGCAATGACATTCCTTGGGGTTATCGCCAAGGATGAAACTCGGGGTTATCTCTGAGGTTGGAAATGATCCTTCCGGTGTGTGTTCCGGGGTTAAGGATAAGACTCCCGGTGTGTGTTCCGGGTTGAGACTGATGTTACCGGTGTGTGGTCCAGGATGTGAACCAATCCTCCGGTAGTATTAGGAATGGATGTGAAGTTGTCTTCGGGGTTATCTCAGAAAGAGCGATTACGCCCTCTGTAATGTTAATGTGGTTGTGTAGAAAAATTTCGAGTGTCTACACATCCAAGTCTAAAAAAGATGTTCATAGTGGAACACTTTCAATGGAATTTGATGGAGAAATTGTTTAGTTTAATATTTATGATACTATGAAAAATGTTATTGATGATACTTCTATTTATTCTATTGATGTGATCGACTATTTAGCATAAGAAGTCTTTGAACTTGATGGAAATGATGACTTGGAGATTGCACTTAGTAAGAATATTAATGAGGAAAGTGAGAAATTTATTTTGAATACTGAATTGAAAGGACCTATTGTAGCTCTGTGTGATGCTCTGAAGATAGGTTATGTCCAGTTTCTAATCGATCTAGGAGATCCAGAGAAGATGATTGTTACATGTCCATATGCTCTTCGCTATTTAATGAAGAAGAAAAAGGCAAAACCCATATTACAATCGCACCGGATTACATTTGATGTAATTTGAAAGAAGTGAATTTGGTCGAGCCAAAGACAATAAACTAAGGCGCTGCTTGGGAGGCAACCCAAGAATCAAATTTGTTTTTCTTTCCCTTTTCTTCATTTTAGTTACATTAATTTTGTTTACCTTGTCTATGCATTTTACTTTACATTGGGGAAAATGTAAGTTTTAAGTATGGGGGAAGGAAAATAGTATAATTTTGAAAATTTCTAATTTTGGGGGTATATTCACTGCAAACTCTCACGAGATAAAACTTGTCCACTTGGGGTAACCTTAGAGTTTAAAGGCTTGTTGCACATGCTAAGTGCAACTGTGTTTCCTATAAAAATGAGGTAGTTTTTAGGATGAGTCACTTGAGAAATAAGTTTTTAATGGAGTAGTTTTTTGTGTGTAAATTGAACAAAGTTGAATTTTTTTGTCCCCTAGAGTCTATGTTGCTAAGTTTAAAGGTTAAGATCATAGATTGAAAATTGATGCTAAATAATAGAATTTGTTTGATACTTAATTAATTGATGTATGATGATAATTGAGTCAGGATCTGTATTAATTGATTTTAATTTAATATGTGTTACATGAGTTCTTTAATATGAGAAACGTACTTAATCAATTAAGTTTTATGGAGTTGAATATGTGCACTGATTTCATGATTTAGAAATGTTTAACTGCTTATGTTTGTTGCAAAACCTTGCTAAAAAAGAAAAAAAAAGAATAAGATAATTGAAAATTTGCTTCAATGTCCATTATATAAAATAACTGGGTATCCAAGCCTTAGGAAGCATAGGTATTCACGCTAAAAAGTGTGGTGGATAAAAGCAGTTTGACTTGTGACGCCCCCAAATTTGAGTACCTTCAAAACCGAGTCCGGTGCCACACGATACTACAACATCCACACATTTCTAGCTATATAAGCTTATTGACACGAATACAATTCAATATATTATTACATCATATCATAATATTAAATATTACATAGTAGTATTAATCTACTACCAGATCTTTTAGTTCTTGTTGCTTTAGTCTTTCTCTATCCTTACTGGATTCTTTGATACTTTCGTCCCTAACTGAAATCATATAGTTTAAGCAAGGATGATCATTAAATTACTCAGTAAGTAAATCATTTTAACAAAAAAAAATCAAGAATCATATGATTTCATTCAACAACGGAATAATAGTTGTGAACTACTTCAAATAAGCTGGAATAATACACAAAATAAAACTTTTCATCACTTTAAAACATTTTCGAAATGACATAATGGTCATTTGTAATAGGATGGTCATAGGACCAAGAATTTTTCTTCATTTTCATTGAAAAGGATTGCCCGGTTAATAAAACTGTTAATCTGTTATCACTTACGAGTACATTTAGGGGATCAACTTATAATACCCTATATTGATCACCACTAATACTTTAATCGTATTTACGTTTAGCTTTGACACCATGTGTGTCAAATCAAAAACTAGACTAAATACATTTGATTGTTCATGTTCAAGCTTACCTTTGTATCAATACCAAAGTAATTGACGTTAGATAGCTTAACTTTTCATAAATAACATTTTAAAAGATTTACTAACAAATCAATAAAACATTTAAACAGTAGTCTAGCCGAAATAAATGGCATCAACACTTCTTTAAACAATTCATATCATATCATCACTTGAATACTTATATAAATGCTAAAAGATTTGCATAAATATGGAATTCACACAATCATAAAAGAATTGTCTTCATTTTATTTTAAAACATCACATAGGGTTCATAAGAATAGAATCAAATGAAGTAAGAAACTCGCTCAAATAAATCAGAGTAAGTTTATGAAACTTGTCTTAAGCGTTCTTCTATGAGTTTATGCTAATTTTCCCCTCAAATGGCCTACATAATTACGTTTACATACACATACCAATTAGGCACATAATTGATTTCAAATATTGGTTTATATTAACTTTACTTATTACTTTTCATATCTGTGTTATTAGACTTGGAATACTTTTCAAGGTTATTACCGCCTTCATAACTGTTCAAGCTATATGTGTGACAAACCGGATTTTCAAAAGTTATTAAAACAAAAATTTAATAAATAAAATTCTTGTTATGAGATATTTTGAGATTGAGTAATAAAATATATTTGTTATATATTTTGAAATAAGTGATTTGGTGTGAAGAGATTAATTGTGAATACAAAAGAGAAATATATATTCATATATGGGGAAATTGAGATTTAATAGTTAATTTAATTATTGAGGAAATTAAATGAAATTATTACGGAAAGAAAATTAAGCTGAATAATATTAGTTGATTTAATAATATAATTTGGTTATCATGCCTTGATTGGCGATGGAAATGTTATGAATTAAGTTCATTAATAATGTGAGTAATTCACTTAATTAAAATAGTGAATTAATACAAGTATAATTGATTTAATAAAGTGAGAAGGTAATATACTACATGAAAATATAATATATTAATATAATGCGAGTAAAATATTTATTAAATAAATTAAATATTTTAGTTGGAAACTTTATGGAATAAAATGAATATTTGATGGAAAATTATTAAGGGATTAAATAACTTTATAATCGGTGAATATTTTGTTACGCTTATAGGAATGGTAATATTCTAATTTAATTAATGTGGTGATATCCTAATTTAGAGGGATTATGATTTGTCAAATAAAGATTATAATTTGATTGGATAATGTGTGACATGAGGACTATAGGATAAGAGAATTATTAAAATAATTAAGTAAAAAGGATTTTTTAGAGAGCTAGCCAAACATAGCCTTGTGGCTTTGGTTCTTGTAACTGATGGTAACTCCCTATTTGTATAACTGAAGAAGGAATAAAAACACGTTAAATGTTATATCAGTTAGAGAAGTTTATTTGAAAACACAGAGAAGGGAGGAATAGAGAAAATTTAGAGAAGAAATTCTCTGAAGAAGTTTAAGGATCAAAGAAGGGAGAAGCAAGAAATTGTTCAAGCTTTCAAGCTTTATAGTAAACCAAAAGTAATAATTTAGTTTTGTGATCTTAGTTTATGTTTCATGAAGTTTTCTTTTAAGAAGGGTTGTTGATGGAACTTTTGATGGTTTAGTTTGGTAAGAGGATGGGATATGTGTCAGCAGAGATTTATAATCTGTTATATGTTATTTATAAGCGATTTTGGTTAAGTTAATTCATGAAAGAATGGTTAAACAAGAAGAAATTGAGTTTTATTGAAATATATACATTTAGGCTTGTTTTGGAGTCAAAATTAAGGGTTAATCCATGTTGTAATCTGTAAATTGATGATGCATGTTGTTAAAACGTTGAAAAATGAAAACAACGAAGGTTAAACAGATTGATTTGGTTAAGAATCGAATCCGTAGTAAATGATTACGTTAAATATGTTAAAAACATGAAAAAATAGTATAAACCTTGAAATTGGGTCTTTAGAATGGTTGTAATGTTCGTATAAGATGTTAATTTTCATGTATATTGTAGTTCTATGAATTAAAAATTCATAGAGTCAAAAATGGACTCAATTGGATGTCTAATGGTTGAGTTATGAAGATTGGAAGGGGAAAGGGTCAAAAATTCGCGAAGAACAAAAAACTGGAAAAACTGCTTCTGCTCCGAGGCATCACAACGATGCTTATGAACTAAGTTCAGGCGTTGAAGTGCTGATGTGGCAGTCAACGGAAATTAGAACATGGTAATCGCTGCGATCTGCGGTCTTAAGGTTAAATAAGGTGCCTTAACGCCATGCTTGAGCTCATCTCCCGAGATCCGAACCCGGCGTTAGCACCGTGGCAATAATAAAAAGAAAGCGCCGCAACGCCAAAGATGACCAATCGAAGCAAAGAGATGAGCTGTTTCAAGGATGACCAATCAGGCAAAGAGGGAAATTAATTCTAATTGATTTTAAACAACATGATACATGTAATAAGGTATTATGGGCAGCTTTAAATACTTAAAAGTTAAAGCATCAAATTGAAAGATTAAATTTATGGTATGATAAGGAGATTAGTTTAATTAACTCAATTAATTTAATCTAATATACATTTAAAATAATGTGAAGGCAAGACATAATTACTTAATTAAATATTAAGTAATGCATAAGTTGGAAGTTGAATTGATTAATGTTAATAAATGCTTAAGTGTCAATTAAAGAGAAACGCAATGAGAATGAAAAGGAAGTTTAACGTAAACAAATCAAATGGATAATGAGAAGCCCTAACAAGACTTAAAACACATAATTGAACATTGTGTATCAAACTTAAAGAAGGTAATCATAGATCATAAAGTAGAGTTACTTAAGTAGTTACTCTGTGTTGTTATATGTCTGAGAGTTGATATGAATGATGATATATTGTGTAGGATTCATGAAGTGCAGATAGTTATAAGATGTTAATCGGTTCTTGTAATCTACAAACCAAGCAAGTCTTTCAGTTCCTATTTGCTATGTGAATTTGACGATTAACTATTTTAAATCTGTATCACAAAGAGCATGATGTATTACATATGTTGTAAATAATAACTGTTAAAATCAATTTATGACTATGTTGGTTGAGATAAGAATGCTGATTGAGTTATGGAACTCAATCTTTATTTGATATGTGATGTACATCATATATAATATGTTTGGTCAGATGTTTATGATGTATAAGATGAACATGTTATTTATGTGCCAGGTGATGCATGAAAATTGTTAGATCTTGTTGAGTTATCGAGCTCATTCTTGCAAAATAACCATTTTTTCATGTCAGGGATTCAAGGTAATGATATGTGTTAATTGAATAATAGAGATTAATAGCAATTCAAGAAGATAATTTATTTTAGATGAGAAATGTATTTGATGCTTTTGATGTATCATATTTGTTGAATTGTAAAGTTGAGTTATCCAATGTATAATGGATATTGAGTTGTGATGTATGTTTTTATGAAAGATTTTATACATAACTCTGATGAAGCGAATTATAGAACAAGTATGCTTCAAAGATATGTAAGAGATAAAGGATGTGATTCAGGGAATTACAGAAAGAAGATATAAAAGTTTGAAATCATTCCACATTTTTATTAAGTTTAACATTAGATAAGATGCAAAGTTAGAATAAGATGTATTGTTAACGATCGAGGTTAAGAGTTGAATTGTTCAAAATTTTGGGGTTGTTATAATATGCCACTGCATATGACTAACACAATCTCAAAATCTTCTATAACACTCATGATTTAAATAAGTGTTTTACGTTATCGCTACTTACAATCTTATTATTAAAATCGAAATTCATTCAGTTTATTCCATTTGTTATAGCTTTCTGACGTTCACACGTCACACTTACAATTATGTTATGTTAACGTCCAAGCCATACACTCACGTGTATGCTAAACACTCCCATTCTACGTGTATTCTAAATATTTACATCGTTTTTAGTATTTTATGTTTACCATCATTTATCTTGGCTTGTTGACGTTCATATGTCTTTACGCCTTACGTATTTATGTAACCACTCAAGTTACGAGACTTTATGTGTTTAAAATATGTTGGACATACTTAGTATTAAAATATTATTTTATGATAAGTATTTCTCTTTTTAGAAATTTATCTTTTTCATAGGATTTGATACCTACTTCTAGTTATAAACACTTAAACTGACATGTTAATGAACGCATGCTCGAGTAGATAACATATATACGCGAACAAGACCAACCAACTTCTTCCTAGATTCTAAAAATTTTCTCAGTTTCGAGTGCAGCGCGGCCGCGCTCCAACTTAGTTCAAAACTGGCGTGACTACGCCAGTCTCAAATCCTGATTTTATCAGATAATAGCGCTTCTGCCCAAAAATAGCCTGTAGGTAGCGCGGCTATGCCCACTAGCAGAAGCAAATCCAGGGAGTTTTCCTATGTTATTTTTCTTCGGCGTGATTACTTTGTAATTTCATAACTTCGTCATCCGTTATAGGATTGAGTCCGTTCTTTAGCCTACGACTCACTTACACCACCTGTCGACGTCGGGATTTTTACTATCCCTTTTCTGTTCTTGTCTTTTGGTGTTCTCATATTAGGTGAGATTTGTTTGAAAAAACAAGTTATGAAAAGGTCTGACATTTATATGTTGACGATTGGACTGTAAGAGTCGCTAGTTGGTAATTTTAAATGGTTGCACCAACTCAATCGAAAAAATGTTTGCATATTGACCACATGATGTAACACTGTTAAACTGGTCTGTGAAATCGAGATTCGTTAGGGTCCGAGGACTTGCTTATGTGGAGGGAAGGTGTTAGGCACCTCCCGACATCCGTGTTACCATGGTGACCGCCACTTTTCAATTAAACTGTTATATGAATGTGTGTGTGTGTGGGTCAATGTGAAATTTATTTGGAAGTAGTGCTATGTATCGTTCGCACTTATATACAAAGGGTTTGAATTTGTGTAAAAATTCAGTTTTAACAAGATATAGCAATGATGTTTTGTAAAAGAGGTTTTTCCAAACCCTGTGCTCAATAGTAATTGAGGCCTTTGATACTTCCATTTTATTAAATGTTTAGCTTGATTGCTTTTATTTTCGAGATGCGAAGCATCTTCGAGAAAATAATATATATATAGCAGTGTCGAACTCCTTATGAGCATGAAAGCCATCCAAGGATATTCAAACACTGTGAATAATTTACAAGCTGATTACAGCCAAAAATGTCCATCACGGGAACCAAATCTAGATTCTGGAGACTGAATCTGTGATCACATTATTCCTAGGCTCACATGATATGTAGCAGTTTATATGAAAGCTGTAAGCAGTTATATATATAAAAGCTGTAAATATATATATATACAGACTGTCAACCACCACGAAGCGAACTTCATGGGGGACTGTAAATATAAATATATAAAAGCGATATATATATATATATATATATATATATATATATATATCGATCAACCACCATGAAGCACCTCCATGGGGATTAGAAATGTAAATAAAGCAGTAAATGTGATCAACAGCCACGAAGTAAACTCCAGGCGGGACGAAATGTAAATAAAGCAGTAAAAAAGATCAACCGCCACGAAGTAAACTCCAGGCGGAACGAAATGTAAATAAAGCATTAAAAGGCTACGAAGTAAACACCAAGCTTCGATAAATATATATATATATATATATATATATATATATATATATATATATATATAAGCGATAAACGCACTGGATATATATATCGATCCGGTATGATTTATCATTTCAAATGATATATCGTCTATATATATATAAAGCGAAGAAACGCATGGGATATAAAATCCGAGCTCATCGAACAAAGTCTGACAACAGTTTATATATATAAATATATACATATATAAAAGCAGTAAACGCTCCGGATGTAAAATCCAGGCTCATCGAACAGATTTCGACAATAGTTCATATATATATATATATATATAAAGTAAATAAAAAACCACGGACCGAAGTCCGGGCATACACACTCAACACGACTCTCAACGTGAAAAAAGTGTGTGCATAGTAGAAGAGAAAGGCTTTAAGAAGTGTAAGAAGGCTTACAGTAGACTACTAAAAAAGACGTCTATAGCTTAAAATGGATGAACACTCGGCTCCCGCCTGTAAAAATATGACAGTATATAAGCTCACAAGTGTTTAAAATGAGAAAGCACTCAGTTTAGGGTGTGTATAGAGCAAATTGGCCAGGGCTTCCTCACCGTTTTCTCTTACAAAATGGGCACCCCAAGCCCTCTATTTATAGAGGGGGGAGCCGCAGGTACACCTGCGGCAGCCGCAGATGCACCTGCGACTGCCCGGGGTGCCCCGGGTTCTACAGGTCCCGCCGTCTCAAAGTACGTGCACACATGCAACGTAATGTCCGATCGAGCTTTCATAACTTCAATCCAGGCATCCAATTGAGGTGTATAAGACCTATTTCGGACTGCTATTGTTGAGAGTTACACAAATGATATGGGATTAGAGGTTGTAAGAAGTCAGGAAGATGGGAACATGCCCTTGGTCTTCAAGCTTTAAATTCTATCCGGTGTGTTGTCCTGTGTAGTAGTCACTCGGGATTGCAGCTATTTGGCTCTTGTGGGACATTGCTATATAGAATGTATGTTGAAATGTGTTGAGATGGCGCACGTGTGGAATCGAAGTGGCAAAATAATAATTTTGCCCCTCACCGGGGTTATCTCTGGTTTGGGCTGATAAAGTAGTCGTTGCTCATGGTTATCTCTGAGATTGGGGTGCTGCAAGTACTGGATATCCTCAGGGTCTTCTCTAATGTGTGCCTGACCTTCTGGGGTTATCTCTGAGCTTGGGATTGAGTGCCTCGGTGTTATTTCCAAGGTTATAGCTGACTGCATGAGTTGCAATGAGCATCTCCGGTGTAAGACCCCAACTTTTATGAATAAAGATTAATTTCTCTCGAAATATATTTTTGAATATTATGGTGTGGATATAATATAATGTTATAGTTGTGGGTAATATTTATAAATTTTGCAAAGTAAGCAAGTGGTTATATAATATTCGATTGGTCGGGGAATATTCGTTTTAACAGGGAATATTCGTATGACGGCACAATCATTGGTGGATCCCACAACGGAAGTATTGTCGTAGTTAGAAAACGACATAATTATCTATTTATAAAAATAACGACGGAAGTTTTACCGTTAAACTATTGAACTACCCGGTAGTAAAAGTAAACGAATCTGGCGTGGTTGCATAGTAAACACGGTATTGATTATTGATGCTTACGTGAGAAGTCACCCGCTTTTTACTCAATTATTGCTACAAGAATTGCTACATCATATCTCTCATATTATTGATTGAGTTATTGTCAAAGATTATCATCATCAGATAATATGTTATATTATTAAATCAATAATTGAGACGACAAAGTTATTCATATTATTAAATTGCAATATTTACAATGTCAAGAAGTTCTGTCAAGAAGGAGAAATCCTTATCAGAAATCCCCCTTTTTCCTGGGAACGACCTGGTTGTTAAATATTATGAGTTATGATATTAATGATGATTAAGTTCGTATTAATTAAAGATGAATTTGATAGTTCCATTATGTTGGAATTATTAGTGTTAGTGGAAATCGACATTTATTTTGATAATAATTGATGTCTGGAAGTTATCGGGTAATTAATCGAATAAATGAACCAATTAATTGCTATTAATTCACATGATTGTAACTATTTGTTCACATGTGTGTACTATTGATTCACATTCTTGTACTACTAGGGGAGTTGGTGAAAGATTGATAATACTTGCATGACTAAGTTAAAAATGGAGGTATAGATGGAGGGGAGGTGGTGAAAGTTTGATAATACTTGTAGGACTAAATTAAAAATGAAAGAAAAGTTGAAGGTATTGTAATGTAATATTTTGAGCCCCAAAATGTGCAATTATTGAAAGTATATTTTTTTATAAATAGAAGCTCATTCTTCCTTCATTTCTCACCAATTCACTAAAGCTTTAGAGCAATTATTATAGAGAGAAATTATAGAGAGGAAGAAGAAGAGAAGTCTGCTATCTCACTATTCCAGTATCTAGTCTTCTTTTGAGGTAAGGGGTATTATTTCTTTCGTATTTATGAAGAGAGATATTGTTATTCCATTCCTTATTATTCTGTTGGAATAACCTGTCTATGCGAAGTACCGCATACATGGTGAAATTCTTCTGTTATTCGATTCTTTATTATTTTGTTGGAATAACCTGTATATGCGAAGTATTGCATACATGGTGAAATTCTTCTGTTATTCCATTCTTTATTATTACGTTGGAATATCCTCATGCATGCGGATTACGCATGACACTGGTTCCATTCTTTATTATTACATTGAAATATCACATGCGTGTGGATTTCGTATGACATTGGTTCTATTATTTATTATTCATTGGAATAACTCATGCATGCGATCTATCGCATGCATGGTGAATTCTTCTGTTATTCCATTCTTTATTATTCTATTGGAATAACCTGTCTATGTGGATTAACACATGCATGGTGAATGATCCTTCGTATTCATTCCTTATTAAATTATGGAAATGATCTGTCTACGTGGATTACCGCATGGCGGGCGAAAATCAATTTACAATTCATATATTCTATTATACTCAGTTGGTTAATGTTTTGGCTTCTATACTCCATGAAATTAGTAGAATATCCTAGATATTTGCGCTTTTTCCAGTATCTTTTCATGGGAATATTCTTCTGAACATTCTTGAATTTTACTCCACAAAGAAGTATCATGTTGATAATTTGGACGTTATTGATTTCTAGATAAACTAAAATTTTAAATCTTTAAAATTTATCCTTGAACTTGTTTAATTGAATTATTATGTCATTGTCATCATCCTTATGCTTATATTGTGATGAAAGTCATCTTTGGCTTACGTGCATAGATGGACTTGGTATGATTATGACTGAGGATTATTAAGTATAATCATGACTGTAATGTTATAAATGATGTGGTAAAAGTCCACGGTGGCTCGTAGTGCATTGATGGGACGGTTTTGGTATAATTATGACCAGGGATTATTCGGTATAGTCATGACCATTGATGATTTAATGAATATCCTTGGCCCATAATGAAGGAATGACTCGATGATGTGGTTTATTTATTAAGCTGAGTCTCAACGATAAAGTTGATGAAAATCTTTTTAAATCATAGAAGATAGTAGATATCATGCTCTACTTGACTCTTCTAATGGATTGCTTATTCTGTTGTAGTTAAACTTGATGTCTATTATATTTTATCAGTTTAACATTTTTGAAGACTAATGATAATTTATTATGCATTATCTTAGTCATAATATTTCTTACTGGGCTAGTTGAGCTCACCCTTTCTTTCACTGTTCTCTTCAAGAAATGAAAACGTAGCCAGGACTAGTCGGGGAACGGAGTGACGGTCCAGATGATAGCATTAGTAGTCCTCACTATTCTGTTAAATAGTGTTACAATAAATGTAATGAGGACTCCATTGAGTGTGGATATTTTCTAGATGACAATATTCTTATTAAAACTTTTAGATTATATTTTATCGTATTTTACACGACTGTTGTATAATTAAGTTGTATTTGAATTTTATACCATGTATTTAGCGACTCAAGATGGGTGATGTATACCTGTTTTGGGGGCGTCAGAGTTGGTATCAAAGCTTAGGGATATGATCCCTGGCTAAGATGTGAGACAAGAACTAGGAGGGGAGAGACGGGGAATTCCTTCGCTAGTATGACCTATCTAAGTTTATTTGGTATTTAATTGGTCACGAGTATAGGGATAATATGTGATATGTTAATTAACCCTTGTTTTGTGGCAGTATTTGAAAATGACATCCGAGAATGTTGAGAACATCAATGGAGCACAGGAGACCGTTGAGTCTCCACAGATCAATAATCAGGATAATGTGCATTAGGAAGGCGACAATCCTCAGGCAAACAACAACACGGACCAGATGATGAACGATGGAATGTTCAGAGGCTTTATGCGATTCATGCAACATCAGGAAAGAGCGTCTCCTGTCCAAAATACAGGTGGAAACACTGGAAACTCTCGGACGGTCACCGCTAAGCAGTTCAAAGAACTGGGACCATGGGAGTTTTTTGGAGAGCCAAAACCACTTAAGGCGAAGACGTGGATAAAGTAGATCAACAATATATTTGATGTCTTGGGATGCTCCGAGGAGCAAAAGGTTCCCTTTGCCACCTTCATGTTGCGAGCAGAGGAAGATTACTGGTGGGAATCTGTAAAGCGTACTTAACCTGCCGCACTGAAGATGACTTGGGAGAAGTTCCAAGAACTGTTCAACGACAAGTACTTTCCTGAAAGTATTCGTCACATGAAGGAGGTAGAGTTCATCAAGCTTGAGCAAAACAATATGATCGTGGCGCAGTACGAAGCTATGTTTACTGAGTTGTCTCAGTTTGCGTCCCACTTAGTTGATAATAAGGAGAGAATGACGCAGATGTTTCTAAGAGGTTTGAAACCCGAGATACGTCAATACCTTATCTCTTATAAACTGTTTATGTATTCAGATGTTGTGAATAGGGCTCAGTTATTGGAGCACAATAATGAGTCAACCCAACCAAGAGAGAGCAACCGACAAGTCGATAATACCAGTGGTAGCAGTCATCGAAGCGGTGACAACAAATGTGGAGGGAATCAATATGCCAGAAATGATAATCACTTTGGTGGTAATCATGGCCATTATAATAAGAGTGGACATTTCAAGAAGAGGAGATTCAACAAGGATGGAAAGACATTAGCACCAGCACCTGTTGTTAAGGAAGGAGAACGACCGCCGATCGTATGTTACAAATGCGGAGGGGAGGGACATATCAGTCCAAACTGCGTGATGCAGTCCAAAGCGTGTTATAATTGTGGAAAAGAAAGTCACCTAGCCCGATTTTGTCATGCACCAAAGTCAAGTCCAGTTGGGATGGAGGCATCAAAGGGTGTCCCAGACAAGACAAAATCGGTAGTTCAAGGGAGAGCGTTTGTCGTAACCTCCCAAAAAGCGAGGAATCCGAACGAGGTGATCACGGGTAAGCTAATCATAAACTCTAGCGAAGTTTATACTTTAGTTGATACCGGTTCTACCCATTCTTTTATTTCTCCTACTTGCTCTCAACGTTTAAATTTGACTCCGGAGAAATTAGACTTTGACTTATCTGTTGAAACTCCGTTGGGAGAAACCTTCATTACATCCATGGTTTATAAGTCTTGTTTGATTCAAATCCAGAATCTTGACGTTACCTGTCGATCTTATTTCTTTGAAAATTCTTGCATTTGATGTGATTTTAGGGATTGATTGGTTAACTACTCATCATGCTAAAATCGATTGTTTTTGTAAGGTTGTTAGCTTTCATATTCCTAACCAACCTATTATACGAATTCAAGCAACCAAACCACTAAAATCAATTACTATCATATCAAGTCATAAAGCTATTCGTTTATTAAAAAATGGATGTCAAGCTTTCTTAGCCCATGTCACAGATTTAAATAAAGATACGTCAGATTTGAATGATATTTCTATTTTTAATAAATTTCCTGACGTATTCCCTGAAGAACTTCCTGGCCTACCCCCAGAGCGTGAAATTGAATTTTGTATCAACCTTGAATCCGGTACAAAACCCATTTCCAAAGCCCTATATCGAATGGCTCCTATTGACCTTCAGGAGTTAAAAACCTAACTACAGGAATTGTTAGACATCGGTTTCATTCGTCCTGGTACGTCTCCTTGGGGTGCTCCTATTCTATCCGTGAAGAAGAAAGATGGAAGTATGCGACTTTGTATTGATTATCGAGAGTTGAATCATGTCACTATCAAAAATAGGTACCCGTTGCCTCTCATTGATGACCTATTTGACCAGTTGCAAGGAGCCAAATTATTTTCAAAGATTGATTTTCATTCCGGATATCATCAGTTGAGGATTAAAACTGATGACATTCCTAAGACTGCTTTCAGAACTTGGTACGGGCATTATAAATTCCAAGTCATGTCTTTTGGATTGACTAATGCTCCTGCTGCCTTCATGGACATGATGAACCGAGTATTCAAGGAATATTTGGATCACTTTGTGGTCGTCTTTATTGATGACATCCTCATATACTTCAAAACCCGTGAAGACCATGAGCAACACTTGAGGCTGATACTTCAAAAGCTTCGTGAAAACAAGCTTTATGCCAAATTGAAGAAAATGTGAGTTTTTGCTTGAGGAAGTTGCATTCCTTGGGCACGTGATATCAAATCATGGAATATCTGTTGACCCGACAAAGATTGAAGCAATTCAAAGCTGGGAGCAACCAAAGTCAGTAACCGAAGTACGTAGCTTTCTCGACTTAGCTAGTTATTATCGGAGATTCGTGGAAGGATTTTCTCAAATCATTACTCCATTAACTCAACTGACTCGAAAAGATACAAAATTCGATTGGAGTTAGGAATGTGAGAAGAGTTTTTAAGAACTCAAGAGGAGACTCATTTCAGCACCTGTTCTGACAATACCATCTGGCTCGGAGGGATTTGTTATCTATAATGATGCTTTAGGCAAAGGGTTAGGATGTGTTCTCATGCAATATGGGAAAGTCATATCCTATGCCACTTGACAACTCAAAGAATATGAGAGGAATTATCCTACTCATGATCTAGAGTTGGCTGCAGTCATTTTTGCGCTTTAGATTTGGAGGCATTACCTGTATGGAGAGAAGGTGGAGATCTATACTGATCATGAAAGCCTCAAATATTTCTTCACTCAAAAGGAACTCAACATGCGGCAACGACAATGGCTGGAGTTGTTGAAAGATTATGATCATACCATCCAATACCATCCTGGAAAAGCGAACGTAGTAGCTGACGTATTGAGTAGAAGATCATATGCGGGTATGAGTGAAATATTGTCAACGCAAAGACCCATTTTGTATGACTTACGAAGGATGGAGATAGAGTTAAAGACTCCAGGGACCCATGTGATGATGGCGAATATAAGAGTAGAACTGACTTTAATCGATAAAGTTAAAGCTGCTCAAACTACAGACCTGGAGCTAATGCGTATTAAGAAGAAAGTGCAAGAAGGTGTTATTCCGGAAGCAAGAATTGATGAAGAAGGAATACTTCGATTCAACTCCAGACTTTGTGTTCCTAACGATTCTGACTTGAAGTATAAAATTATAATGGAGGTGTACAACACACCGTTTGCAATCCATCTTGGGAGTACCAAAATGTATCATGATCTTTGACATACATTTTGGTGGAGCAATATAAAGAGAGAGATAGTGGGGTTTATCTCAAGGGGTCTAACTTGTCAACGAGTCAAGGCGGAGCATCAAGTGCCAAAAGGTCCATTGCAACCACTTGAAATTCCAGAATGGAAGTGGGAGCACATTACCATGGATTTCGTTACTGGTCTTCTTAAGGTTTCTCAAGGCATAGATGCGATTTGGGTCATTGTTGATAGATTGACCAAGTCTGCTCATTTCTTACCGATACGAGAAACTTATACACTTGAACATCTTGCTAGTATGTACATAAACGAGATTGTGAGATTGCATGGTATGCCAGTATCCATAGTTTCTGATCGAGGCCCAAGATTCACTTCAAGATTTTGGGTTAGTTTGCAAAAAGCTATGGGCACAGATTTACGATTTAGTTCGGCATATCATCCTCAAACTGATTGACAATCAGAGAGGACTACTCAAACTCTTGAAGATTAATTAAGACTCTGTGTCCTTGACTTTAAGGGAAGTTGGGACAAGTTCTTACCATTGGTGGAATTTTCCTACAATAATAGTTATCAAGCAAGTATTGGCATGGCTCCATTTGAGGCGTTGAATGGAAGAAAGTGTCGTTCTCCAGTATGCTGGAATGAGGTGGGTGAAGCAATGTTGTTGGGACCGGATTTGGTACGTATGACTACGGAAAAGATTTAAACGATCTGACAACGTATAAAAACTTCACAAGATCAACAAAAGAGTTATGCTGATCTTCATCGAAAGGACGTGGAATTCAATATTGGAGATCATGTGTTGTTACGTGTTGCTCCATGGAAAGGAGTTATGAGATTTGGAAAGAGAGGAAAGCTCAATCCTCGATTCATTGGCCCATTTTTAATCCTCGATCGAGTTGGAACTGTGGCCTATAGATTCGCCTTACCGCCAAGTATGTCTCATGTTCATAATATTTTTCATATATCTATGTTACGTAAATATGTGAAAGACCCGAACCACGTTATTGAATTAGAACCAGACGAGATAGAGGAAGATTTAAAATATGAAGAGGTACCTGTTCAAATCTTGGATAAGAAGGATCATATTCTACGCTTTAAAGTTATACCTCAAGTCAAAGTTTTGTGGAGAAACAACGATGTTGAGGAAATGACCTAGGAGTTAGAATCTGAAATGAAATCAAGGTATCCTCACCTCTTCGACATACCAGGTACGCACCCTAATTTCAAGGACGAAATTTCATAAGAAGGGGAGGTTGTAAGACCCCAGCTTTTATGAATAAAGATTAATTTCTCTCGAAATATATTTTTGAATATTATGGTGTGGATATAATATAATGTTATAGTTGTGGGTAATATTTACAAATTTTGCAAAGTATGCAAGTGGTTATATAATATTCGATTGGTCGACGAATATTCATTTTAACAGGGAATATTCGTACGACGGCACAATCATTGGTGGACCCCATAACAGAAGTATTTTCGTAGTTAGAAAACGACATAATTATCTTTTTATAAAAATAACGGCGGAAGTTTTACCATTAAACTGTTGAACTACCTGGTAGTAAAAGTAGAGTAATACGCGTGGTTGCATAGTAGCATGCGGTATTGATTATTGATGCTTACGTGAGAAGTCACTCAGTTATACTCAATTATTGCAACTGATGATAATTCTTTGCATCATATCTCTCATATTATTGATTCAGTTATTGTCACAGTATCATCTGCATAATATGTTATATTATTAAATCAATAATTGAGACGACAAAATTATTTATATTATTAAATTGCAATATTTACAATGTCTAGAAGTTCTATCAAGGAGAGTTTTGGTCATCTAATTGCGCGCCAATAAGGAGAAATCCTTATCGAAAAGCCCCCTCTTTCCTAAGAACAACCTGGTTGTTAAATATTATGAGTTATGATAATAATGATGAATAAGTTCGTGTTGATTAAAGATGAATTTGATAGTTCCATTGTGTTGGAATTATTAGTGTTAGTGGAAATCGACATTTATTTCGATAATAATTGATGTCTGGAAGTTATCGGGTAATTAATCGAATAAATGAACCAATTAATTGCTATTAATTCACATGATTATAACTATTTGTTCACATGTGTGTACAATTGATTCATATTCTTTTACTATTAGGGGAGTTGGTGCAATATTGATAATACTTGCATGACTAAGTTAAAAATGGAGGTATAGATGGAGGGGAGGTGGTGCAAGTTTGATAATACTTGCAGGACTAAATTAAAAATGAAAGAAAAGTTGAAGGTATTGTACTGTAATATTTTGAGCCCCAAAACGTGCAATTATTGAAAGTATATTTTTCTATAAATAGAAGCTCATTCTTCCTTCATTTCTCACCAATTCACTAAAGCTTTAGAGCAATTATTATAGAGAGAAATTATAGAGAGAAAGAAGAAGAGAAGTCTGCTATCTCACTATTCCAGTATCCAGTCTTCTTTTAAGGTAAGGGGTATTATTTCTTTTGTATTCATGAAGAGAGCTATTGTTATTCCATTCCTTATTATTACATTGGAATAACCCGATACATGCGGCAATCTCGCATACATGGTGAAATTCTTTCGTTATTCCATTCTTTATTATTTTGTTGGAATAACTCAGTATATGCAAAGTAATCGCATACATGGTGAAATTCTTCGTTATTCCATTCTTTATTATTCATTTGGAATATCCATGTCTCATGCGGATTACGCATGTCCCGGTTCCATTCTTTATTATTACATTGAAATATCACATGCGTGTGGATTTCACATGACTCGGTTCTATTATTTATTATTACATTGGAATAACTCATGCATGCGATCTATCGCATGCATGGTGAATTCTTACGTTATTCCATTCTTTATTATTACATTGGAATAACCTCGCATCTATGTGGATTACCACATGCATGGTGAATGATCCTTCGTATTCATTCCTTAATAAATTATGTAAATGATATGTCTACGTGGATTACCGCATGGAGGGCAAAAATCCATTTATAGTTCATATATTCTATTATACTCAGTTGGTTAAAGTTTTGGCTTCTATACTCCATGAAATTAGTAGAATATCCTGGATATTTGCTCTTCATCCAGTATCTTTTCATGGGAATATTCTTCTGAGCAGTCTTGAATTTTACTCTACAAAGAAGTATCATGTTAACAATTTGGACGTTATTGATTTCTGGATAAACTAAAATTTTAAATCTTTAAAATTTATCCTTGAACTTGTTTTATTGAATTATTATGTCATTGTCATCATCCTCATGCTTGTATTGTGATGAAAGTCATCTTTGGCTTACGTGCATAGATGGACTTGGTATGATTATGACCAGGGATTATTAGGTATAATCATGACCTGTAATGTTATAAATGATGTGGTAAAAGTCCACAGTGGCCTGTAGTGCATTGATGGACAGTTTTTGGTATAATTATGACCAGGGATTATTCGGTATAGTCATGACCATTGATGATTTAATGAATATCCTTGGCCCATAGTGAAGGAATGACTCGATGATGTGGTTTATTTATTAAGCTGAGTCTCAGCGATAAAGTTGATGAAAATCTTTTTAAATCATAGAAGATAGTAGATATCATGCTCTACTTGACTCTTCTAATGGATTGTTTATTCTGCTGTAGTTAAACTTGATGTCTATTATATTTTATCAGTTTAACATTGTTGAAGACTAATGATAATTTATTATGCATTATCTCAGTCATAATATTTCTTACTGGGCTAGTTGAGCTCACCCTTTCTTTCACTGTTCTCTTCAAGAAATGAGAACGTATCCAGGACTAGTCGGGGAACGGAGTGACGGTCCAGATGATAGCATTAGTAGTCCTCACTATTCTGTTAAATAGTGTTACAATAAATGTAATGAGGACTCCATTGAGTGTGGATATTTTCTAGATGACAATATTCTTATTAAAACTTTTAGATTATATTTTATCGTATTTTACATGACTGTTGTATAATTAAGTTGTATTTGAATTTTATACCATGTATTTGGCGACTCAAGATTGGTGATGTATGCCTGTTTTGGGGGCATCACATCCGGGGTTATCTTCGGAACTGCAACTGTATTCCTCAGGGTTATATCCGAGGTTGACATTGTCTTTCCTAGTGTTGTTTCTGGTACTGAGACTAATTATCTCAGGGTTATCTCCGAGATGAAACGGCCTTCTCCGGTGTAATTTTTGGTATTTGAACTTCATTCCTCGGGGTTATCTCCGAGGTTGAAACTGACACTCCCGGTGTTATTTCTGGGACTGAAACATATGTCTCAGGGTTATCTCCGAGATGGTACTGTAACTCCCAGTATTGTTTCTGGGATTGAGCTGAGTTGTCCTCCAGGGTTATCTCTAAAAGACGATTCTGCCCTCCTGCAATGTTAGTAACAGGTATGCAGAAAATTTTGAGTGTCTACAGATGCCCCTCTTTATCATATTCATGCAATTCAATGGCATGGATAGGATAAAGAATACTAGACACTTGAAATTCAACAAGATGATCATGATGTAGTGCACAACAACATGATGCAAATGTATGTGGTTTGTTGGATTATTCTCTAACATGGTGGGATGATTGTCAGCTCCCCTTGACTTCTACTGGGATTGACAGTTACTACGGACAACCCTGATGAACTGCCTTGGACGTGTGATCCAATGCTCTCAGGAGCTTCCAGGATGTTGACGTTGGGGTTATCACCAAAGTCCTTAATCCTTGATACAGACTTCACACTGAAGATGCATCTCTTATGTACAAGAGACTCTATGGGGATAGAGCTTTGTCTGTTGAGGATGTGTATAACATATTCCATCATCGGTCCTCTCTGATGAGGATGTTCTTCCCTGGTTTGTATTGCCAGGTCTTTTCGCTGCTCTGTTGGAGTTACTACCAACAGTCAGTGTTGTTAGGGTTCCCTGACCTTCATTGACATGTGCATCTACAGATGAGATCCTTGGTGGAGATAGTGTCAAGGTTGCTTGACCCTCGTTGATATGTCCATCAACGGTTGAATTGGTTAGAGTTTCTGCTAGGGAGAAAGGTTTTTAGGTTACAACCCCGAATTGACGACATCGGACCTTCTTGAAGTATTGTCAGATGTAGTTTGCTGTAGTTGTGATCATCAGTATAGTGTACCCTATGTTTTGGTGAATACCAATGAGTGATATGTAAAGCCACGACTTGACCCGTGAAAACCAGGATTTCAGGCTATTCTGCTCAATCGCGTAGCATTTTTATTCCTGATTTGGCCTTTTCAGCTTGTGAGAACTCCTTTGCAACTCAAACTGGACCGAGCCGGAGGGGTGGGCCCCACCCAGGGGAGCCACAAATACACCTGTGGCCAGCCGTGGGTGTCTTTTAAGGCTACAAGTTGCCTTTTTAAGTCATTTCACGTTGCGCCGCAAAGGAAATCCGAGAGCTCTTATTCAGATTTGTTGAGTTCGGGCGTCTTTCTGCAAATTCTGTCACCGTACAAGTGTTCTACAATGTCCTGGTAATGTATGCATGTCTTCTTTTCCAATTTTTATTCGTTGGAAAATGACTTATGATATGAAATGAGTCTAAACACATAGTAGTGAATATGCATGTTCATATGATGTGATAAAAAATATTCAACATAACAAATGTTAGTATTAAACCATGCTGAACATAATGATGTGAAAAAAATATGACTTTTGAAACAGTCAAATTGGCACATTTTTTCTGCTATTTCTTATCCTCTTTGAGGACAAATGAGCTAAGGTGAAAAAACAAAGTAATCCCGGTAATTAGGCTACCCTTATAGATTTTCACTTTGATGTATTAATGAAAGTAGTATGCAATCAAGCAAATCATGTTTGATGATAAAGCATATAATTTGTAACAATCTTATTCATTTATTAATAAAAAGTATTAATTTATTAAAGACTTTTAATTATCTACATGATGCTATTTTATAATATGTGATAAACCCATAGTTTTAAGCAATGCTTTTAGAATAATGATGATGATCATTCTAATGAGATCTAAATTCTTAGAAAGCTTAAAACTAAAATAGTTCCCAATCATTGGATTACTAAATTGGGGATTAGTGAATCCAGATAGATTGGTACATACGTTTCTTGCTCATTGGATGAGGATGATTGATCTCATGATTATTTGTGTGGAGACACTAAAACAAGTATGTAGGTGCTTATTAAAGAATAAGTCCACCGAACGTGGCTCGCTAACCTAATGGAGTTTTACTTGCATATCAATATGAATTCCTGTAGTGATAGTAGTACAAGTGATCCTTGGACTTGAGATCATCATAGTATCTTGTGTATGATGAGTTATACTTAATTTGACTTATTCCTTAAGACCCTTAGGGTATATCAAAGGGTATGCTTGGGTATAATTAGTTGTACATGGAGATAATGTATGATTAATAAAGAATCTACCACTTCTAGTAAAAGAAGAGAAATGTCCTATGTGATTCGATAAATGACAACCCAAGAGTGAAGCCTTTTAGGCGAGAATGAAATTAGAAAGGAGTTTCTAATTTGCATTATTTGGAGTTGTGAATTTAAGAGTCGAAATACATATAATTAAATAAAATGAGACTTGACAGTAATTCCATGTCTTATATTTAATTGGGACATTGTATGGTGGAAGGATTGAATTGTACGATAACTATTTACTCAAAGGTTCTTTTATGATTAATGTTGAAATCTATATTATCTGGAAAGCCGTTGATCGCTAGGGAGGCTTATCCCTATTGTAGAATAAATATTATTTATTTAAATAAATTAATAATTTAATTTATTTATTTAAATAAGATTAAAATTGTTCTAATTGATTTATTCACAACCAGTTTAATTTGGAAAACCTAAAGGGTCACACCATAAAAGGAAGAATAATTATTTAAGAAGTTAATGACATAATCGTAATAATAAGTTAAGTATATTTAATTTAATATATGGTGATAGAATAAATTAAATAGCTTAATATTTATTATTTAATATTTTGGAAATATTAAATATAAATTAATAAGAGGAGTCTTATTATTATTATTATTATTACTATTATTATTATTTAATTCCAAAGGAGTTTGGGAATTAATTAATAAAAGTACTCTCATATATCCTAATAAGATTAGGATGCTAATTAATTAAAAGTTTAATTAATTATTCCTAATAAGATTGGGAGCATTATTAATTAAATGAGTTTAATTAATTAAAATAAAATCCAATTCCTTAATTGTTAAGGAGGGTTGCCCACATCTATAAATAAGAGGAGTCTTATTATGGGTGGTGTGTGGTTGTTGACTTTTTCACAACAGACGTGATTCCAATTGTTGGAGAGTACGCTCTTTTTCTATGAGAGATAGAAAAACTAGGGTTTTGCCAAACACCCATCTTCTTGAATCTTTCTTCTTCCTTGGTGGACCACTTCTAGAGGCCAAACATTTGGGTGACTAACGTTGATCAAAGGAAGGAACCAAACCCGGTGGATTCAAGTTGAACGCGAAAGGATTTGGAAGTGAACTTGTACATGAGGAAGCTCAAATCTTCAAGGGTATGATTCTTATTCTTTATCTTTTCTCTTAATTAATAATTATGCATAAAGGATGATCCGAGTATATGGTTTGTAAAATTTTAAAACTCTAATTTTCCACATTTCTGTTTATTTTATGCAATTTGATTGCGTTCATGAATATTACAAACCTAACAATTAATGCATGTAGGATGTTTATGATTGTGGATAGGTGTGTTACTGAATGGCCACCTAGTCATGCCTATGTGCATGTGGATAGTCCTATTTACAAAGGGGACTATGGCAAAATTTTTCAAAATGTAGGCATTGGGTAGTTATGCATTTTTAACTCTACTGTAGGCGTATGTTAAAGTAATGCATGCATGCATGTAGTCATAAAATGCATAGGAAAAAGCTCCAGGTTAGAGTTTACCACACCCTTTTTGAGGTGATTTGGAGACTTGTTGTCAAGATATATGGAGAGTTTACCACTTCAGGTGTGCGGAGGAGGGCTTCTGAAGTTCCTCGACCTCGTTCTGTCAGATAACCTCATCGTTTAGCGGAGGCGGTGATACGTCCTGTCCGATTTGATATGCCGGACGTTGAGGATGAGGAGGAGGATGTTCCGATTGCTGACCCTGCTCTTGCTGTACATATTCCCCATAGGGATTTCTCAAGCATTCAGGTGGAAATCCAAGAGCTTCTGGGTGATTTGAGTAGACACCCCTCGATTTACTTGCATGCAAATGAGGTAAAAGCTAGATTTTGATCTTCCTTTTTTTCTATTGATGAGGAGTAAAGGATTCTGATGTTGATCTACTTTGTGATGTAGGTTCCCGGCTTCACACAGCCTAGAGGGAACTGGTTCAGCATTCACTCCACATTTCAGGCTCTCAATCCCGACTATCGAGCGATTGTGCATGGCTGGGGTTTTGGGGCGTTCTTTTCCATCCTTCCCCGTCGTTGTCCCAGGGATTATCTGAGAGCATTGTCTGAGCGTTGGTTTCACCATACTCAGTCTCTGCATTTATTAGATTGTAAGGTGATGATGATACCGATGGATCGGCGGTTTATCATAAGGATGGAGTTTGGAGGGGTGCCGGTGCCATGTATGGTGGATATTACCCTGACTGCCGTGAGATCCTTGCTAGGAGTCCCGGCTGAGGCGCTCAAGGGTAGGACAGTCTGTTCAGGTCCTTTGAGCATAGATGCTATGAGTGGGATGTTGAGTGAGCCCATACCTGATGACGTAAGGGTCAGGGATCTCATTTTTCGGCGATTATTCCTGATAATCATTAGGGGCTGCTTCATAGCTGATAACTCTTCCACGGTATCATTCGCTTTGGTGAGCGCCACACTAGACGTGGACCGTATTGGAGAGTATGATTGGGGTTCCTACACCTTTGCCTATTTCCTCAAGGGTATGCGCATGCGTTTGCAGGGCTTAACAGAGGCTTGGCTAGGATTTTACCCATTTTTGCTGGTGTGTATTTCTCTTATGATTTCCCATGTATAGGTTAAGAGTGTTGACTGACAGCAGATGTTTGCCTTTGTATTTGCAGTTGTTGGCCTATAAGAGGCTCCCATGTTTACGTCCTGTGAGTGTGCTAGGCTTGGAGACCTATCCACTAGGACGGCGATGGCATCATTCCATACTAGCAGAGGTCCCTATAGCTGAGGGTTTTACTCATTGTCGCCTACATCTGGAGTTATTGACAGCTGATGTTATCACTTGGATTCCCTACTCTGGGGAGTATTTAGCCATTGGGTTTGAGGATGGGTACTCGACTGGTGTTGAGTACGTGATATCTACCCGTAGGGTTCCTCTCTTTACTGATGGAGGATGAAAGCTCTATTTAGGAGAGCGTGCTATCAGGAGCACTACAGGAGAGATTCGTATACTGATCTTGCCTCATGCCAGGCGTTATTGGCCAGTATCAAAGTCACCCGCCATTGATATCCCATTGATGGGTGTTGACTGTTTTACACTGTCAGAGGGTCCACATACCAAGGAGATGTTCCAGCATTGGTGGTCCCCTCGTACCATTGGAGCCCAGACCCGCGCCACGCAGTTTATGGGGGATATGATTCCTGGATCCGTGATGATGACAGATTAGATAGCCTGTGTTAGAGATCTGACTCATTTAACACAGATTGACAGTTTGACCCAGCAGTTAGACCAGGCACATTTCTTTATCCGGTACTTGGGCAGAGATCCTTCAGAGTCAGATACGTTTGATCCTTCCAGCTCAGGCGTTGGCCCCTCAGGTGACCCATATAGTTTTTCTGGTTCAGATCCTCCGTTATATAGGCCTGACATCCCCGTTGATGGAGATCTAGTGACTCAAGAGGAGTTACATCAGGTGGACAGGATTGATGATGTAGACATTGATACCATTATCTTCTTCTTATGTGTATTCTCATTATATCTTTTGATAGGCCACTGTTAGACAATGGGTGGTTGTGCCCCATTCACGCTATATCTTTTGATAGGCCTCTGTTAGTAGTTGGGCATCTGTACCCCATTTCCCTATATTTTTAGCTGTACAGAGATGTATTAGATGATGATGTACTTAGGAATGTATATACTGTTATTCCCTACATTATATTTCCATCTATTGTTTATCATGCATGTATCATGTTATGCATATGTATGTATGTCCAGAGATATTCAGCATTGACCCCTGGATGGTCTTATGACACGGCCCACATATATGTCTTCTTCGACAGTTTGCCACATTGATCATACCCCACCAGTGTTGGTGGCATCCCATCTGAGATCGTGGTATGATAGTATGTCACCACTAGACAGGGTGACTATAGATCAGCTACTACAACATTCCATGACCTTACTGATGTTTCAGGTTCCCACATGCTTTGTAGAGGGTATGCTGGAGCACTGGATACCAGAGAGGCGGGTTTTCCAGTTTGGTATCCATGAGTTGACTCCTACCTTAGAGGAGTATGCACGGTTGACGGCACTGCCATTGGACAAACCTTGCATGTGGATGGCTATCGGCGATATGAGCCGACAGTTTATGACCCTCACCGGGTTGAGGCGTAGATTAGTATAAGATGAGATCACATCTGGTCACGTGGTATCCCAGCGTTTTCTGATGGACAGATTTGGCTCAAAGGATAGTTATACACGGCACTCCGGGGATTTTACCATGCCAGAGGATCATTGGCATTTGGCCAGAGTAGACGTAGTGCTACTGTGCGTATTGTCATATGTATACATACCACTGTACATGGATGAGTTGGACATTGGCGTTATTATGGCAGTAAGAGCTCTTAGGGAGGGTCATACCATCGTGCCTATGATTGTAGCAGAGACGTTGAGGTCGGCCATATATTTTAGTACCTATGCTGCAGGGGTATTCACAGGTAGTTCGGTCATGTTGTACATGTGGTGTATGTCACACCTGAGACTGATTGACACTTTTAGACGGCATGGTTATTGTTTTACCCACGAGATAGCCATGTCGTACTCCTTTTAGCCTGCGGAGTGTATAGATCCTGCATCTTGGTCCATTTTCCTGGTAGGGATCGGAGATCCATTTGATATATTACCGCATACAGGGCTTAGTTCACCCTACAACTTCATCACTCGTGCCCCGGGCATGGATTATCTACCTCTAGCTAGATTGAGTGGTATGACTACTTACCACCCAATGGCTGTGATGTGTTAGTTTGACCAATTCCAGGATTTCTATCCTTTTGAGGGGGCATTGAGTTAGCGGTTGGCCTCCCGCCACTTGTCAGCAGAGGACAGATCCAGGGTTTATGCTTGTTGGGATTAGCGTAAGCTAGCTGCATTTTTTGTTAGCCATCCGGGCTGTTCGGCAGAGTATTCTGCATGGATGGAGACAGAGATAACATCGACTACGGTAGTATCCACAGTGCCAGGGTGATTCTGATGGTGGAGAGCCCATAGAGGACATTGATCTTCCCACCGAGGAGGAGCTATTCACTAGGTTGACAGCAGCTCTTGTAGACTCTCCCAGTATAAGTGCTACTGTGATCCAGCATTCAACACAGTATTTAGAGTAGAGTCTTCATCTGATGACCTTTGAGAGAGATCAGGCTAGGGCCTTGATGTTGACAGCTCTTGATGGGAGAGACACTGCTCTATTGGAGAGAGATGAGGCTGTAGCTTATAGAGATACCACTATTGAGTAGCGGGATGAGGCCAGATCAGCCAGAGATGCATTGATTGTTGAGTGGGATGCTGCTCTATCTGCCCGGGACCTAGCTGTTACAGATAGTACTACAGTGAGATCCCTTACTACTGGCATGCTTGCCAATATGAGTGCATATATTGATGAGCATCATGCCACCATGCAGTTGGCCTCAGATCTATTGGCACGTGTAGATATGTTGATGTAGGAGACCACAACGTTACCCCCTTCCTTTGAGAGAGATGCTTTGTTAGATCTGATAGCCCACATACATACTGATCTGTAGATAGACTTGTATTTTCCTGCACAGACTAGCTTAGCCATTTTGTCATGTACAGTTCATATTGTATATATCAAGCAGCATTATATATGGTAGGGAAATATATTTTGATGCACTTCCTTTTTAGTTATGCCTGGATACTTGCTTGATATTTTGCCTGCTTCTTCAGGGCTTGTGATCTTAATGTATTCTGAACTCATCCTTGATAGGTGGACATTAAGATGTCTCAGGATCTGTCAGAATGGATCGTTGATCTGTGTATATCCCTACCCTCTTTGGTGTCTTGGGACTGGTTTCTGTATGTAGATGTGGAGAGGAATGTAGCTTTTCCTCTCTAAGATTGACCGCACCACAGATGGTCGTCAGTACTCCTATTTAAGAGGAGCCCAGTTATTTCCATCTCTTATGGATTGGTGTTACTCTTCGAGGAATCAACCATAGCTTAGATGGTCGCCAACTCTCCCATTTATGGGGAGGCCAGGTAGTTCCATCCCTTTGGTCTGAAGCCGATGAAATATGGTGGATTGAAGTTTGATCCCAGTACCACTGACAAGTATTTGTATTTTTATAGGGGGTTAGACCGAACCATAAATGGCTGCCTACGTACTCCTATTGAAGAGGAGATCAGGTCTGCGTAGTTTGAACCTGGTGTAAGAGGTTCAACGCTGAATGGTGTAAAGGTGTAGAAAGGTGTAGAGATATTTTTGTGATTTTTGTTTGTTGAGTAGGGTGTAGAAATGTTGTTGTTGTTTTTGTTTTTATTATGACCGGGCCATATAAAATGGTTGCCTACATATTCCCAGGTATCGGGGAGATCAGGTTGACGTAGTTCGCCCATGGTCAGGACGATTGGCAACCGAAAAAGTTTAATCCCATGTTCGGGACAAACTGCGGGGGAAAAGTTTGATCCCATGTTCAGGACAAACTGCAGGTGTGAAAAGTCTTATCCGTAGTGGGACAAAACTATGGGTGTGAAAGGTTCAATCCCTGGTGGGATAACCTGAAAGGTTTGAAATGAAGTTGAGTGAAAGATCTGATGATCTGAAAACCAGGCTGTTGGCTTAAAGAATGTGTTTCCCTGATGGGGCAAATGGGTATGAAGAAAGGTTGTGTGTAGTAAGGGTTAGAAAGCTTGAAATGACTAGTGATCTGATGATCCAAAACTAGAATGTTTGCTTGATGGTAAATTTAGACATAGTACCGCTTCACGGTGTCTGAGTTGATGAGCTATGGAAATTTATCGCCATCCATTTCCTGTAGTCTAAGAGCACCTCCTGTTAATACTTCCTTGACAATAAATGGGCCTTCCCAGTTTGGAGCGAATTTTTCCTTTGAATGATCTTGGTTGTCAATGATCTTCTTTAAAACCAAGTTATGTTGTTTAAATTGCCATAGCCGGACTTTTCTGTTGTAGGATCTGGCGATCCTTTGTTGGTATAACTGACCATGGAAGATAACATCACTTCTCCTTTCGTCTATTAGAGACAATTGGTGATACCTGTCTTGTAACCATTAGTCTTCATCCAGCTGAGCATCTATCAACACTCTGAGGGATTCCATTTCCACCTCTATGGGGAGCACTACTTCCATCCCATAGGTCAATAAGTAAGGGGTTGCCCAAGTGGAAGTACGCATTGAAGTTTTGTAGGCTAATAAAGTCAGAGGCAAGAGGTCAAGCCATCCTTTGTGATTGGCGGACATCTTTTGCATGATCTTCTTGATGTTTTTATTAGCCGCTTCAACAACACCATTCATCTTTGGACGGTAGATGATAAAGTTAAGGTGTTTGATGTGGAATTTACTGCATAACTCCTCCATCATTTTGTTGTTGTGGTTCTTAGCATTGTCTGACACAATCACCTCTGGTTGTCCATATCGACAAATGACATTATTTCTGATGAAAGCAATGATGACTTCTTTGGTAACCCTGGGGAAGGAGGCTGCTTCTACCCATTTGGTGAAGTAGTCAATTATGGTGAAGATAAACCGATGCCCATTAATGGCTTTGGGCTCGATGGACCTGATCACGTCCATTCCCCACATCGAGAAGGGCCGAGGAGAACTCATATTATGGAGCTCCCTTGGAGGGGCGTGGATAACATTCCCATGAATTTGACATTGATAACATCTCTTAACATGATCATCACAGTCAGCCTTAAGCGAGAGCCAGTAATGCCCTGTTCTGATGATCTTTTTAATGAGTAGAGGGCCACTCATGTGTGGGCCACATACTCCACCATGGATTTCATCCACGAGCCTCTGAGCTTGGTCCTTGTCCAGACATCTAAGGAGACCTAGTCCTGCATCTCTTTTGTAGAGTGCATCTCCGCTCAGGTAAAACTTCATAGTTGTCGATGGATCCGCCTACTTTCAGTCGGGCTCGCCTCAGCGGGCGTAGATCCATCTCGCAAGTACTCCTTGATATGCTGATACGAAGGATGTTGGATGGGAGGTAGCTCATTCGATACTTCTCCAACGTAATTCCAATAGGCTGGAGCCTTTTGTAGGGAAAATTGGATACATGACATGTTTTCCTTGTCATATATATTGATCAAGGAGGCCAAAGTTGCTAGCGCATCCGCAAAATCATTCCTATTCCGAGGAATGTGGAGGAAGTTTATTTCTTCGAACTCTGTAGCCATCTGTAAAACTTGCCGATGGTAAGGTAGCAAATATAGCTCTTTGGTGTGATAGATTACCGTGGTCTGTCTGATTACCAATTCTGAATCCCCAAAGACAGTTAACCGCCTGATACCCATTGATTGGGTAAGTTTGAGTCCCATGATACAACCTTCATACTCAGCTGTGTTATTGGTGCTGACAAACTGTAATTTGATGGCGACGGGATACTGCTCCCCGTACCAGATACTAGAACTGCTCCAACTCCAGAACCTTCCATGTTTACAGCTCCATTAAAATACATTTTCCACATACGACATGCATTGTACTGATGGTGTTGCTGAAATGTCATTACCCCTTCATCGGGGAAGTATGTTTCCAAGGGTTTAAAATCCCTTGCAGGTGCGGTGACCAGTTGATCCGCAATTCCTTGACCTTTAATGGACTTTTGCGTCATGTAGACGATGTCAAATTGCTATAGAATCAACTTCCATTTGGACAGCCGATAATTTAACATGGGTTTACTGAACACGTGCTTGAGAGGATCTACGCGGGATATGAGATGGGTTGTGTGACCATGAAGGTAATGTTGTAACCTCATGGAAGCCCATGCTAAAGCACAACAAGTACTCTCAATCAGACTGTACTTGTGTTCACTGCTGCTGAATCTTTTACTGAGGTAGTAGATAGCTCGCTCTTAGCCTTTATCGTCTTTCTGTCCCAGCATGCAGCCCATGGCATTGTCATTAATGGACATGTACATGAATAGGGGAACATCATCCCTGGGAGGTACCAAAATAGGAGCGTTGACTAGCTACTCTTTGATTGTAAGGAAGGCTTTTTGACACTCATCGTTCCATTTCATGGAGGAGTTCTTCCTTAACAACTTGAAGATAGGCTCACAGGTTGCTGTGAGTTGGGAAATAAACCTGCTAATGAAGTTGATCCTTTCCAAAAATCCCCATATTTCATTCTTTGTCTGAGGAATGGACATTTGCATGATGGCCAGGATTTTAGTGGGATCCAGCTCAATCCCTTTGTGGCTGACTAGGAATCCTAGCAACTTGTCTGATTTAACGCCAAAGGCGTACTTGGTTGGATTTAACTTCAAGTTGTACTTACGCAACCTATTGAAGAGCTTTCTAAGATGGTTTAGGTGGTCATCTTCCCTTCGGGACTTGACAATGATGTCATCCACGTAGATCTCTATCTCTTTGTGCATTAAGTCGTGGAAAAGAGCCATTATAGCTCACTGATAGGTTGCTCCGGCATTAATAAGGCCGAATGACATCCGTCTATAGAAAAAGGTTCCCTAAGGCATGATGAATGCAGTTTTCTCATGATCTTCCTCAGCAACCATGATTTGATGGTACCCCGCAAAATAATCAACAAAGGAGTACATGCCGTATTGAGCAATATTGTCAATGAGAATGTGGATAAATGGCACGGGAAAGCTATCTTTGAGGCAAGCTTTATTCAGATCCCGGTAATCCATACAAACTCGCACCTTTCCTCCCGGTTTAGGTACGGGGACTATATTGGATAGTCATTCAGGGTATGTGGACACCATTATGATGCCAGCTTGAAATTGTTTCACAATTTCTTCTTTTAACCTTTACACTCCACTCAGGTTTTAATCGCTTGAGCTTCTGCTTGACTGGCTTGAATCCCTCTTCAATGGGAAGGCGATGGATGATGATGTCTGTGACGGCCCCAAAATAGGTATACAATACCTATTCTGAGTCGCCAAATACATGGTACATAATACAAATACAATCTTAAATATACAACATGAGTTGTGAGTTTTAATAAAAATATTATCTTCTAGACAGTATTCAAACTCAAAATAAGTCCTCAATACATTTATTATCACATTATTTCGTAGAATAGTGAGGACTACTAATGCTATCGTCTGGACTGTCACTCTGCTCCCCGACTAGTCCCTGCTACGTTCTCATTTCCTGAAGAGAACAATGAAAGCAAAAGGGTGAGCTCAACTAGCTCAGTAAGAAATATTATGGCTAAGATAATGCAAAATAAATTATCTTTCGCCTTCAACAGTGTTAAACTGATATAATATAACAAACATCAAGTTTAACTGCAGCGGAACAAACAATCCATTAGAAGAGTCAAGTAGAGAATAAAATCTACTATTTTCTATGATTTAAAAGGGTTTTCATCACTTTTATCACTGGGACTCAGCTTATTAAATAAACCACGTCATCCCTGCACCACGGCCAAGGATATTCATTAGTATCACGACCACAAATTATCCATGCACTACGGGCCAAGGATATTCGTGTTTTCATCAATGGTCATGATCATGCCAACAACTGTCCATCAATGCACTACGGGCCAATGAGGACTTTTACCACATCATTTGTAACATTACGGTCATGACTATACCGAATAATCTCTAGTCATAATCATACCAAGTCCATCTATGCACTACAGGCCACAGATGACTTTCAACATAATATAAACATGAGGATGATGACAATGACATAATAATTCAATAAAACAAGTTCAAGAATTAAATTTTAAAGATTTATAAGTTAATTTATCCTGAACTCAAAAACGTCCAAATTGTCAACATGATACTGCTTTGTGGAGTAAAATTCAAGAATGCTCAGAAGAATATTTCCATGAAAATATATTGGATGAAGCGCAAATATCCATGATATTCTACTAATTTCATGGAGTATAGAAGCCAAAACTTTAACCAACTGAGTATAATAGAATATATGAAGCGCAAATGGATTTTCGCTCGCCGTGCAGTAATCACGTAGAGCAGATCATTTCCACAATTTAATAAGGAATGAATACAAAGGATCATTCACCATGCATGTGGTAATCCCATGTAGGCGAGTTATTCAATGTAATAATAAAGAATGGAATAATAGAAGAATTCACCATGCATGCGATAGACTGTACAGACAGGTTATTCCCAACAGAATAATAAAGAATGGAATAACAAAAGAATTTTACCATGTATGCGGTACTTTGCATAGACATGTTATTCCAACAGAATAATAAATAGTGGAACCAGGTCATGCGTAATACGCACAGACATGATATTCCGACAGAATAATAAAGAATGGAATAACAGAAGAATTTCACCATGTATGAGATAGACCGCATAGACAGGTTATTCCCGACAGAATAATAAAGAATGGAACCAGATCATACAAAATTCGCACAGACAGGATATTCCAACAGAAAAATAAAGAATGGAATAACAACAGAATTCACTAGGCATGCGATAGACCGCATGCAGAACGAGGTTATTACAATGAATAATAAATAATGGAACTGTGTCATGCGTAATACGCATGCATGTGATATATTCAACGAGAATAATAAAGAATGGAATAATAGAAGAATTTCACCATGTATGCAGTACTTCGCATAGACAGGTTATTCCAACATAATAATAAGGAATGAAATAACAATAGCTCTCTTCATGAAAATGAAAGAAATAATATCCCTTACCTTATAATAAAGCTGGATACTGGAATAGAGAGGTAGCAGACTTCTCTTCTTCTTTCTCTCTATAATTTCTCTCTATAATAATTGTTCTATAGCTTTAGTGAATTGGTGAGAAATAAAGGAAGAATGATCTTCTATTTATAGAAAAATATAGTTTCGATAATTGTACGTTTTGGGGCTCAAAAAATTACAGTACAATACCTTTAACTTTTCTTTTATTTTTAATTTAGTCCTGCAAGTATTATCAAACTTGCACCACCTCCCCTAATAGTAAATGTGACGCCCCCAAAATAGGTATACATCACCCATCTTGAGTCGCCAAAAACATGGTGCAAAATTTAAATACAACTTAATAATACAGCTATCGTGTAAAATAAGACAAAATGTCAATATCCATACTCAAAAGAGTCCTCTATACATTTATTTTCACACTATTTAACAGAACAGTGAGGACTACTAAAACTATCATCTGGACTGTCACTCCGTTCCCCAACTAGTCCCTGCTACGTTCTCATTTTCTGAAGAGAACAGTGAAAGAAAGGGTGAGCTCAACTAGCCCACTAAGAAATATTATGACTAAGATAACGCAAAATAAATTATCATTAGCCTTCAATAATGTTAAACTGATAAAATATAATAAACATCAAGTTTAACTGCAGCGAAACAAGCAATCCATTAAAAGAGTCAAGTAGAGAATAAAATCTATAATTTTTTACGATTTAAAAGGTTTTGCATCACTTTTATCACTGAGACTTAGCTTAATAAATAATCCATATCATCCCTGCACTACGGCCAATGATATTCATTAGTATCACATGTGACACCCCCAAATCCAGGTACTTCATCCCCATAGGATCTGGTGTTCACTTAATCAAACATTTATATCTAACTACCCAATCATAATAAAACTGGATAAATAAAACCTTTCCCATTAAAGGGTTACATAATAAAATCTCCTAGGTTATCTAACCTTTATTTACAATCATTCAAATGCGGAAATTAAATAAAGCTTCATTAAAACCAAGTTTAAGATCATCATAATAAAAATCTAACATCTCAATCAAAGTAAAATTACAAGTCTTCATCACTTTGCACATTTTTCCCTTTCCTTTGCTAGACGAAGGTTCATCTACCTTCTCTTCTTTAGCTGCAATGAGTTTTAAAATATGTAAGAGTGAGCAAAACAATTTCTTACTGGATACAATATGAAATTAACAGGAGTATAGTAATAATAACTACCAATAATATGCTCATCAACAATGAATAGTACTCTATCATTTATAATCAGAAACTGAAATCTAAAATGTGGAATAAATATAACTGAGGGTCATAAGACCATGAACTATGTCCACAGTTGCGAGCAATCTTTCAACTCCAACTTTAACTGTCATAAGACTATAAGGACTCCTCGTACTTAGGGGGATTAGCCCTTCGTACCATGTATTGTGCACAAACATTTAACGCTACGCGTAAGTTAACCCCTAATCATAACATTAAGGTTGTTCATCTCAGTATTTAGAGTACAAGTCCGCACCAAAGGAAGTTTGGTTTGGATAAGCTTTCAGGGTAATTTGAAATTCAACAAACATCAACTAAGGATTAGTTGAATGAAACCAAGAACATTTCACTATAGAATAATTGTGATTGAATTAATCATAGTAATCTAAAGTCATGCTTTAGGAATAATCTAAGAGCATACAATTTGAATAGCTACAACACCTTGCTTGAACAATACTAAGCCAAGGTTGATTAAAATTGAATACTAAGCATGCATAGCAATTTGATTGATAAAAATGTTCAACATTAGAATATATAAATTTTGCATGTTAAACAACAAGTTAAATACAAGAATAACTTGCTCAAGAATAACGTACATCATTATATCATAATCGAATTGAAAACATTAGTTTGATTAACAAGATAATAGATTAAAAAACTTGCTCAATGTAAAAAGAGAGTTTAGAAAACTTGCTCAAAGAAAATTTAAGCGATTGCACAATTCTAAAAGTAGAGTTAAAGAACTTGCATTACTATATTAGGAACAATAATTGATTCCAATTACAAAAGTAGAGTTAGAGAACTTGCCTTGCAAACATATGTCATCATGACATAATTAGTTATTACCATCTTACAAACATAACTAAGTACGTTCATCATTTAAAATTGGATTTTTAATCACATAATCGAGTTATAATACAAGTTAATTGTTAATAACATACTTATTCATAGTATAAAAATACTAAAATCAACATTTTATAGTCCTACTATCATCTCATAACAATTCCTTAAAATTTCAAGTACAAAATCAACACCGCTGGACCATTTACGCTAACTTTCATGCATGGCCACGATTTACTACTTGTGGGTTACACTTGCCATGCAAGGGTATGTATGTCATGTAGTACGAGATCAAGGCTACAAGGCCGCGCTGCGGCGTGAACATGGAGCTGCGGCACCACAAAGGTATCAGAAGTCCATGCCATGGCATGGCTGAATTGTGAACCTCGGCAGACGACCTCTAAGAATGAAAGATGAAAAAGCCAATTTTGGCCTACAAGCTCGTTTCTAACAGACTAATTAGCACATAAATCATATAGAGACTTCATGTAAACATATTTCAAAAACTCTAAACATGATTCTACCCATACAACAACATAAACAACAAAATTAACACACCTAAATTCACTGTTTTTGGCTAAAACTCATTTTTTTTATATTTCAATGAAAATCAACACTGTAACTTTTGTTTTTCAACCAAAACCACTAATTCAAAGTGTCTTTATCAATGATTATACATACTCTACCAAATTAAACAATCAATTTATCAACTAAACAACTAATTCACCCTCAATTTCTACTTTAAGCTAAACAATATATTTTTATAAAAACTCTCTGTAAAAACATTTTCTTCACAAACATATACATAACCACAATACATTGATTATAATCATATATATCCTATGAAAATAACCTTACAACACTAGTTTATCACATGAACACACATAAAATCAACAACTATATTAACACAAGAATTTTACAGAGAAATAGGAGAAAGCTAAAACTAAAACTTTTAAAACTAAAAGGGTAGAAGAATACCTTGATAGAAGATGATGGACAACCCTTTTTGATTCTCAAGCTTCTTCTTTCCACTCTCTAGCCTTTCTTCCTCTCTTCTCTTCTTCTTCTTCCCTTCTTCCTCTGAGTTTTCTTTTCTTCTCTCTCTCTATCTAATGTACTTAACAAATAACGTATATAGAATATAATATATATTGATTATATAATATAAATACAAAACATATAACTGATATCAGTTATATGAGTTTTAAAAATCAAAAGCCATAAGGCTTGTTTGGTTACTAACTAAAAAAAATAACCCATTAACCTAACACCCTGTTTGGTAAGACTTAAATAGATTAAAGACATAATAGGCATTAGGCCTTGTTTGGCAAAACAGAATTAAAACTCCTTTAAGTTATTTTAATAACTACTTTATAAAAGGTTATTTGTCACACATTAATTTAATTAAATTAATCATAATAACAATTTATTAAATCACTTCATCACATAAATCAATACCACCAAAATTATAATTTCTATATAATTATAATTTTATTTAATCAATTAACACATCCTTTTAAATTTACAAATTCCAATAAAAGAATAGTAATTCAATAATCAAAATTCTCTAACTTAATAATTAAATTAAATTAGCAAAATAATTAACAAATAATTAACCACATCAATTCAAATTTGAACAATTATTTATTCAACAATAAACCATCCATTAAATATTTAAATAATTCAATAAATATTTAATATCACAATTAAAATTCTAGAATGTTACATCACAACCACAAATTATCCATGCATTACGGCCAAGGATATTCGTGTATTCATCAATGGTGATGATCCTGCCAACAATTGTCCATCAATGCATTACGGGCCAATGAGGACTTTTTCCACATCATTTGTAACATTACGGTCATGATTACACCGAATAATCCCTAGTCATAATCATACCAAGTCCATCTATGCACTATAGGACACAGATGACTTTTAACATAATATAAACATGAGGATGATGACAATGATATAAGAATTCAATAAAACAAGTTCAAGAATTAATTTATCCAGGAACTAATAACGTCCAAATTGTCCACATGATACTTCTTTGTAGAGTAAAACTTAAGAATGCTCAGAAGAATATTTCCATGAAAAGATACTGGATGAAGCACAAATATCAAGGATATTCCACTAATTTCATGGAGTATAGAAGTCAAAACTTTAACCAACTGAGTATAATAAAGAATAGGATAACAAAAGAAATCACCAGGCATGCGATAGACCGCACAGACATGTTATTCTAACAGAATAATAAATAATGGAACTAGGTCATGCGAACGCATACATACGTGATATTCAATGTAATAATAAATAATGGAACCGGTCATGCGTAACGCGCATGCATGTGATATTCCAACAGAATAATAAATAACGGAACCGTCATGCGTGCGTATTTAATCGACTGGGATGTTCCAACAGAAGAATAAAAATAGAATAATAGAAGAATTTCACCATGTATGCGGTACTTCACATAGACAGGTTATTCCAACATAATGATAAAGAATGAAATAACAGAAGAATTTCACCAAGTATAGGGTAGCCCGCGTATACAGGTTATTCCAACAGAATAATAAATAATGAAATAACAGAACTTCTCTTCATGAATAAGAAAGAAATAATACCCCTTACCTTAGTAGAAAATTGGATACCGCAATATTATTGTAATAGAAGATTCTTCTTCTTTCTCTCTTATTCTCTCTATTCTTTCTCGCTCTATAGCTTTAGTGAATTCGTGAAAAATAATGAAGGAATGAGCTTCTATTTATAAGCTTGGTAGAGTAAGGGTAAAATAGTGTTTTTACCATAATTTATGACATTATCGCTTACATCATCGATCATATGACATCATTGCTTACATCATCGATCAAATGACATCATTGCTTACATCATCCTTTCGATGACATCATTGCTTACCTCATCGTTCCGATGACATCATCGCTTACATCATCAGAATTCAAATTCAAATTGTTCTCTTTCACCTCATTTTACTTTTATACCATGATTTTACTATAATAATGTTACCATTCAAATTATATAAAAAAACATACTATCATATAATCACATCATACTACTATAATATAATATTATAATAATATATTTAAATGAATTATTGATTTGATAATTTGAAATACTGTGTAATGACAATTATTGAATCAAAAATATCAACGTAGCAATTATTGAATCAATAAAATATTAAACAGTAATTACTGTAACAATTATTGAGTAGTGCCTTCTTACGTAAGAATCAATAATTCAAAAAAATACTGTGCAATACCGTGTGTTACTATATTTTAACCACCAGGTATTCCAACAGTGTTAACGGTAACACTTCCACTGTTATTTTTATAAAAATATTTTTGTCATTTTTTAACTCCGATAATAATTCCGTTGTGGGGTCCACCAATGATTGTGTCGTCGTACAAATATTCTCCGACAAAAAGAATATTCCCCGACCAAACGAATATTTTATAACAACTTACGTACTTTGCAAAATTTATAAATATTACCCACAACTATAACATTATATCAAATTCATTCCATAATATTTATAGAAAAATCATCTTTATTTAAAAAGTTGGGGTCTTACAACCTCCCCTTCTTATGAAATTTTGCCCTCGAAATTAGGGTACGTACCTGGTATGTCAAAAAGGTAAAGATATCTTGATTTCATTTCAGATTCTAACTCCCAGGTCATTTCCTCAACATCGTGGTTTCTCCACAAAACTTTAACTTGAGGTATAACCTTGGAGCGTATAATATGTTCCTTCTTATCCAAGATTTGAACAGGAACCTCTTCATACGTCAAATCTTCCGCTATTTCATCCGGTTCTAACTCAATAATGTGGTTCGGGTCTTCCACATATTTATGTAACATGGATATATGAAAAACGTTATGAACACAAGACATACTTGGCGGTAAAGCGAGTCTTTACGCCATAGTTCCTACTCGATCGAGGATTAAAAATGGGCCAATGAATCGAGGATTGAGCTTTCCTCTCTTTCCAAATCTCATAACTCCTTTCCATGGAGCAACACGTACCAACACATGATCTCCAATATCAAATTTCACGTCCTTTCGATGAAGATCAGCATAACTCTTTTGTCGATCTTGTGAGGGTTTTATACGTTGCCGGATCGTTTGAATCTTTTTCGTAGTCATACGTACCAACTCTGGTCCCAATAATGTTGCTTCACCCACCTCATCCCAGCATACTGGAGAACGACACTTTCTTCCATACAACGCCTCGAATGGAGCCATGCCAATACTTGCTTGATAACTGTTGTTGTATGAAAACTCCACCAACAGGAAGAACTTGTCCCAACTTCCCTTGAAGTCAAGGACACAGATTCTTAATAAATCTTTAAGAGTTTGAATAGTCCTCTCTAATTGTCCGTCCTTCTGAGGATGATATGCTGAACTAAATCGTAAGTCCGTGCCCATAGCTTTTTGCAAACTAACCCAAAATCGTGAAGTGAATCTTGGGTCTCGATCAGAAACTATGGATAATGGCATACCATGCAATCTATCAATCTCGTTTATGTACATACGAGCAAGACGTTCAAGTGTATAAGTTTCTCGTATTGGTAAGAAATGAGCAGACTTGGTTAATTTATCAACAATGACCCAAATTGCATCTATGCCTTGAGAAACCTTGGGAAGACCAGTAACAAAATCCATGGTAATGTGCTCCCACTTCCATTCTGGAATTTTAAGTGGTTGCAATGGACCTTTTGGTACTTGATGCTCCGCCTTGACTCGTTGACAAGTTAGACACCTTGAGATAAACAGCGCTATCTCTCTCTTCATATTGCTCCACCAAAATGTATGACGAAGATCACGATATATTTTGGTACTCCCAGGATGGATTGCAAATGGTGTGTTGTGCGCCTCCATCATGATTTTATACTTTAAATCAGGGTTGTTAGGAACACAAAGTCTGGAGTTTACTCGAAGTATTCCTTCTTCATCGATTCTTGCTTCCGGCATAGCACCTTCTTGCACTTTCTTCCTCATACGCATCAGCTCCAGATCAGAACTCGAAAGCGACTTTAACTTTATCAATTAAAGTCGGTTCTACTCGTATATTTGCCATCATCACATGGGTCCCTGAAGTTTTTAACTCTATCTCCATCCTTTGCAAGTCACACAAAATGGGCCTTTGTGTTGTCAATATCGCACTCGTACTCGCATATGATCTTCTACTCAATGCGTCAGCTACCACGTTCGCTTTTCCAGGATGGTATGATCATAATCTTTCAATAGTTCAAGCCAACGTCGTTGTCGCAAGTTGAGTTCTTTTTGAGTGAAAAAATATTTGAGGCTTTTATGATCCGTAAAGATCTTCACTTTCTCCCCATACAAGTAATGCCTCCAAATTTTAAGTGCAAAAACAACAGCTGCCAACTCTAGATCATGAATAGGATAATTCCTCTCATATTCTATGAGTTGTCGAGAGGCATAGGCTATGACTTTCCCATGTTGCATGAGAACACATCCTAACCCTTTACCAGAAGCATCACTGTAGATGACAAATCCCTCCGAACCAGATGGTATTGTCAGAACAGGTGCTGAAATGAGTCTCCTCTTGAGTTCATGAAAACTCTTCTCACATTCCTCATTCCAACCAAATTTTGTATCTTCCAAAAGTTAATTTGAGTTAATGGAGTAGCGATTCGAGAAAACCCTTCTCTGAATCTTCGATAATAAACAAATTAAGCCAAGAAATCTACGTACTTGACATCGATTTAGGTTGCTCCCACTTTGAATAGCTTCAATCTTTCTTTGGGTCAGCAGATATTCCATGGCTTGATACTACGTGCCCAAGGAATGCTACTTCCTCAAGCCAGAACTTGCATTTCTTCAACTTGGCATAAAGCTTATATTCACGAAGCTTTTGGAGTATCAGCCTCAAGTGTTGCTCATGATCTTCACGGCTTTTGGAATAAATAAAGATGTCATCAATAAAGACGACCACAAAGTGATCCAAATATTCCTTGAATACTCGGTTCATCAAATCCATGAAAGCAGTAGGAGCATTATTCAATCCAAAGGACGTGACTAGGAATTCATAATGCCCGTACCGAGTTTTGAAAGCCATCTTTGGAATGTCATTGGTTCTAATATTTAATTGGTGATATCCAGAACGAAGATCAATCTTTGAAAAGAATTTAGCTCCTTGTAATTGGTCAAATATGTCATCAATACGTGGCAATGGGTACCTATTTTTGATGGTGACATGATTCAACTCCCGATAATCAATACAAAGTCGCATACTCCCGTCTTTCTTTTTCACGAATAGAATAGGAGCACCCCAAGGAGAAGTACAATGACGAATAAAGCCAATGTCTAAACTCCTGAAGTTCAATAGGAGCCATTCGATATGGGGCTTTAGAAATGGGTTTTGTACCGGGTTCAAGGTTGATACAAAATTCAATTTCACGCTCTGGTGGTAGGCCAGGAAGTTCTTCAGGGAATAGGTTAGGAAATTTATTAACAATAGAAATATCATTCAAAACTGACATATTTTTTTTTAGATCCGTGACATGAGCTAAGAAAGCTTGACATCCATTTTTTAATAAACGAATAGCTTTATGGCTTGAGATGACAGTGATTGATTTTAATGGTTTGGTTGCTTGAATTCGCATAATAGGTTGGTTAGGAATATGAAAGCTAACAACCTTATGAAAACAATCAATTTTTGCATTATGAGTAGTTAACCAATCAATCCCTAGATTTACGTCAAATGCAAGTATTTTCAATTAAAAAAGATCGACAGGTAATGTGTGGGTACCGATTTGAACCAAACAAGACATATAATTAGTGGATGTAATGAAGGTTTCTCCCAATGGAGTTTCAACAGATAAGTCAAGGTCCAATTTCTCCGGAGTCAAATTTAAACGTTGAGCGTAGGTAGGAGAAATAAAAGAATGGGTAGAATCGGTATCAAATAAGGTATATACTTCGCTAGAGTTTATGATAAGCTTACCTATGATGACCTCATTCGGGTTCCTTGCTTTCTGGGAGGTCACGACAAATTGTAAGACCCCAACTTATTATTAATGAAATTTAATTTTTTCTATTTATTATTTTGAAATAGTAAGGGTTGATTTGATTAATGTGGATAGTTATGGGTAAAATACGCAAATATTTTAAAATAAGCAAGTGGTTATAAAATATTCATTGTTGTCGGGAATATTCGTTTGGTCGTGGAATATTCTTCTTTGTTTGGGAATATTAAATGCTGACGGTATGATCTTTTAATGGGCCCCATAACGGAAAGCGATTGGATAAAGAAAGCGACAAATATAAGTTGTTTAAAATAACAAACGTAGTTATTCACTGAATTATCTTGTTAAAATACTCGGTGGTTAAAACAGAGTAGCATTGCAGTATTGCACCAATTATTGATTCTTACGTAAGAAGGCACTACTCAATAATGGTTACGATAATTCTTATTCAATATTTTATTGATTTAATAATTCTTTGCGTTGATATTTTTATATTGTTGTTGTTTCAATAATTGTCATTTACGTATTTTCATTATCGAAGCAATAATTCATATTATCTGAATAATATTATTAGATAACATTATTGGCAATGTCTAGAAAGTTACATCTAAGGAGAGGTTTGGTCACCTAATTGCGGCGCCGCGATGAAGGAGAAATTCTTATTGGAAAGCCCCCTCTGCTCACAGAAGCGCACTGGTTGTCAATATTGTGTTTACGTAATATTATTTGTGAATAATTAATTATTTATTCATATGATGAGAAAAATATTGATTTTATGTGGATATAGATGGAGAAATTTTTAATGTGACAATTGTTGAAAATTGAAATTTTATCTTTTACGATAAAATAATTCATTTAAATATATTATTATATTTTAATAATATAATAATGGTGATATTTTTACAACGAATGTGGGATATATGAGTATACAAGGAGGAAGAGTATATTTGTTGCAATAAATATTTAAAACATGTTAAACATGTAAATTGGACCCCATTTATTGATTGAAATTTGATTATAGCACGTAAAATCGCTTGGTTTGTGGATTTCGATCAATTTACATTTGGAATTCGGAAACACTTTCTTACGCAAAGTTGTAGAGAATTGAATTTTCTATAAAAAGTAGCGAGTTTGAATTTTTTCGACAAAAGGGCTATTTATTGTGAATTATTGAAGTTTCAAGCTCAAAATAATTGATTTTGAAAGTATAAAATATTTAAAATGACAAAAACATTTTTTGTCATTATCGTGGAGTCTTACGTGTGTTAGAAGTGGTGAATTCAGATCTCTAAATGTGGGCATAGGAATAAAATTAATAAATTAATATTTTAATAAATTTTACGCTTTGGTGTTCTAAGCATTTTCCTATAAATAGGGTGCTTAGGTTAGAATTGAAAATCACACGAAGCGAATTTTTCTCTCTATATTATCGAAGCGTATTCTTGTGAGTATTTTGAGTATATTTTGAGTATTGCTATCTGGTCTGCAAGTCATAGCTTTATATCAGATGTTTATTTAAATCTTGATCTTTCGAGGTAAGGGATATTTTTTTTTTAATGATATTATTTATTCTAATATCATTATGCTGAAGTATTGATCTGAACTTTTTAATCAAATTTGGAACTTTTAGTGTCGGGGTTACTATACACGTATACGGCACTATTCATCGAAAAATGAAAATTTTCCTTTTCGTCCAAAATATCTATTCTGGATACTAAATTTGATTGTATCCATGTTTTGATCATTCTTGAATTTTACACCACTATGATTATTTTTAAGGTATTGTTGGACATGGATAAAACAAAGTACGAATCCTTAATCCTTAATCCTTGTCATTTTGTTTCACTGGATTCGTTTCTTTAAAAATATTTTTCATCATCCTCAGTCTTAAATGATGATATTATTGAATATCTTTGGCCTGTAGTGCAAAGATGAATGATTTTGAAGAATATCTTTGGCTGTAGTGCAAAGATGAGCAGTGTTTAGATGAACATGACTAATCGATGAATATCTTTGGCTTTGTAGTGCAAAGATGAATATTTGATTCGAGATATATATTGAGTGATGTTACGGGGATAAAAGATGAGCGATGAACTTTTAAATTCATACATAGAAGATAGTAGTTTGCATTCTCTACTTAACTCTTCTAATGAATTATTATTTCCGCTGCGAATATTGATTTAAAAACTTGTTTTCTATTGTATTCTATTAGATTTTTCCCTGTCGAAGACTAATGATAATTTGTTGTATATTATCTTAGTCATAATATTCTTTCTTGGGCGATTGAGCTCACCCTTTTCCTTTTTGTTCCATTTTTCTTCTCGGGGAGGCGAGAATATAACGAGTGCAGTGGGGTATGAAATGAAGGTTCTAGAGAGAGTTGTTTAGTAGTCCTCACCATTTTTATAAAATAATGTATCAATAAATGTGATGAGGATTTATTTGAGTATAGATATTGTCTAGAAGATAATATTTGTATTCAAACTCACAGTTTTACTGTTGTAATAATAAAGTTGTAGTTGTTTCTATACCATGTATTGACAACTCGAGAATGGGTGATGTATACCTATTTTGGGGGCGTCACGGTTGGTATCGAGCTTAGGGATATGATCTCTGGCGGAGATCGGGGAATAGAACTAGGAGGGAGAGGCGAGTAAATCCTTCGCTAGTATGTCCTACTAAGCTTATTTGTTAGTTGGTCAAGTATATAGGGATATTATGTGATATATTGATTTCCTTAATTAACCCTTGTTTTATGGCGAAGATTTGAGAATGTCGATTGAGAATATTAACAATGGAAATGAGACAGTAGAGACTTTGTAATCACCAACGAGGAGAGAACGTAACAGCAGTGGCAATGTTCCTCCTGTGAACAACACCCACCGAAAGCGAGATGATGAGCGAGGGGATGTTTAGAAGCTTTTTGCGATTCATGCAAAATCGAGACGAGGAGACTTCGTGTTCAAAATATAGGAGGAAATGATAGCAATTCACGGGTTATCACAAACACCAAGCGATTCAAAGAGTTGGGACCACGAATTTAAGGGAAAGCGGATCCGATCATGGCGGAAACATGGGTCAAGCAAATTACCAAGATATTTGATGTCTTGGGATGCTGAGGAAAACGAAGGTTCCATTCGCAACCTTTATATTTCAAGGCGAGGCGACTCTTGGTGGGAGTCTCGTGAAGCGTACCCATCCACCAAGACTCAAAGATGTCTTGGGAGACATTTGAAACTATTTAATGACAAATACTTTCACGAAAGTGTTCGTCGTATGAAGGAAACTGGAGTTCATCGATTAGAACAAAACAAATATGGCGGTGTCTCGAAGACGAGGCAAAGTTTGCGAGTTATCGAGGTTTGCACCTCATTTGGTGGAGAATGAGGAGCGTATGACGCGGATGTTTCGAGAGGTTTGAAACCCGGCATACGACAATATCTCATTTCTCATAAATTTTCTCTCTATTAGGATGTTGTTAATGTGGCTCAATTGTTAGAAGCGAGATACTTGAGTATGTTCAACCGAGGGACCATAACGAGGATCGTACCGGAGATAGCGATCAATGAATAATGATAACCAATGGAGAAAGAAAGCAGACGGACAAAATGGTAACCACTCTTGTGGTAATCATAGCCATGAAAATAGAAGAAGCGAGTGGGAGGAGATTTTAAAAGAGGAGATTTAACAACGACCATGTGAAGGCAGCGGTCTTACGTGAATCGGGTTCTAAGGGAGGAGAACGACCACCGGTCATATCTATAAATGCGGGAAGAGGGACATATCGGTCCAAGCTGCCCACAACAGTTCAAGGTATGCTATTATTGTGGAAAGGAAGGACATATCGCTCGATATTATGCAGTAGTGAAACCTAGTTCAACGGGGGACGGTGACTTAAAAAACTGTCCCGAGAAAAGTCAAAGTCAACGATTAGGGAAGAAGCGTTTGTTGTGGTTGGTCAAAATCGAGGAACCCAAACGAGGTGATCACGGGTAAGCTATTTATAAATTCTTGCGAAGTTTATACCTTACTTGAATCTGGGTGCTACCCATTCATTTATCTCTCTCTGCATATGCTCAGCGTTTAAACTTGACTGGAGAAATTAGATTTGACCTATCTGTGGAAACTCTATTAGGAGATACTTTCATCACATCCGGCTGTTTATAAATCTTGCTTGATTCAAGTTGGCACCATCACCTTACATTGACCTTATCTCTTTAAAGATACTTGCTTTTGATGTGATTTTAGGGATTGATTGGTTAACTACTCATCATGCCAAAATTGATTGTTTTCGTAAGGTTGTTAGTTTTCATATTCTAACCAACTTTGTTGTATGAATTCAAGCAACTAAACCATTAAAATCAATCACTTTGTCATATCTAATCATAAAGCTATTCGTTTATTGAAAAGCGGATGTCAAGCTTACTTAGCCCATGTTATGGATTTGAATAAAGACACGTCAAATTTGAATAATATTCTGTTGTTATTGACTTTCCGACGTATTTCGAAGAACTTCCGGTCTACCTCCGAGCGTGAAGTTGAATTCTTTATTGATCTTGAACACGGTACAAAGCCCATTTCTAAAACCCCATATCGAATGGCTCTATTGAACTTCGAGGAGTTAAAGGTCCAACTACGAGAATTGTTGGACATCGGTTTCATTCGTCTAAGTACAACTCCTTGGGGTGCTCTGTTTAATTCGTAAAGAAGAAAGGCGGGAGTATGCGACTTTGTATTGACTATCGGGAATTGAACCATGTCACCATCAAGAATAGGTATCCTCTACCTCGTATTGATGACTTGTTTGACCGATTGCAAAGGGGCACAATTCTTTTCAAAAATTGATCTTCGATTACGGATATCATCGGTGAAGATTAGGCGAGGATATTCAAAGAAGCGCCTTCAAAACTCGGTATGGGCATTATGAATTCTTAGTCATGTCTTTCGGACTAACTAATGCTCCTTCGACTTTCATGGATATGATGAACCAAGTATTCAAGGAATATTTGGATCGGTTCGTTGTTGTTTTTATTGATGACATCCTCATATATTCCAAAAGTCGTGAAGATCATGAGCACCATTTGAAATTTGGTACTCAAAGGCTTCGTGAAAACAAACTATATGCCAAATTGAAGAAATGCGAGTTCTAGCTTGAGGAAGTAGCATTCCTTGGGCATGTGGTGTCAAAATATGGAGTATCCGTGGACCCGTGAAGATTTAAGCAATACAAAGTTAGAGCAGCAGGAAGTCGGTGGATGAAAGCACGTAGCTTTCGGGTCTAATTTGGTTATTATCGGAGATTCGTGGAAGGGTTTTCTCGAATCGCTACTCCATTAACTTCACTAACTTCGGAAGGATACAAAATTCGTTTGGAGCGAAGAAGAATGCGAGAAAAGTTTCCAAGAGCTTAAGAGGAGACTTATTTAAGACTGTTCTAATAATACCATCTGGTTCGGATGGATTTGTTATCTACTGGATGATGCTTGAGCAAAGGGTTAGGATGTGTTCTCATGCTGGCGTGGGAAAGTCATAGCCTATGCCTCATGACAACTTAAAGAGTATGAGAGGAATTATCCTACTCATGATCTAGAGTTAGCGGTGATCGTTTTGCGCTAAAGATATGGAGGCACTATCTATATGGGGAGAAAATGGAGATATATTCAGACCATAAAAGCCTTAAATATTTCTTCACTCAAAAAGAACTCAACATGCGGCAGCGACGTTGGCTTGAGCTATTGAAAGACTACTACCACACTATTCAATACCATCCTGGTAAAGCGAACGTGGTAGCTGACGCGTTGAGTAGAAGATCATATGTGGGAATGAGTGCGATGATGTCAAGTATACGCATAGAGCCAACTTTAATAGAAAAAGTTAAGGTTGCTCAAGCCACCACCCGGAGCTGATGCGTATGAAGAAGAAAGTACAAGAAGGAGCTATTCCGAAAGCGAGAATTGATGAAGAAGGAATACTTCTAGTCCACTCTAGACTTTGTGTCCCTAACGACTCTGATTTGAAGTACAAGATTATGATGGAGGCACACAATACACCATTTGTAATCCATCCTGGAAGTACTAAAATGTATCGTGATCTTCGACATACATTTTGGTGGAACAATATGAAAAGAGAGATTGCAAAGTTTATCTCAATGTGTTTAACTTGTCAACGTGTAAAGGCGAGCATCTAGTACCTAAGGGTCCGTTGCAACCACTTGAGATTCGAAATGGAAGTGGGAACACATTACCATGGATTTCGTTCACGGGTCTTCCTACGGTTTCTCAAGGCATCAATGCTATTTGGGTTATTGTTGATAGATTAACCAAGTCTCGCTCATTTCTTGCCGTCACGGAGACTTATTCCCTGAGCGTCTTTCTAGTATGTACGTGAATGAGATTGTGAGGTTGCATGGCATGCACAGTAACCATAGTTTTGGATCGTGACCCAAGATTCACTTCAAGATTTTGGGTTAGCTTGCAAAAAGCTATGGGCAGCGGAGTTCTGATTGATTCGGCATACCATCCTCAAGCGGACGGATAATAAAAAGGACTATTCAAACTCTTAAAGATTTATTAAGACTCTGTGTCCTAGACTTCAAGGGCAGTTGGGATAAGTATTTACCATTGGTGGAATTCTCCTACAACAACAGTTATCAGGCAAGTATAGGTGTGGCTCCATTTGAAGCATTATATGGACGAAAGTGTCGCTCTCCAGTATGTTGGGACGAGGTGGGTGAAGCAACATTGTTGGGACCCGAGTTAGTACGTATGACTACGGAAAAGATCCAAATGATTCGACAACGTATACAAATGGCACAAGATCGACAAAAGAGTTATGCGGATCTTCATCGAAAGGACGTGGAATTTAGTATAGGGGATCATGTATTATTGCGAGTTGCTCCATGGAAGGGAGTTACAAGATTTGGGAAAGAGGAAAGCTCGATCCACGATTTATTGGTCCATTTCAAATTTTTGACCTAGTAGGAAATGTAGCCTATAGACTCGCGTTACCTCGAGTATGTCTCGTGTTCATAATGTGTTTCACATATCTCGTACTTCAGTAAATATGTGAAAGACCGAACCACGTTATAGATTTAGAACCGGATGAGATAGTAGAAGACTTAACGTATGAGGAGGTACTGTCAAGATTTTGGATAGGAAGGAGCATGTCCTACGCTATGAAAGGTCATACCACAAGTTAATGTTTTGTGGAGGAATCATCTTTATAGAGGAAATGACACAGGGAATTGGAAAGCGGAAATGAAGGCGAGGTATCCTTACCTTTTGAAACAATGTGCACGACGTCGTCAATTTTGAGGACGAAATTTCATAAGGAGGGAGGTTGTAAGACCCCAACTTATTATTAATGAAATTTAATTTTCTCTTTTATTATTTTGAAATAGTAAGGGTTGATTTGATTAATGTGGATAGTTATGGGTAAAATCGCAAATATTTTAAAATAAGCAAGTGGTTATAAAATATTCATTGTTGTCGGGGAATATTCGTTTGGTCGTGGAATATTCTTCTTTGTCGGGGAATATTAGTGCGTGCCATGCCTTGATCTTTTGTGGGCCCCATAACTTGAAAAGCGATTGGATGAAGAAAATGACAAATATAAGTTGTTTAAAAATAACAGCGTAGTTATTACAGATTATCTTGTTAAAATACTCGGTGGTTAAAACACAAGTAGATTGCGGTATTGCACCAATTATTGATTCTTATGTAAGAAGGCATTACTCAATAATGGTTACGATGTAATTACTATTCATTATTTTATTGATTTAATAATTCTTTGCGTTGATATTTTATATTGTTGTTGTTTTGATAATTGTCATTTACAAGTATTTTTCATTATCGAAGCAATAATTCATATTATCTGAATAATATTATTAGATAACATTATTGGCAATGTCTAGAAAGTTACATCTAAGGAGAGGTTTGGTCACCTAATTGCGGCTTGATAAGGAGAAATTCTTATTTGAAAGCCCCTCTTTCACAGGAAGCGCACTGTTCATCAATATTGTGATTACATTAATATTATTTGTGAATAATTAATTATTGATTCATATGATGAGAAAATTATTGATTTTATGTGGATATAGATGAAGAAATTTTTAATGTGACAATTGTTGAAAATTGAAATTTTATCTTTTTACGATAAAATAATTCATTTAAATATATTATTATATTTTAATAATATAATAATGGTGATATTTTACAAGCGAATGTGGGATATATATGAGTATACAAGGAGGAAGAGTATATTTGTTGCAATAAATATTTAAAACATGTTAAACATGTAAATTGGACCCCATTTATTGGTGAAATTTGATTATAACCGTAAAATCATGGTTTGTGGATTACGGTCAATTTTTGTTTGGAATTTGGAAACACTTTCTTCGCAAAGTTGTAGAGAATTGAATTTCCTATAAAAAGTCGCGAGTTTGAATTTTACGACAAAAGGGCTATTTATTGTGAATTATTGAAGTTCAAGCTCAAAATAATTGATTTTTGGAAGTATAAAATATTTAAAATGACAAAAACGTTTTTTGTCATTATTGTGGGTCTTGCATGTGTTAGAAGTGGCTGAATTCAGATCTCTAAATATGGGCGTAGGAATAAAAATTAATAAATTAATATTTTAATAAATTTTCTGCTTTGGTGTTCTAAACATTTTCCTATAAATAGGGTGCTTAGGTTAGAATTGAAAATCACACCAGAAACTGAATTTTTCTCTCTCTATATTATCGAGCGTATTCTTGTGAGTATTTTGAGTATATTTTGAGTATTGCTATATCGGTGCAAGTTCAAGTCATAGCTTTATATCAGGTGTTTTAATTTAGAAAATCTTGATCTTTCGAGGTAAGGGATATTATTTTTTTTAATGATATTATTTATTCTAATATCATTATACCGATGTATTGATCTGAACTTTTTAATCAAATTTGGAACTTTTAGTGTCGGGGTTACTAATCACGTATACGGCACTATTCATCGAAAAATGAAAATTTTCCTTTTCGTCCAAAATATCTATTCTGGATACTAAATTTGATTGTATCCATGTTTTGATCATTCTTGAATTTTACACCACTATGATTATTTTTAAGGTATTGTTGGACATGGATAAAACAAAGTACGAATCCTTAATCCTTAATCCTTGTCATTTTGTTTCACTGGATTCGTTTCTTTAAAAATATTTTCATCATCCTCGGTCTTAAATGATGATATTATTGAATATCTTTGGCTTTGTAGTGCAAAGATGAATGATTTTTGAAGAATATCTTTGGCCTGTAGTGCAAAGATGAACAGGTGTTTAGATGAACATGACCAACTGATGAATATCTTTTTGGCTGTAGTGCAAAGATGAATATTTGATTCGGATATATATTGAGTGATGTTACGGGGATAAAAGATGAGCGATGAACTTTTAAATTCATACATAGAAGATAGTAGTTTGCATTCTCTACTTAACTTTTTAATGAATTATTATTTTTCATTGCGAATATTGATTTAAAAACTTGTTTTCTATTATATTCTATTAGATTTTTCCCTGTCGAAGACTAATGATAATTTGTTGTATATTATCTTAGTCATAATATTCTTTCTTGGGCGATTGAGCTCACCCTTTTCCTTTTGTTCCATTTTTCTTCTCGGGGGCGAGAATATAAGCGAATACAGTGGGGTATGGAATGAAGGTTCTAGAGAGAGTTGTTTAGTAGTCCTCACCATTTTTGTAAAATAATGTATCAATAAATGTGATGAGGATTTATTTGAGTATAGATATTGTCTAGAAGAAAATATTTGTATTCAAACTCACAGTCTTACTATTGTAATAATAAAGTTGTAGTTGTTTCTGTACCATGTATTGACAACTCAGAATGGGTGATGTATACCTATTTTGGGGGCGTCACACAAATGCTCTCCCTTAAACTACCGGTTTTGTCTTTTCTGGGACGGCCTTTTGATGCCTCCATCCCAGCTGGACTTGTCTTCGGTGCACGACAAAATTGGGCCAGGTGACCTTCTCTTCCATAATTGTAAAATGCTTTGGATGGCATCGCGCAGTTTGGACTGATGTGTCCCTCTCCTCCACATTTGAAGCATATGATAGGTGGTCGTTCTCCTTCCTTAACGACAGGTGCTGATGCTGACGTCTTTCCATCATTGTTGAATCTCCTCTTCTTGAAATGTCCATTCTTATTATTTTGGCCATGATTACCACCGAAGTGGTTACTATTTCTGGTATGTTGATTCTCTCCACGCTTATTGTCACTACTTCGATGACTGTTATCACTGGTATTATCATTTTGCCAGCTGCTCTTTTTTGGTTGGGTTGACTCATTATCGCGCTCTAATAACTGAGCCCTATTAACAACATCTGAATACAAACACAGTTTATGAGAGATAAGATATTGACGTATCTTGGGTTTCAAACCTATTAGAAACATTCGCGTCATTCTCTTCTCATTATCAACCAAATGAGACGCAAACCGGGACAACTCAGCAAACTTGGCCCGTCTTTGCGACACGGTCGTGTTGTTTTGCTCGACTTGATGAACTCTACCTCTTTCATGTGAGCCGAATACTTTTGGGAAAGTACTTGTCGATTGAATAGTTCTTGGAACTTCTCCCAAGACATCTTCGGTCTGGCGGGTTGAGTACGCTTTTCTGATTCCCACCGAGAATCGCCTCACGCCGCATAACATGAAGGTGGCAAAGGAACCTTTGCTCCTCGGAGCATCCCAAGACATCAAATATATTGTTGATACGCTTTATCCATGTCTCGCCTTAAGTGGTTTTGGCTCTCCAAAAACTCCCGTGGTCCCAGATTCTTTGAAGCGCTTAGCGATGACCGTCCGAGAGTTGCCGGTGTTTCCCACGCATTTTGGGCAGAGCGGCTCTTGCGATGTTGCATAAATTGCATAAAGCCTCCGAACATTCCATCGTTCATCATCCGGTCCGTGTTGTTGTTTGCACGAGGATTGTCGCCTTCGATGCACATTATCACGATTATTGATGCGTGGAGACTCAGCGGTCTCTGTGCTCCATTGATGTTCTCAACATTCTCGGATGTCATTTTCAAATACTACCACAAAACAAGGGTTAATTAACATATCACATATTATCCCTATACTCTGACCGACCAATTAAATACCAAATAAACTTAGATAGGTCATACTAGCGAAGGAATTCCCCGTCTCTCCCCTCCTAGTTCTTGTCTCACATCTTAGCCAGGGATCATATCCCTAAGCTTTGATACCAACTGTGACGTCCCCAAAATAGGTTTACATCACCCATCTTGAGTCGCCAAAAACATGGTACAAAATTCAAATACAACTTAATAATATAGCTGTCGTGTAAAATACGACAAAACGTAAACTAAGAGTTTAATAAGAATATTGTCATCTAGACAATATCCATAGTCAAAAGAGTCCTCTTTACATTTATTTTCACACTATTTAAAAGAATAATGAGGACTACTAAAACTATCATCTGGACCGTCACTCCGTTCCCCGACTAGTCCCGGCTACGTTCTCATTTCCTGAAGAGAACAGTGAAAGAAAGGGTGAGCTCAACTAGCCCAATAAGAAATATTATGACTAAGATAATGTAGAATAAATTATCATTAGTCTTCAACAATTTTAAACTGATAAAATATAATATACATCAATTTTAACTGCAGCGGAATAAGCAATCCATTAAAAGAGTCAAGTAGAGAATAAAATCTACTATTTTTTGTGATTTAAAAGGTTTTGCATCACTTTTATCGCTGAGACTCAGCTTAATAAATAATCCACATCATCCCTGTACTACGGCCAAGGATATTCATTAGTATCACAACCACAAATTATCCATTCATTATGGCCAAGGATATTCGTGTATTCACAAATTGAGATAACGCCTTCTTGAACCTTCTTCTTCACATTCATCAGATTCGGGTGTGTAGCTTGAGCGGCTTTAACTTTATCGATTAAAGTCGATTTTACTCGTATATTCGTTATCTTCACGTGGGTCCCTAGAGTTTTTAACTCTATATTCATCATTTGTAAGTTATACGAAATGGGTTTTTGTGTTAACAACATCGCACTCATAAACGCATACGATCTTCTACTCAATGCGTCAGCTACCATGTTCGCTCTTCCACGATGATATTGAATGGTATAGTCATAATCATCAACAGCTCGAGCCAACATCTTTGGCGCATAATACGTTCGTTCTAGGTGAAGAAATATTTAAGGGTTTTAGAAATGGGTTTTGTACTGAGCTCAATACAGAATTCGATTTCACGCTCTAAGGGTAGGCTAGGAAGTTCTTCAAGAATACGTCAGGAAATTTATTAACAAAAGAAATATCATTCAAAACTGTGAATCTCATCCAAGACTTGGATAGTACATCACATTGATACCTATCAACTTGCCATCGTCATTCACAATGTCCCCTAAGGATAGTCTAGCTTCGGTGCCTTCTACACAAGGAAGTCACCAGCGAAAGGCTTGGGGCTCTTTACTTATGGCTTGGTATGACAGTGATTGACTTTTGGGTTTGGTTGCTTGAATTCGCATGATAGGTTGGTTATGAATATGAAAGCTAACAACCTTACGAAAAGCTTGATGAGTAGTTAATCAATCGATTCCTAAAATCACATCAAAGGCAAGTATTTTCAAAGAGATAAGATCGACAGGTAACGAGAAAGTGTCGATTTGAATCAACAAGATTTATAAATAGTGGAGGTAACGAAGGTTTCTACTAACGAAGTTTCAACCAATAAGTCAAAGTCTAACTTCTCTGGGGTCAAATTTAAACGTTGAGCGCAAGCAAAGAGATAAAAGAATGGGTAGAACCGGTATCTAATAAGGTATAGACTTGCAAGAATTTATAATTAACTAACTTGAGTGCTAACTTTTGTTGGTTTACTCGCTTTTTGAGAAGTCACGAAAAATGCTCTTCCTGAAACCACCGACTTTGTTTTGTCCGTATCCGCCTTTGGTGCCACCGTCCCAACAGGACTTGAGTTTGGTGCAGGACAAAATCGGGCTAGGTTACCTTGTTTTCTATAATTGTAACATGCTTTGGACTGCATCACGTAGTTTGGACTGATATGTCCCTCCCCTCCGCATTTGAAGCATACAATTGGTGGTCGTACTCCTTCCTTGAAAATGAGTGTTGGTGCTGCTGTCTTTCCATCGTTGTTAAAACTTTTCTTCTTGAAATTTCCACTCCTTTTATCTTGGCCATGATTACCACCGAAGTGGTTACCATTCTTGGCATGATAATTTCCCCCACGATGGTTATCATTGTTCCGATGGCCGTTGCCACCGGTACGATTATTATCGTGTTGTTGTTTACCTAAGGATTATTGTCTTCTTGTTGCACATTATCCTGAGTATTGATCGTTGGTGACTTAACGGTCTCATGTGCTTCATTGCTAATCTCATCATTTCCAGATGCCATTTTCAAACACAGTCACAAAACAAGGGTTAATTGACATATCACATATTATCCCTATACTCTGACCGACCAATTAAATACCAAATAAACTTAGGTAGGTCATACTAGCGAAGGAATTCCCGTCTCTCCCCTCCTAGTTCTTGTCTCACATCTTAGCGAGGATCATATCCCTAAGCTTTGATACCAGTTATGGCGCCCCAAAATAGGTATACATCACCTATTACGAGTCGCCAAATACATGGTCTGAATACAAATGCAATCTTAAATATCTGACATGATTTGTGAGTTTTAATATAAATATTGTCTTCTAGACAGTATTCAAACTCAAAATAAGTCCTTAATACATTTATTATCACACTATTTCATAGAATAGTGAGGACTACTAATGTTATCATCTGGACCGTCACTCCGTTCCCCGACTAGTCCCGGCTACGTTCTCATTTCCTGAAGAGAACAATGAAAGCAAAAGGGTGAGCTCAACTAGCCCAAGAAGAAATATTATGGCTAAGATAATGCCAGAATAAATTATCGTTAGCCTTCAACGATGTTAAAGATACAATATAACAAACATCAAGTTTAAGCTGCAATGAACACACAATCCATTAGAAGAGTTAAGTAGAGAATAAAATCTACTATCTTCTATGATTTAAAAGGGTTTTCATCACTTTTTTATTTGAGACTCGACTTATTAAATAAACCACGTCATCCCCGCACTACGGCCGAGGATATTCATTAGTATCGACGACCACAAATTATTCATGTACACTACGGGCAAGGATATTCGTGTTTTCATTAATGGTCATGGTCATGCCAACAAGCGTCCATCAATGCACTACGGGCCAATGAGGACTTTTACCACATCATTTGTAACATTACGATTCATGACTATCTAGAATAATCCACGGTCATAATCATACCAAGTCAATCTATGCACTCACAGGCCATGAGATGACTTTCAACATAATATAAACATGAGGATGATGACAATGACATAATAATTCAATAAAACAAGTTCAAGAATTAAATTTTAAAGATTTATAAGTTAATTTATCCCGAACTCAAAAACGTCTAAATTATCAACATGATACTGCTTTGTGGAGTAAAATTCAAGAATGATCAGAAGAATATTTCAATGAAAATATATTGGATGAAGTGCAAATATCCAGGATATTCTACTAATTTCATGGAGTATAGAAGCCAAAACTTTAACCAACTGAGTATAATAGAATATATAAAGCGCAAATGGATTTTTTTGCCTTCTTATGCAGTAATCCACGTAGACAGATTATTTCCATAATTTAATAATGAATGAATACAAAGGATCATTCACCATACATGTGGTAATCCACAAAGACAGGTTATTCCAACAGAATAATAAAGAATGGAATAACAGAAGAATTTCACCATGTATGCGATAGGCCGCATGACGAGTTATTCTAATGAATAATAAAGAATGGAATCGAAGTAAATGCGAAATCGCATACGAGCAGGACATTCAGCGAGAATAATAAAGAATGGAATAACAATGAGAATTCACCGGGCATGCGATAGACCACACAGCAGACGAGTTATTCCAGCGAGAATAATAAATAATGGAACGAATGTCATGCGTGTAATACGCAGAGCGAGGATATTCTAACAGAATAATAAAGAATGGAATAATAGAAGAATTTCACCATGTATGCGGTACTTCGCATAGACAGGTTATTCCAACATAATAATATGGAATGGAATAATAATAGATCTCTTCATGAAAATGAAAGAAATAATACCCCTTACCTTAGAATAAAGCTGGATACTAGAATAGAGAGATAGCAGACTTCTCTTCTTCTTTCTCTCTATAAAAATTGCTCTATAGCTTTAGTGAATTGGTGAGAAATAAAGGAAGAATGAGCTTCTATTTATAGAAAAATATAGTTTCGATAATTTCACGTTTTGGGGCTCGAAAAATTACAGTACAATACCTCCAACTTTTCTTTCATTTTTAATTTAGTCCTGCAAGTATTATCAAAATTGCATCACCTCCCCTAATAGTAAATAATGTGAATAAATAGTTCAATCATGTGATTCAATAGTTATAATCATGTGAAAATACGAATAACAGTATAATACCTCCATCTATACCTCCATCTTTAACTTAGTCATGCAAGTATTATCAATCTTGCACTAATTCCCCTAATAGTACATGAATGTGAATCAATAGTACACACATGTGAATAAATAGTTATAATCATGTGAATTAATAGCAATTAATTCCTCATTTATTTGATTAATTACCCGATAACGTCTAGACATCAATTATTATTGAAATAAATGTCGATTTTCACTAACAATAATAATTCCAACACAGTGGAACTATCAATTTCATCTTTAATCAACACGAACTTATTCATCATTAATATTATAACTCACAATATTTAACAACCAGGTCGTTCTCAGGAAAGAGGGGGCTTTCCGATAAGGATTAACTTTGCCGTCTTAATTATTGATTTAATAATATATCATATTATGCAGATGATACTGTGACAATAATTGAATCAATAATATGAGAGATATGATCAAAGCAATTCTCGTAGCAATAATTGAGTATAACTAAGTGACTTCTCATATAAGCATCAATAACCAATCTGGTGTGCTACTATGCAACCCGCGCGTATTCATTGTACATTTTACTACAAGGGTAGTTTAACAGTTTTAACGGTAACACTTACGTCATTATTTTTATAAAAAGATAATTATGTCATTTTCTTACTACGATAATACTTCCATTGTGGGGTCCACCAATGATTGTGCCGTCGTACGAATATTCCCTGTTAAAACGAATATTCCCCGACCAATCAAATATTATATAACCACTTGCTTACTTTGAAAAATTTGTAAATATTACCTACAACTATAACATTATATCAAATCCACACCATAATATTCAAAAAAAATATTTTGAGAAATTTAAATCTTTCTTCATAAAATCTGGGGTCTCACAATGTCCGTGGACAAACCCACCATGTCTTTGTGAGACCATGCAAACACATCCTGGAATTTGGTTAATAGCTCATCCATGTCGTTCCTTTGGTTTGGAGTGAGGTATGTACCAATCTGAATCAACCTAGGGCTTTCTAAGGTTCCGAGATTGAATGAGGTAGTTTGATCAAGATTTGGTTTGAGTCTATCTTCGACCCATTCCTTGATCTCCTGAGGTATCTCAATGTGTTGGGAGATTTCATATTTAAAATTTGATGTTGAAAGTTAATAGTCATGATTATATGTAAAGTCCTTTAAAGGACACATGTACAAGGACTTAGTAATAGATCAAATTTGTTAGGTTAATCTAAACTTTAAGTGTTTATCATTCTGTAAATGAATGCATAGAAGAAGAGATCAAAGATGTTCGGTTGATCTATATCTTGAAATTTAATAGATAGGCTTCAACTGAATTGTAGTCTATCAAGATGATCAAGAGATTGCAGAAGACAAGGCAGAATCACAAAGCATTGAGGTTCGTAGTGTATCTGCTTTGAAGGGCCTCTCTGAAATTGTAGAGTAGTCCTAATGCTTGCCGAGCCAAGTTAGAGTTCGTAGAGTGCTCTCGAAAGCGTAGAGTCTGCAAGTCAAGCAAGTGAAGATCGTAGTGTACAAGTACTTAAGAGAAATCTTAGTGTTCTCATCTATCAGCACTAGACCAAGTACCAAGGTGGCATGACACCACGATCAGAATCGTAGAGCTTCATCTGTCTATATCAGAAGCATCGAGCCTCGTCCACTTATTTAAAGATTAATCACAACAAATATGGAATGAGCTATAGACGTTGAAGACCTTGGGACTCCCAATGACACAATAGTCATCCTTAGTATATAACAAAGAAACGTATTAAAGAAGCTAAGGAAAGTACTATGGGTCAGCAGAAAATACCTTTTTATATGTTAGGTGAGATAGCAGTCTACTGTGTCAGTGGGCCAGTCTGCTAATCAAAAGTTATGCAGAAAGTCTCCATCAAAGCTCAGAAATGTCAAATGCATTTAATGCTTCAATGGATGTCTTCAACGGATACATTTCAAAGGCATCAGATATACAAAACAACAACAGATGAAAGTTTTAAGTAAGCACTGAACAAAAAGCTGAAGAACACTCAACGATCAAACTCTACGATCTGAAAAAGAAAAGCTTGCTCAGCTACTCAGTTCTTTCGAACACAAGCTTCAAGGCAACTGAGTAGCAACATTCAACAACTCAACTATAATCTAGTGAAGGAAGAAGTTCCAAGTTAGAAGGACTTGAAGAGTTCTAAGTGAACTGAAAAGTACCGAGTCTTCTGGACTTGACGAGTTTAATAGTGAACTAAGAAGTTCCAAGACTGCTGGTCTTGAAGGAATCTGTGAGATTCAGAAGTTGTGAAGATATCCTTAGAGGATTTCTCACTCGAGGAGTAGAAGAGTGGACTAGGAGCTTTGAATGCTCTGAACCACTTAAAAATCATTGTGTCCCTTATATTCTTGCCATAACTGCTATAACTGTCATAACTGCCTTACTCCTATTTATTCATTATATCTTGAAGGGAAAATAAACAAATCTTACCAAGCAGGTTCTATCAAATAGCCTACAAAGCTTAAGTAGATCCAATGGCACATCTGATGAGCGAATCAAAGACCAGAGGAGGCAGCAAGCCACCTATGTGCAACAAAGAAAAATTCGCCAACTGGAAAGTTCGTATGCAAGCCTACATGGATTCAATAGACGAAGATCTATTTAAAACTATTCAAAATGGACCCTACATTCCTACCAAGCTTGCTCCTACTGTAGACGATCCAAACCGAATCCAGATCAAGATCAAAGAAGAATGGACTGACAACAAACAGAAAGCTGTCCAACTCGATAAAAAGGCCAAAAATATCTTATTTCAATCGTTAGAAGATAATCTGTTTAAAAATGTGGTAAACAACAAAACATCAAAGGAAGTGTGGGAGGCATTACTCATCATGCATGAAGGAACAGAAGAAGTCAGAGAAAACAAACAATCTCTCCTGACTCAGCAATATGAAATGTTTGCACACATTTAAGGAGAAAATGTCACTTCCGCGTCTGAAAGATTGATGTCTTTTCGCTTCAACTCTCTCTGAGCCTATGGAAAGATCTATCCAAATAAAGATCTAATCATAAAGTTCATGAGAGCTTACCTAGCAAGTGGGATGCCAAAACCACTGCCATCAGAGAGTCAAAGAATCTCCATGAAATGACTGTTCAATAGTTATATGGCAACCTTCTCACATATGAACTGGAGCTGACTCAACGAGCAGAAACTCTATCCGAAGGAAGAAAGAAAGACAAAGGAGTTGCTCTAAAAGCAACAAATAACACTTCCAAAGCTAACACTGAGAACGACTCTGACTATGATGAAGATGATGATGAGGAATTTGCAATGTTGGTAAAAAGACTCAGGAGGTTCATGCGTCATGGCAAAAGCAGCAAACCTAAGAAGTTCAACAACTACAACAGCCAGGAACAAATAAACGACTTATGCTACAACTGCAAAAAGCCTGGCCATTTCATTGCAAACTGTAACAAGCCTCTTAGAGAAGAACTCAAGAAAATATCAAATTCAAAGAAAGAATTCAAAGGCAACAAGAGGCTTCATAAGAAAGAAAAAGATCTTGTAGCCGGAGGATCGTGGAGTGACTCAGACAATGACTTAACTCCCAAATTTGGAGATGATGAAGATCCTCAAATGAAAAATCTTTGTCTAATGGCCAAACATACAAAGGATAAGAAGAGCTCTGACATACTTGAAGTAAATATAGATGAGGTATTTGACTTTAACTCTCCTGATATAGACATTGATGATTTAAGAATTGCTCTACATGGCATAACATGTGATCTGCATCAATACATGAAATGGTTCAGTGTTATGTCTAAAGATTATTCTATTCTTCCAAATGAGAAAGAGAAAGTTCAGGAAGAACTGGAAACAACTCTTCTAAATACTAACTCTCTCTCCAAATTTGAAGATGAGAATAAAATTTTAAAACAGACCAATGAACTTAATGCACAAAGAGAGTTAAGTCTGAGCTCTAAAATTGAGGAACTGGAAAGGACAATCTCTACATGGAATAAATCCTCTTCTTCCATGGACTCCCTGATCTCCAGTCAAAGAAGTGCATCTGACAGAACAGGTTTAGGTTTTGGGGAACCCATCTCAAAACCATATGTGGAAAAGATAAAGGAAACCAACTCTAGTAATGTTTTAAGTAGAAGCATTACATTTGTGAAAATCCTCACAGAAGGAAGAACCAGTCCAACCCTCCTCCTCAGATCCAACCTATGTTCCAAGGAATAAATGATCTCATACTGGCCTAGGTTTCAGAAGAGAGAAGAGTAACTCAATCTCTACTCTCCAACCTCGAAGGGTCGTAGAGTCGAGTAAAATTGACTCCACGAACCAACTGGGAAGGAACAGTAAAGTTAAGCCTCACTCTTCACGAATTATGAAACATAAGGACACATGGAAAATAAAGTATAAAGGAAGGACTGCTGGAAAACCACATAAGTCCAAATGGAGGAAGAATCCACACACACACAAGCATGCATCATATTAGATACTTTGTATGTAATAAGACTGGTCATAAGGCTGCAATATGCTATCATAACCCTATGCATGTGAAATCTAAAAGTAAGCAAATTTGGGTTCCCAAGGGTACTAACAAAGTAGGACCCATGCAAGTATGGGTACCAAAATGAGAGTTCTATCTTATCACAAGAACCAAGCTCCACGATTACAACCTGGTATCTGGATAGTGGATGCTCAAGGCACATGACAGGGAACAAAGTGCTTTTGTCCAACTTCATAGAAAAGGAGGGTCCAGTAGTCATCTTCGGAGATAATGGCTCTGGCAAGACAAGAGGATATTGCTCAGCTGGGAATGGAGCAGTGTCTGTTAGTAAAGTGGCCTATGTGGAAGGTTTACAACACAATCTTCTAAGCATAAGCCAACTTTGTGAAAAGGGTCATCAAGTTACTTTCCTCAACAATCAATGTATAGTCAAAGATCTGAAGACATCCTCTATAAAACTGACTGGAATAAGAGAAGGCAATGTCTATATTGTCAATCTTGATCAACTAAGCTCGGACGAGACAATATGCTTTCTGGCTAAAGCATCTGAAGAAATGAGCTGGTTATGGCATAAAAGTTTGTCACACCTCAACTTCAAAAGCATGTCTAAGCTGGCCTCCAAGGATCTAGTAGCACGCTTACCCAAGTTTAGCTTTGTCAAAGAAAGGCCATGTAATGCCTGTCAGCTTGGAAAGCAGACTAGAAACTCATTTAAAAGCAAAACTATTAACTCAATTAACAAACCTCTGCAACTACTTCACATGGATCAATTTGGGCCAATTCCAACAACCAGCCTTGGAGGGAAGAGATACTCACTGATCGTAGTAGATGACTACACCAGATTCACTTAGGTGTTCTTTCTAAACTCAAAAGATGAAACTAGCTCCCAACTAATTAAAATGTTCAGATTAGTGATGAACGAGAAAGGGGAGAAAATCAAGGCTATAAGAAGTGATCATGACAGAGAATTTGACTTCTCTGAGATGGACTAGTTCTGCACAGATAATGGCATCAGTCATAACTTTTCAGCTCCACGAAACCCTCAGCAAAATGGAGTAGCTGAGAGAAAGAACATAACATTGATAGAGGCTGGAAGAACTCTACTTGCGGTGACCCATCACTTTGAATACTTACGGGACGAAGGCATCAACACTACATGCTACACTCAGAACAGATCTCTTGTACACTATACGTTAAAGAAGACTCCCTATGAACTGTGGAGAGGAAGAAAGCCAAGTGTCAGCTACTTTCATATGTTTTGTTGTGCATGCTATATACCTAACAATGGAAAACAATATTTGACAAAGTTCCAACCCAAGTCTGATGAATGAATCTTTCTTGGATATGCCACAGATAGTAAAGCTTATAGAGTGTTCAACAAGAAGACACTAAGTGTTGAAGTCTTAAATCACATCATCTTTAATAAAATAGACTTGGACAAAACAAAGTCTCAAGACCCTATGAACGATAATTTAGACACTACGAATGAGATCGTTGAGCTCAACACTAAGATCATAATTCCAGAAAATGAAATCGTCGAGCAAGAAGAGGAGATCATAGAGAGAACCATGCAAGACAACGAACCTCCACGTCAAGAAGCTAAAATTGATCTTGAAGGTCTCAGACAAGAAGGCATCAGGACAGATGTTCCAATATGAAATAGATGGGCAAGAGACCATACTTAAGACTTAATTATTGTAGACCCAAATGCAAGAGTTAAAACAAGAGCCGCCACCCAAAATGAGTGTTTTTATCTAAGCTTTCTATCACAAATGGAACCCAAGAAGATATAAGGTGCTATGGAAGACTCCAGCTGGATAGAAGCCATGCAGGAAGAACTAAATCAGTTTGAAAGAAGTAAAGTATGGAGATTAGTTCCAAGACCAAAGAGTCATCCTGTCATTGGCACCAAGTGGGTCTTCAGAAAAAAGATGGATGAAGATGGAGTAATAACAAGGAATAAGGCAAGACTAGTGGCCAAAGGTTACTCTCAAGAAGAAGGCATTGACTACGATGAGACCTTTGCATCTGTTGCCAGATTGGAAGCCATCGAACAAGCAAATGTAAGATGATTTTCTATAAATATTTTTTTTAAATATTATGAATATTATGAATTTGATATAATGTTATAGTTGGGGTAATATTTATAAATTTTGCAAAATACATGAAGTTGTTATATAATATTCGATTGGGTGGGGAATATTCGTTTTAACGGGGAATATTAAATGCAACGACACAATCATTTAGTGGACCCCATGATGGAATTATTGTCGGATTAAGAAAGCGAAAAAATATTTTATGAAAATAACGGCGGAAGTTTTACAGATTAAGCTGTTGAAACACGGTGTTAAAAAATGCGATAATCTGGCGTGGTTTGCGTAGTAGCACTGGTATTGATTATTGATGCTTACGTGAGAAGTCACTTTCGGTTTTGTTCAATTATTACTCTGATAATTGTTGCATAGTATCTCACGTTATTTGATTGATTATTGTCGATATTTTATATATTATTAAATCGATAATTGAGATGACGAGTTATTAATATTATTATTTACAATATTAATGATGTAGAAGTTTTACCGAGGAGAGGTTTGGTCACCTAATTGCATGCGCCCGATAGGGAGAAATCCTTATTGGAAAGCCCCTCTTTCACAGGAGCGACACAGTCGATTAATATTGTGAATTATAATAATGATGATAAATGTTGTTAAATATATTGAGGTGTCTTTTTATGAAGTCACGAGGAAGTTTATATATATATATATATATATATATATATATATAAAATTTGTTTTATTAGTATTATTAATGTAATAAAACAAAAAAACTTTTATATAAAACAAAATACTTTTATAAAGTTATTTGTTTTATTAGATATATAAATAGAATATATTATATTATATTATACATAGTGTTTTGTATAGTAAAATCTTTTTATATAAAAGCAGAATACTTTTATAAAGTTATTTGTTTTTATTAGACTATAAATAAAATATATTATATTTATTATGCATAGTGTTTTGCATAGTAAAATTTTTTATATAAAGCAGAATACTTTTATAAAGTTATTTATTTTATTAGACAATAATTAGAATATATTATATTTTATTATACATAGTGTTTGCATAATTACTGCATAGTATTTGTATAGTAAAATCTTTTTATATAAAACAGAATACTTTTATAAAGTTATTAGTTTTATTAGATTATAAATAGAATATATTATATTTTATTTAAAAGATTTTGTTTTATTAGAATATTTTATTTATCTTTGCATAGTAAATCAATATGGACATTAGTTTTAAAAGTAAATCAATTTGGATAGTTCATGAATTAATTCTTATTAGGTCCATTCTCTCTATAAATAGAAGCTCATTCCTTCTTCATTATTTCTTACGAATTCTTTGAAACTCTAGAGAGAGAAACTATAGAGAGAGGAAAAGAAAAGTGATACTGCTACTTCTTTACTCTATATCTAGTTTCTTCTAAGGTAAGGGGTATTATTTCTTTTCGTATTCATGAAGAGAACTTACATTATTCCATTCTTTATTATTACATTGGAATAACTTTTATATATGTGGGCTACCTATACTTGGTGAAATTCTTACATTATTCCATTCTTTATCATTATGTTGGAATAACTTTATATATCTGAAATACCGCATACATGGTGAAATTCTTACATTATTCCATTCTTTATTATTACTGTTGGAACATCACATGCGTGCGTTTATCATGATGACTGGTTCCATTATTATTTATTATTATTACATTGGAATATCACGTGCATTATGCGTATTACGCTTTGACACAGTTCCATTAATTATTATTACATTGGAATAACTTTATGCACATGTTGATTATCGCATGCATGGTGATTTACATTGTTATTCCATTCTTTATTATTATTATTGGAATATATCACATCGGTGCAATTTTCACACTGATTTTTGGTTAGATTATTTATTATTACATTGGAATAACTTTGTATGCATGCGGTCTATCGCATGCATTGGTGATTTCTTTTGTTATTCCATTCTTTATTATACTCGGTTGGTTAAAGTTTTGACTTTTATACTCCATGAAATTAGTGGAATATCCTTGATATTTGCGCTTCATCGATATCTTTTCATGGAAATATTCTTTTGAGCATTCTTGAATTTTTACTCTCAAAAAAGTATCGTGTTGACAATTTGGGCGTTATTAGTTCTGGATAAATTAATTCTTGAACTTGTTTTATTGAATTCTTATATCATTGTCATCATCCTCATGTTTTTATATTATGTTAAAAAGTCATTTGTGGCACATGTAGTGCATAGATGGACTTGGTATGATTATGACCGAGGATTAATCGGTATAATCATGGTAGTAATGTTACAAATGATGTGGTAAAAGTCCTCGTTGGCCCGTAGTGCATTGATGGGCGAGTTGTTGGCATGATCATGACCATTTATGAATACGAATATCCTTGGCTTTGGCGTAGTGCATGGATAATTTGTGGTTGTGATCTTAATGAATATCCTGGTAGTAGTGCGGGGATGATGATGATGTGGATTATTTATTAAGTTGAGTCAAGTGATAAAAGTGATGAAAAACCTTTTAAATCATAAAAGATAGTAGATTTTATTCTCTACTTGACTCTTTTAATGGATTGCTTGTTTATTTGTAGTTAAACTTGATGTTTGTTATATTTTATCGGTTTAACTTTGTTGAAGGCTAACGATAATTTATTTTGCATTATCTTAGTCATAATATTTCTTCTTTGGGCTAGTTGAGCTCACCCTTTCTTTTCTTTGTTCTCTTGAGGAAATGAGAGCGTGGTAGGGACTAGTCGGGGAGCGGGTAGCGGTCGGATGATAGCATTAGTAGTCCTCACTATTACATTAAATAGTGTGATAATAAATGTAATGAGGACTCCATTGAGTGTGGATATTATCTAGATGACAATATTCTTTTAAAACTCTTAAATTATGTTTTGTCGTATTTTTTTATATTTGTTGTATAATTAAGTTGTATTTGTATTTTGTACCATGTATTTGGCGACTCGGAATAGGTGATGTATACCTATTTTGGGGGCGTCATAGTTAGTATCAAAGCTTAGGGATATGATCACTGGTGAGATGTGAGATAAGAACTAGGAGGGAGGCGGGGAATTCTTTCGCTAGTATGACCTACTAAGTTTATTTGGTATTTAATTGGTCGGAATTCGGAGTATAGGGATAATATGTGATATGTTAATTAACCCTTGTTTTGTGGCGGTATTTGAAAATGACATCAGAGAATGTTGAGAACATCGATGGAGCACACGAGAGCCAGTTGAGTCTCCACAGATCGATAATCGAGGATAATGTGCATCGAGGAAGGCGACAATCCTCAGAAAGCAAACAACAACAACTTGACCGGATGATGAGCGATGGAATGTTCGGAGGCTTTATGCAATTCATGCAACATCGGCGAAAGCGGCTCACATCCAAAATGCGGTGGTGGAAACTTTGGCAACTCTCGGACGGTCACTTGCAGCTAAGCGATTCGAGGCTGGGACCACCGGAGTTTTTGGAAGCCAAAACCACTTAAAGGCGGAGGCGTGGATAAAGCGGATCTGCAAGATATTTGATGTCTTGGGATGCTCAGGAGCAAAAGGTTCCTTTGCCACCTTCGTGTTGCGTGAGGAGGTGATTCTTGGTGGGAATCTATAAAGCGTACTCGACTGCTTGCTTGAAGATGACTTGGGAGAAGTTCGAAGAATTATTCAACGACAAGTACTTTCCGAAAGTATTCGTCACATGAAAGAGGTAGAGTTCATCAAGTTGGAGCAAAACAACATGGCCAGTGTCGCGATCTGAAGCCAAGTTTTGCGAGTTGTCGGTTTGCGTCCCATTTGGTTGATAATGAGGAGAGAATGGCGCGAATGTTTCTAAGAGGTTTGAAACAGAGATATCGTCGATATCTTATCTCTCGTAAAGCTGTGTTTGTATTAGGATGTTGTTAATAGGGCTCGATTATTGGGTAGCGCGATAATGAGTCAACCAACAAAAAGCGGCCAACAAAATGATAATACCGGTGAAGCGATCATGAGCGGTGACAACAAGCGTGGAGGAATCAACATGCGAAAATGGTAACCACTTGGTGGTAATCATGGCCAAAACAATAAGAATGGACATTCAAGAAGAGGAGATTCAATGATGATGGAAAGGCGTCGGCACCGACACCGTTGTTAAGGAAGAGAAGCGACCACCTATCGTATGCTTCAAATGTGGAGGGAGGACACATCGGTCAAAGCTGCGATGATGCCGTCAAAGCGTGTTATAATTATGGAAGAGAAGGTCACCTAGCCCGATTTTGTCGTTCACAGAAGACAAGTTCAACTAGGATGGAGGCACCAAAGGCCGTCCCGGAAAAGTCAAAAGCCGGTAGTCTGAGGAGGCGTTTGTTGTGACCTCCCGGAAAGCAAAGGAACTTCGAGCGAGGTCATCACGGGTAAGCTTATCATAAACTCTAGTGAAGTTTATACCTTATTTGATCTACGGTTCTACCCATTCTTTTATTTCTCCTACTTGCGCTCAGCGTTTAAATTTGACTCAGGAGAAATTAGACTTTGACTTATCTGTTGAAACTCCATTTGGGAGAAACCTTCATTACATCCCTTTGTTTATAAGTCTTGTTTGGTTCAAATCGGTACCCTCACATTACTGTCGATCTTATTTCATTGAAAATACTTGCATTTGATGTGATTCTAAGGGATTGATTGGTTAACTACTCTCATCATGCAAAAATTGATTATTTTTCGTAAGGTTGTTAGCTTTCATATTTCTAACTTGACCTATTATGCGAATTCAAACAACCAAACCATTAAAATCAATCTTTGTCATCTCAAGCCATAAAGCTATTCGTTTATTGAAAAGCGGATGTCAAGCTTTCTTAGCTCATATCACGGATCTAAACAAAAATATCGTCGAGTTTTGAATGATATTTCTATTGTTAATAAATTTCTGGCGTATTCCACGAAGAACTTCTGGCCTACCCCCAGGCGTGAAATTGAATTTTGTATCGACCTTGAACGGTACAAAACCCATTTCCAAAAGCCCATGTCGAATGGCTCTATTGAACTTGAGGAGTTAAAGACCCAAGCTGCGAGAATTGTTAGACATTGGCTTTATTAGTCTAGTACTTCTCCTTGGGGTGCTCACATTATTCGTGAAAAAAGAAAGATGGGAGTATCGACTTTGTATTGATTATCGGGAGTTGAATCATGTCACCATCAAAAATAGGTACCCATTGCCCGCGTATTGATGACTGTTTGACCCGATTCAAGGAGCAAATTCTTTTCAAAAAATTGATCTTCATTAGGATATCACCGATTGAAGATTAGAGCAGATGACATTCAAAGGCGGCTTTAGAACTTCGATGCGGGCATTATGAATTCCTAGTCATGTCTTTTGGATTGACTAATGCTCCTGCTTTGCCTTCATGGATATGATGAGCCAAGTATTCAAGGAATATTTGGATCACTTTGTGGTCGTCTTTATTGATGACATCCTTATTTATTCAAAAGCGAAGTGAAGATCATGAGCAACACTTGAGGTTTGATACTCCAAAAGCCGTGAAAACAAGCTTTATATGCGAGTTGAAGAAATCACGAGTTACGGCTTGAGAAGTAGCATTCCTTGGGCACGTAGTATCAAGTCATGGAATATCATTGACGAGCAAAGATTGAAGCAATTCAAAATTTGGGAACAACCTAAATCGGTGGCCGAAAGTCGTAGCTTTCTCGGTTTATTTGGTTATTATCGGAGATTCGTAGAAAGGTTTTCTCGAATCGCTACTCCATTAACTTCGGTGACTCGAAAAAGATACAAAATTCGGTTGGAGCGAGGAATGTGAGAAGAGTTTTCAAGAACTCGAGAGGAGACTCATTTATTTTGTTACGACAATACCATCGGCTCGGAGGATTTGTCATCTCTGATGTGTGCTTGGGAAAAAGGGTTGGGATGTGTTTCTCATGAAACATGGGAAAGTCATAGCCTATGCCTCTCGACAACTCAAAAAAGAATATGAGAGGAATTATCCTACTCATGATCTAGAGTTAGCGGCGATTGTTTTTGCACTAAAGATTTGGAGGCATTACTTGTATGGGGAGAAAGTGGAGATCTTTCACGGATCATAAAAGCCTCAAATATTTCTTCACTCAAAAGGAACTCAACATGCGACAACGGCGTTGGCTTGAGGCTATTGAAAGATTATGATCATACCATCGATACCATCTGGAAAAGCGAGCGTGGTGGTGGCGCATTGAGTAGAAAGATCATATCTTGGTCTGAGTGCGATATTGTCAATATAAAGGCCCATTTTGTGTGACTTGCAAAGGATGGAGATAGAGTTAAAGACTCAGGGACCCGTGTGATGATGGCGAATATCTGAGTAGAGCCAAACTTTAATCGATAAAGTTAAAGTTGCTCGAACTACTGGACACGAGGTGATGCGTATGAGGAAGAAAGTGCAAGAAGGTGTTATCTTGGAAGCAAGAATCGATGAAGAAGGAATACTTGAGTCGACTCCGGACTTTGTGTTCTAACGACCACGATTTAAAGTATAAAATCATGATGGGGCGCACAACACACCGTTTGCAATCCATCTGGGAGTACAAAATGTATCGTGATCTTCGTCGTCATACATTTTGGTGGAGCAATATGAAAGAGAGATAAGCGTTGTTTATCTCAAGGTGTCTAACTTGTCAGCGAGTCAGGCGGAGCATCAAGTACCAAAAGGTCCATTGCAACCACTTGAAATTCTAGAATGGAAGTGGGAGCACATTACCATGGATTTAGATTCTTGGTCTTCCCAAGGTTTCTCAAGGCGTAGATGCGATTTGGGTCATTGTTGATAGATTGACCAAGTGCGCTCATTTCTTACCAATCTGAGAAACTTATACACTTGAGCGTCTTGCTCGTATGTACATAAGCGAGATTGTAAGATGCATGGTATGCGGTATCCATAGTTTACGATCGAGACCCGAAGATTACTTCACGATTTTGGGTTAGTTTGCAAAAAGCTATGGAGCGCGGATTTACGATTTAGTTGGCATATCATCCTCGAGCGGACGGACAATCGAGAGGACTATTCAAACTCTTGGAAGATTTATTAAGACTCTGTGTCCTTGACTTCAAGGAAGTTGGGATAAGTTTCTTACCATTGGTGGAGTTTTCTCTACAACAACGAGTTATCAAGCAAGTATTGGCATGGCTCCATTTGAGGCGTTGTATGGAAGAAAGTGTCGTTCTCGGTATCTTTGGGATGAGGTGGGTGAAGCAGCGTTGTTGGGACCCGGAGTTGATGCGTATGACTACGGAAAAGATTCAAACGATCAAATGACGTATAAAAACCTCACAAGATCGACAAAAGAGTTATCTTGATCTTCATCGAAAGGGCGTGGAATTCGATATTGGAGATCGTGTGTTATTACGTGTTGCTCCATGGAAAGGAATTCTGAGATTTGGAAAAAGAGGAAAGCTCGATCCTCGATTCATTGGCCCATTTTAATCCTCGATCGAGTAGGAAGCGTGGGCTATAGACTCGCTTTTCTGCTGAAGTATGTCTCGTGTTCATAACGTTTTTCACATATCCATATTACGTAAATATGTGGAAGACCCGAACCACATTATTGAGTTAGAACCAGGATGAAATAGCGGAAGATTTAGCGTATGAAGAGGTTCTGTTCAAATCTTGGATAAGAAGGAACATATTCTACGCTCGAGGTTATACCTCAAGTCGAAGTTTTGTGGAGAAACCACGATGTTGAGGAAATGACACGGGAGTTAGAATCTGAAATGAAATCAAAGGTATCCTTACCTCTTGACATACCAGTGTCGTACCCTAATTTTGAGGGCAAAATTTCTTAAGAAGAAGGAGGTTGTAAGACCCTGACTTTTATGAATAAAGATGATTTTTCTATAAATATCATTTTGAATATTATGGAATGAATTTGATATAATGTTATAGTTGTGGGTAATATTTATAAATTTTTGCAAAGTATCATGAAGTTGTTATATAATATTCGATTAATTGGGGAATATTCGTTTTAACGGGGAATATTAAATACAATTGACACAATCATTAGTGGACCCCATGATGGAATTATGTCGGATTGAGAAAAGCGACAAAAAATATTTTATGAAAATAATGGCGGAAGTTTTACCGTTAATTGTTGAAACACACGGTGTTAAAAAAGTACGATGTCTGGCGTGGTTGCATAGTAGTACACGGTATTGATTATTGATGCTTACGTGAGAAGTCACTCGGTTTTGTTCAATTATTGCTATGATAATTGTTGCATAGTATCTCGCGTTATTTGATTGATTATTATCGATATTTTATATATTATTAAATCAATAATTGAGATGACAAAGTTATTAATATTATTATTTGCAATATTAACGATGTCTAGAAGTTACGCGAGGAGAGGTTTGGTCACACTAATTGCTTGGCGATAGGGAGAAATCCTTATTGGAAGCCCCCTCTTTCACAGGAGCGACACAGTCGATTAATATTGTGAATTATAATAATGATGATAAATGTTGTTAAATATATTGAGGTGTTTTTTTATGAAGTCATGAAGTTTTATATATATATATATATATATTATTTTTTTTATTAGTATTATTAATGTAATAAAGCGAGAAAAGCTTTTTATATAAAATAGAATACTTTTATAAAGTTATTTGTTTTATTACTATACTATAAATATATATATTATATTCTATTATGCATAGTGTTTTGCATAGTAAAATCTTTTATATAAAGCAGAATACTTTTATAAAGTTATTTGTTTTTATTAGACAATAATTAGAATATATTATATTTTATTATGCATAGTGTTTGCATAGTTACTGCATAGTGTTTGCATAGTAAAATCTTTTTATATAAAACAAAATACTTTTATAAAGTTATTCGTTTTATTAGATTATAAATAGAATATATTATATTTTATTTAAAAGATTTTGTTTTATTAGAATATTTTATTTATCTTGCATATAGTAAATCAATATGGACCGTCAGTTTAAAAAATAAATCAATCTGGATAGTTTATGAATTAGTTCTTATTAGGTCCATTCTCTATAAATAGAAGCTCATTCCTTCATTATTTCTTATGAATTCACTTTGAAACTCTAGAGAGAGAAACTATAGAGAGAGAGAAGAAAAGTATATACGCTACTTCACTACTCCTATATCCGGTTTCTTCTAAGGTAAAGGGGTATTATTTCTTTCGTATTCATGAAGAGAACTTACATTATTCCATTCTTTATTATTACATTGGAATAACTTTGTATATCTGTGGCTACCCTATACTTGGTGAAATTCTTACATTATTCCATTCTTTATCATTATGTTGGAATAACTTTATACATCTGAAATCCGCATACATGGTGAAATTCTTACATTATTCCATTCTTTATTATTACATTTGGAACATCATATCTATCACATGCATGCGTTTTTGATGACTGGTTCCATTATTTATTATTACATTGGAATATATCGGTGCGTATTACGCTGACTTTGGTTCCATTAATTATTATTTTGTTGGAATAACTTTATGCGTATCATCGGATGCGTTATATTGATTTACATTGTTATTCCATTCTTTATTATTACATTGGAATATCACATCGGTCATTTGAATTTGCACTGACTGGTTTTATGTTATTTATTATTACATTGGAATAACTTTTATGCATGCGGTCTATCGCATGCTTGGTGATTTCTTTTGTTATTCCATTCTTTATTATACTCGGTTGGTTAAAGTTTTGACTTTTATACTCCATGAAATTAGTGGAATATCCTTGATATTTGCGCTTCATCGATATCTTTTCATGGAAATATTCTTGAGCATTCTTGAATTTTACTCTACAAAGAAGTATCATGTTGACAATTTGGGCGTTATTAGTTCTGGATAAATTAATTCTTGAACTTGTTTTATTGAATTCTTATATCATTGTCATCATCCTCATGTTTATATTATGTTGAAAGTCATGTGTGGCTATAGTGCATAGATGGACTTGGTATGATTATGACCGAGGGATTAATCGGTATAATCATGGTAGTAATGTTACAAATGATGTGGTAAAAGTCCTCATTGGCCCGTAGTGCATTGATGGACGAGTTGTTGGCATGATCATGACCATTGATGAATACGAATATCCTTGGCGCGTAGTGCATGGATAATTTGTGGTTGTGATACTAATGAATATCCTTGGTAGTAGTGCGGGGATGATGTGGATTATTTATTAAAAATTTGAGTCTCGGTGATAAAAGTGATGAAAAACCTTTTAAATCATAAAAGATAGTAGATTTTATTCTCTACTTGACTCTTTTAATGGATTGCTTGTTTTCTTTGTAGTTAAACTTGATGTTTGTTATATTGTATCGGTTTTAACTTTGTTGAAGGCTAATGATAATTTATTCGCATTATCTTAGTATATAATATTTCTTCTTTGGGCTAGTTGAGCTCACCCTTTTCTTTCTTTATTCTCTTGAAAGAGAGCGAAATGAGAGCGTGAACGTAAGGGACTAGTCGGAGGATTACATTAAAGTGATGGTCGGATGATAGCATTAGTAGTCCTCACTATTACATTAAATAGTGTGATAATAAATGTAATGAGGACTTGGGATTGAGTGTGGATATTGTCTCAGATGACAATATTTGTATTAAAACTCTTAGAAAGCATTATCTTATTTTCAAATATATGTATTTGACATTATATATCTTGAAAAATTTGTATAATTAAGTTGTATTTGAAATTACGTACCATGTATTTGGCGACTCGAGAATAGGTGATGTATACCTATTTTGAAGCTAATCTAAGGAATCACACTTAAGCTAATCGTAAAAAGGATTTTACGGTACCTCAAAGGCACACCTCACTTGGGGCTTTGGTATCCCGAGAGTCCTCTTTGAAGCGATAGGATATCTGAGATCTTGATTTTGTATCTTTGTATAATAGAGAGAAAAAGTACTAGTGGCTTTTGTCATTTCTTTGGGAGAGCAGACTTGTGTCCTGATTTAGCAAGAAGCAAAACTCAGTATCTACATCAATAGCAGAAGCTGAGTATATTGCTGCTGGCAAATGTTGTGCTCAAATATTATGGATGAAAAGTCAATTGGCAGATTATGGGTTTGATTTCAAATCTATACCTGTTCAATGTGATAACACAAGTGCCATAGCAATAACACACAATCCTGTCATGCATTCTAGGACTAAGCATATAGAGATAAGATATCATTTTATTAGGGATCATGTTCAAAATGGAACCATATCTTTATAATACATTTCTACTGAAAATTAACTTGCTGATGTCTTTACAAAGCCTCTAGATGAATCCAGATTTAACAAATTAATAAGTGAGCTAGGCATGCTAAATCTACAACCATAAAATCTATGTTCTAGTCTGTGCTAACCATGCAGATATAAAGGCTATGTTCAAAATCATAGACAGGACCAAAGAAAGTCCACGATCGTAGAGTTGCAATGACATGAAAGACCATGATTGTAGAGTCTCATCAACATGACAAAAAAGCATCCTGTGATGACAAAAGTTCCAACAAATCCAAGCAATCTCTTTGTCAAGTGCCTCAGAGACAAACCTATTCCTTAGTTCATTCTAAGAGATTGGTCCTTCTTGAGCTACCTTAACTCAGAAGAAATGCTAAGTCAAAAGTTCATCACAAGGAACAGAGCAGACAATGTTCGTAGAGTAGACTCTGAAGGGACTCAACGATCACTATGACAACCTCAACGACTATAGTGCTACCTTGACCATTGTAGTCCTCTCAAAGACTACACCAGCTCAGGAGTAGCTAAGGGAAAATCAGTATTTTCCCACACAAGTTAAAATCGTGGAGCCATGCAGAACTCGACACATGCACCTCTGAGAAGATCGAGTGGAGGGAAGTTGCAAGTATAATTTAAAAAGGCCTTTTTGAAAACTCAGAAGTTCAAAAAACTTATCTCTATCTCTCTACCAGCAGAAACCCTAGCCTTCAAAATCGCTAAATCATCATCAGTGCAAAGAAATCAATGGTGGCTTCAAATGTCATCTCTGGTTACTGACTCTGTTTCGATGAGTTCAAGATAGCTGATCCCAAATTTCACAAAATATTATCTCTAATAAAGAAAGTTGGTCTTGAAGAAGCTTTGGGTACAAACACATGGATCTACCCAAAGCTGATAAAAAAGTTCTACAGGAATGGAACGTTTGAGAACGATGTCATTACCACAAGGGTCAAGAACGTGGAAATTAATCTCGATATAAACCTAGCCCTAGGTTTCAAATCAAAAGGATTTCCATTCATTCAAGGCATCGATTTTCATGAAGGATTAAAGAAGATGCACCACAAAAAGTTTCTGACTGTCAGAGGGTACAAAAAGAAAGAGTTCCCCCAAAGGTATGAATTTTTAGTTGACATTGTTGGGAAATGCATATGCTGTAAGAGCTTTGGCCATGACTCTGTGAACGAAGTGCAGCTTAAGCTCATGACAGCAATCATTTGTGGGATTCAACTCAACTATGGAGCCCTACTACTCGACTGGATTGGGAAATGGATAATCAGTTCGAAGAAGTTAAAGAGCTTTTGAAAGATGCTCTACGGGAGATTTATAAGCATCATCCTACAGTCAGCATTGGGAGATAAGATTGGGGATGATGAAGGAGAATCCATCAATCCAAACAGATGAATAACCCAGCAGCTGTTTGAAAACTAGAAAAGGAATCCAATATAAAATGTAAGGATGATTTCTGAGTCCAGTGGAAGAACTGGTAATGAAAAGGAGTCGGGAATTCTAGGAAACATGTCAGTTGTTAAGAAAACAGAAGAAGAAGAAGAAATCAACAAGAAGAACCCATTGCTTTAATCAGAAAAAGCAAGGGTAAAAGGAAAGTGAAGGCTCAAATGGCAGATGAGCCTCAAGGTTCAACTACTGATCTACCTCAAGAGTGTTTTGGTACTAAAACTTTAAGAAATTTGAAAAGGAAAGAACAACAGTCTGATGAGGATGAAGACAGAGCTTCCATCTCTCAGCTGCTTAAGAAGAGAAAACACAGCTCACCCAGTCACAAGTTAAAGAAGCCATCTGTCTCCTCGATCGTAGAGTCTCTACCAATCGTAGAGACCAAACTGGACACCACTCCCGAAGAAGATCTTTGATAGCTTCTCGTTGATCAATCATTCGAGTTGAAAGTTTGAAGAAAATCTCTTGAAGTTTGTAGCTTTCGATCTAGGAAGTCAAAAAGAAAACTTATCAAGAAATACATTCTTGTCAATGAAAAAGCTTTAAAGGAGGAAGATAAAAGGATACCTGTAGAAAAGGGGCTATCTGAAGCAAGTCAGAAGAACATAGCTCAAATTGAGGGGGAGCTGCCTGAAGTTCCTACTCTAGAGAATGCCCCAGCTGAGGGTGAGTCGTTTGAAATACAAATAAATGATCTAGCTAAGGGAGAGCATCATGATGTCCTCATGATAGAAGAAGTTACTCCTGAGGAAGAGCTTCCAAGAAATCATCAGGAATCTCCCTTAGTTCCTCAAGAAATTCTGGCTTCAGAAACTGGAGAAATGGAGAAAAGTGAAGCTATGGAGGGTGAGAGAGAAGAAAAGCAAGGAAGTGCAGTGGAGGTAATTGTTGAAGTGGAATCTTCATGAGAAGATAGAGAAAAAGAAGAGGATGATGAGGTGGAGATTATAGCTGTGGGATGTGATGGTTATAGGAGAGCCAACTACAATCAACTGTTCTCCTATCTACCTATAATGCCCTTTCACAGTGCCCAAATTCTCAACTCCTAGGATCACATGTTCTGGACCTTCAAAGCCTGTCCAGTAATTTTGGTTTTAGCTTATGGATTCCCAGGCAAACTCAACTTTGCTCAAAAACTGATCACCAACGGCCCCTCTCCAAGACATTGACATGAGGTACAAACTATTCCCACCTCTTTTAGAGTAAATCACTGTCCACCATCATTTTTCAATCAATTCTATGAACTACCAAGATGGTTGGAAGTGATACTTCATCCACTCAATCAATTTCCAGTTACAGAATCCCAACATTATGTAACTGATGAACCAAATGTGCCAAACTTTGTGTTGATTCAATCCCCTATAATCCCTCCCTCTACGATCAATGAGCCACATCAAATCATAGAGTCACCTGCACAATTCGTCGAGTCACCTAGCAAAATCGTAGACTCAATTCCTTTTGAAGCTCAACCTCACACACTTGCCCCTCCATCGGACATACCATCTTCCTCAACAAATGACTATTTCAACCTTGATCTTGCTCTCTACCAAATGCAAGGTCAACATTCAAGAGCCTCTCCTCCAAGTAATCTGCAACTCCTTGAGCTTATATCTGATCTCCCCATCAAAACGGAGTTGTCAGAAGAAACTAAGAAAGTGACCAAGGACATCCAAGAAGATCTTGAAGTTCACTCCGAACTTGTCCATATAAGGCTGACTCAGTTGATTGATGCTGCCAATACTCTTACAAGCACCCTAAGTTCTGAACTAACAAAGAAGCTTAGGTTTTTTCCCTTTTTACCCTTGAGACAAATGCAAGGAGTGCTGCTCCAATTGTCAAGGGTGAACTCCTGATGGACGTCAGTGATGAAGTGGCTATCATCGTCCTTCTTTTCCCGAATAATGACCATAATGTAAGGATAATCATCGTCTGGAGTGTATCTATTTTTGTGCTCATCATATAAAAGGATGCGTAGGTGAGACAACCTCCTGGCGATGTTTTATTTATATCTCTGTTCCCTTTCTTCCACTTTGGGATCAGGAATCAAGACTTCTTTTCCTCTAACCGGTATCGGTTTGGGAAATAGCATAGCCATAATATGGGCAGGAACCTTTTTCGGAGACTATATAGGCTCAAGATTTGTAGGTGGAGATAATCGCCGTATGGCTGAAGATGAAGGAATTAGTTTATACTTGTAAGGATTCCTGTAACTGGAGCTAGCAGAGTAGCCTAATCCAGCTATCCCTGTTTGACTGGGAACTTGAATTAGGCTTTTAATACACTAATTATCTTTGCCCAACCCTTGTCCAGGTTGATGACCCAATGACATCATCTCTTGAGTGACCGACATTACCTCGGCATAAATCTTGGGTGTGAGAGGTGAAGCCCCAATGGGATTGTAATGAGTGTTGCTCACCTCCAGGGCATGGAAATTGACCAGCTCAACTTCTGTGTTGAAGATGATGAGTGGTATGACACCTTGTTCAGGACATTCCGTCTAAACATTAATAATAATTAGGCTATTGTTCATAATGTACTTGAGTTGCTGATGAAGGGTGGAAGGGACGGCACCAGCCATACGAATCCACAGTCTTCCCAAAAGCAGATTGTATCTTGTAGCTATTTTGAGCACATGAAAGGATACACTGAATGTATGTGGACCAATCTCCACTAGTAGCTCAATTTCCCCAACTATATTTCGTCGAGACCCATCAAAAGCTTTGATAACCGTAAGGCTACTTTTGATCCTCTTGGGGTTAATTTTCATCTTCTCCAAGGTAGCATAAGGACATATATTCAGAGATGAACCTCCATCTATCAAGACTCCTCCCACTATATATCCTGAGGACAAAACCGCTATGTGCAATGACTTGTAATAACTAGTCCCTTCAGCGGGTATGTCATCATCAGTGAAAGATATCACATTGTTATTAAAAATGTGGTCAACTAGATGCTAAAATTTTTCAACATCCACTGATTTTGGTAAGTGGGCTTCTTCCAAAACTTTTAGCAAAACCTTTTTGTGATCTTTGGAAGAAAAAACCAAGTCCAGTATAGAAATTTGTTGTGGAGCTTCTGTTAAGCTTAAAACCACCTTGGCTTCATTATGACCCATAGTACGGAGAAACTCTTCAATATTCTTCATGAGAATCTTCTCATTTACCTTGATGGTAGGCTTCATTACCCGTTGGGGAAGATACAATGGATTCTCCTTTGATACTACAGCAGTTGTATGTGATGTAGATCCTTTAGCCTTTCCATAATTCCATGGTACTTTGTATAGGTTAACAACAGGATACTGTGGCCTAGATGGCAATGCAATTGGCTTCGGTACAATCACTTTCAAAGGATTGTCAACACCTTTGGGTTGAATTACTTTTATGGTGAGTGGACTGGCAGCCTCATCACCCTCAGCAGATATAATTGCTACGACATCCTTCCATTTTGTAGGACATGTATTCCCACTCTCGAGTAACAAAGTGTCATCGTATGCCATCTGTAGGATACCACTGTCAATTAAATTCTAAATTAAATGGCAGAGTGCCCATCATTCTTCTATTCTGTGACCGCGAGAATGGGAGTGATACCGGCATACTCCATTAGAATTGAACCGCCTTGAGCGGGGATTAATTGGAGGTAGAAGGGATGTAATTCTTCCTTTATTGATCAGCATCTAAAATAACTCCTCCATAGGTTGGCCAATGTATGTAAATTCCCTCTTGTTGGCAAAATCCCGACGGGCTTTGGCACTTGCTCTTTTTGCAATTTTATCCTCCAGTGTTTCACTTTTTGAAGGCGATGATGGAGTATTCATAACAAAAGGAAGGAGACTAGCATGCTCCTGACTGACTAATTGGCGTGTGACTTGGTGTTGATGGATCACCTGTTCTGCCAATTGGACTACTTGCTTACAAAGATCTTTCATCTTTCGTTCCATCATAAACGAGAACTGTGCGTAATCCCATTTGTCAGCACCATCCTTGTTGGTTTGGGAAGATTCAACAACGTAATTGGAACTTTGTCTATTACTCCAATTAATCATATTAACCTCTTCTTCTTTGTGTTGAGGAAGAGGGTTGTCTTGCACATGAGGTTGGTCGGATTTAGTCACCACAATCTCTCTGTGGTCAATTAAATTCTGGATCTTGTGTTTCAAGGCCCAGCAATCCTGAGTATCATGTCCTGGCACTTCAGCATGATAGGCACACTTTCGGGTAGCATTGAAACCCTTCCCATTCGGGCTGGCTGGTGGAAGAAGATGGATAATTTTCTTCTAAGTAGTCAGAAGATTGAGAACATTCTTGAGGGAATCCTCTAGGGGTATGAACACTCGATTGCGTCGGACTTCTCCACCCTTTGGAAATGTGGGGTTGAAAGACTGTGCTTGAAAAGGGGAGTAGTTTCTCCTCTGGATAGGCATGTTCTGATTGCCTTTCTAACCTTGTAGTATCAAGGAAACATCCTCCTCTTTCTTTTTATAGACCCTCTGGGGGTTGTTTCCATAAGTTCAGGACTGGATGAGCTCGGCAATAGCTTTTAGAGCGGCTAGGTCTTGAATTTTTCCTGACTTCAATCCCATCTTAGTCATCTCTCCATATTTGATCATTTCAGAAAATGGCCTGCCAATGCCAACTAAGACTCTCTCATAGAAAGAAGCTTCTTGTATGTCTATGAAGGTCATCACCATTTCTGATTATGTCATAGCAGGAATAACTTGAGCAGCAATGCACCTCCACCTTTGAGCATACTCTCTAAAAGACTCATTGACTTGTTTCTTGACCTTGGTAATTTGGTACTGGTCATGAGCCATCTGAGACTGGAAGCTGTACTAACTATGGAAGGTATGAGCTAGCTCCTCCCAGCTGTGGATCTTAGAATTGTCTAATCTGGTATACCATGATCGGGTTTCTCCAGTTAAACTCTTTTGAAACAGTTGCATTTTGAGCTTCTCATCCTCGGCATAAGATCCGAGTTCTCCAATGAATACCTTCAAATGTGTGTAAGAATCTCCTAACCCATCATACTTTTCAAAGTCAGGAGTCTTTAATTTTTCTGGATAATGGACACCAGGGAATATACAAAGGTCGGCATATGAGACACTCCTCTGTGCACCAATCCCTTTTATAGACTGAATGGTTTCTTCCATTTGAAGGACCTTTTTCTTGATATCATCGGTGTCTGGATCTTCTTTGAGATGGGTGTTTTCAGGAATTTTGTTGGACTTATCCAACTGAAGATCGGGTATTGGATTTGCTTGATCCGCACCTTGTGTTCCTCCATGTGTAGAAGATTCTGTATGTACGGGTATTCGTGAACCCTGCGTAGACTGGTGTAGTTCTTTAAGTAGAACAACCAAATCTGTGGTTTATTTGCTTAATCCATCAAACTCTTCACGAGAGACAGGAGCAGGATTAGATTGGTTAGATGAACACATAATTCGCTGTAGGCTCGTGGCCTTCTTGGACTTTGATCGGGTAACAGGCCCAATTGTTTCCCTACAAAAACTTATGTAGTTTAGTCTTAGGGAATGTATCAATGTTTACATGATATCATAATTTATCCATTTTTAGGAGTATTACCCTGCAAAATGGGTGTTAGTTGGCTCTATTATGCATGTACACATATCCTTCATATTTTCCATTATATAGAGATTGACATTGAATGAAATTACAAGTAATTATCTTTACAAGTAATTGAAAATGGAAAGTGTGAAGAGACTTTCCTCCGCGTTTGGTTTATCAGAGGCTGGCATATCTTTTAGGTTACTCTTGCGGCTTTTTGGCATGAAGGTTCCCAGATCATCACAATTTACTTGACGGGAAGTTAATCTGGTCTTTCAACTAGAGCAAATCTGGGTGGTGCCTTTCCTGAGCCTCGTTGGAATTAGTCTCCCTATGAGTCCAGTAATCAAACACCGACAGGATAGCCTCCTGGTGGAGGAACCACACAACATACATTCACATGCAACGTGTCTCACTATTATGGGAATGATGATATGTGCGAAGCACTAATATCACAGATAGATATATTACAGTGCAGTAAGTAAAATGCATTCGTACACATTCATCAAAAAAATGTAAATGCAACATCCACACACAGGAATGTAATAGTTTAAAAAAGTTTGTAGTAGCGGCTTATGTCCTCTTACGGGCATCCCCAGCGGAGTCGCCACCTATCGACGTCGGGATTTTTATTGTCCCTTTTCTATTCTTGTCTTTTGGTGTTCTCATGTTAGGTGAGATTTGTTTGAAAAAACAAGTTATGAAAAGGTCCAACATTTATATGTCGATGATTGGACTGTAAGAGTCGCCAGTTGGTATTTTTAAATGGTTTCACCAACTCAACCGAGAAAAGGTTTGCACATTGACCACGTGATGTAACGCTGTTAAACTGGTGTGTGAAACCGAGATTCATTAGGGTCCGGGGACTTGCTTATGCAGAGGGAAGGTGTTAGGCACCCCCCCGACATCCGTGTTACCACGGTGACCGCCACTTTTCAATTAAACTGTTATATGAATGTCTGTGTGTGTGGGTCAATATGCAATTTATTTGGAAGTAGTACTATACCTCGTTCGCACCTATATACAAAGGGTTTGAATTTGTGTAAAAATTCAGTTTTAACAAGATATAGTAATGATGATTTGTAAAAGAGGTTTTTTCAAACCCTGTGCTCAATAGTAATTAAGGCATTTGATACTTCCATTTTATTAAATGTTCAGCTTGATTGCTTTTATTTTCGAGATGCAAAACATCTTCGAGAAAATAATATATATAGCAGTTCTGAACGTCTTATGGGCAGAAAAGCCATCCAAGGATATTCAAACACCATGAATAATTTACAAGCTGATTACAGCCAAAAATGTCCATCACGCGAACCGAATCTATATTCAGGAGACTGAATCTGTGATCACATGATTCCTAGGCTCACATGATGTAGCAGTTTAAATGAAAGTTGTAAGCAGTTATACATATAAAAGCTGTAAATATATATATATAGACTGTCAACCACCACGAAACGACCTTCATGGGGGACTGTAAATGTAAATATATAAAAGCGGTAAATATATATATAGACACGAACAACCACCACGAAGCACCTCTATGGGGGATTGAAAAAGTAAATAAAGCAATAAATGCGATCAACCGCCATGAAGTAAACTCCAGGCAGGACAGAATGTAAATTAGGCAGTAAAAACGATCAACCACCACGAAGTAAACTCCAGGCGGGACGAAATGCAAATAAAGTAGTAAAAGGCCACAAAGTAAACTCTAGGCCTGATAGAAATGTAAATATATATATATATATATAAGCGGTAAACACACCGGACATATATCGATCCAGGCTCGGTTTATCATTTCAGCGATATGTCGCTATATATATAAAAAAGCAGTAAATGCACCAGATATAAAATCTAGGCTCATCGAACATAATAAGTAGGATTTATTCCTACTTATTGGATACCAACTCATGAGAATAATGCTCATCTCAAGTAGTTTTTACTATGATTTAGTTGCATTTTATGTTTATTTTGTAGTGATTGTAGTTGGAACTCCTATGGCAAGAAATGGAAGGGAATGGCATTAGTATACTCGCATGAAGCTAGAAAAGGCATGGCAAGATGAACATAAGCAGATGAGGACTGAATGTGACACCCCCAAAATAGGTATACATCACCCATTCTGAGTTGTCAATACATGGTACAGAAACAACTATAACTTTATTATTACAACATATAAACTGTGAGTTTAAATACAGATATTGCCATCTAGACAATATCCACACGCAAATAAATCCCCATCATAATTATTGATACATTATTTTACAAAAATGGTGAGGACTACTAAACAACTCTTTCTAGAACCTTCATTCCATACCCCCACTAGTACTTTCGCTACATTCTCGCCTCTCACGAGAAGAAAAATGGAACAAAAAGGAAAAGGGTGAGCTCAACTAGCCCGGTAAAGAATATTATGACTAAGATAATATACAACAAATTATCGTTAGTCTTCAACAGGAAAAATCTAATAGAATACAATAGACAACAAATTTTAAATCAATATTCGTAATGAAATAATAATTCATTAGAAGAGTTAAGTAGAGAATGCAAACTACTATCTTCTATATATGAATTTAAAAGTTCATCGTCGATATTTTATCCCTGTAACATCAATCATATATATATCGGAATCAAATATTCATCTTTGCACTCTGGGCCAAAGATATTCATCGATTAAGTCATGTTCATCTAAACACTGTTCATCTTTTTGCACTCTGACCAAAGATATTCTTGAGAAATCATTCATCTTTGCACTACTGAGGCCAAAGATATTCAATAATATCATCATTTAAGACCGAGGATGATGAAAAATATTTTTAAAGAAAGCGAATCCATTGAAACAAAATGACAAGGATTAAGGATTAAGGATTAGTACTTTATTTTATCCATGTTCAAAAATACCTCAAAAATAAACATAGTGGTGTAAAATTCAAGAATGATCAAAACATGGATACAATCAAAGCTAGTATCCGAATAGATATTTTGGACAAAAGTAGAAATTTTATTTTTTAAATTGAATAGTCAGTATACGTGAATAGTCTTGAGTATCGTGAATAGTAACTCAGACACCAAAAGATAGAAATTCCAAAAAAAAACATCTTCACGCTTCATGAATAGTACTCATGAATAGTAACTCGTGAATAGTAACTCGTGAATAGTAACTCATGAATAGTAACCCCACATATGAAAAAGTTCCAAATTTGATAAAAAGTTCAACCAATATTTCAAACAGTAATGATATTGAAGAAATAATATCATTTGAGAAGAAAATAACATCCTTACCTCGAAAGATTAGTACTTCTATTTGGAATACTGCGGGTATAGTCTTAGAAGGAACTTGCACCGATCTAACAATACTCAAAGTATACTCAAAATACTCACAAGAAAACGCTTTCGATAATATAGAGAGAGAAAACTTCAATTTCTGGTGTGATTTTCAATTCTAACCTAAGCACCCTATTTATAGAAAATACTTAGAATACCCAAAGCAGAAAATTTAATAAATTAATAATATAATTATATAAATTTCCTACACATGCCTAGAATCTGATTTCAGCCATCAAACACATGCCACATTCTAGAAAAAGTAAGAAAAAACGTTTTTCTAATTTAAAATAATTTAAACTTCCAAAAATCAATTATTTCAGAGCTTCGGAATTTCAATAATTCATAATAAATAGCCCTTTCATCAGAAAATTCGAATCTCGCGATTTTTCATAGAAAATTCAATTCTCTACAACTTTGCAGAAGAAAGTGTTTCCAAATTCCAAATAGAAATTGGCCAAGAAATCCATAAGCAGGCGATTTTACGTTTATAATCAAATTTCGGTCAATAAATGGGTCCAATTGAGCATGTTTAACATGTTTTAAACATTTATTGCACAAAAAATACTCTTCCTCCTCGTATAGTCATATATCCCACATTTCGTTGTAAAATATCACCATTATTATATTATTAAAATATAAAAATATATTTAAATGAATTATTTTATCGAGAAAAGATAAAATTTCAATTTTCAACAATTGTCACATTAAAATTTTCTCCATCTATATCCTCATAAAATCAATATTTTTCTCATCATATAAATCAATAATTAATTATTCATAAATAATATTACGAGAATCACATTATTGACAACCGAGGCGGTTCAGGGAAAAGGGGCTTTCAATAAGAATTTCTTCTTCTTGGTAGCGCAATTAGGTGACCAAACCTCTCCTTAGGCAAGAACTTTCTAGACATTGCCAATAATGTTATCTAATAATATTATTAGAGATAATATGAATTATTGCTTCGATAATGAAAATATTGTGTAATGACAATTATTGAAACAACAACAATATAAAATATCAAATGACAATTATTAACTCGATAAAATCTTTGAGCGGTAATTCACGTAACCATTATTGAGTAGTGCCTTCTTTACGTAAGAATCAATAATTGGTGCAATACTGGTAATGCTTCTTGTGTTTTAACCCACCGAGTATTTTAACAAGTATTATCTGTAACAACTATCTACTGTTATTATTTTTAAACAACTTATATTTGTCATTTTCTTCATCCAATCGCTTTTCAGTTATGGGGCCCACACATGGTTGCTGCCGTCGTACGAATATTCTGAAGCGATCTGAATATTCCACGACCAAACGAATATTCCCAACAACAATGAATATTTTATAACCACTTGCTTATTTTGAAGTATTTGCGTATTTTACCCTTAACTATCCACATTAATCAAATCAACCCTTACTATTTCAAAATAATAAATAGAAAATTAAATTTCATTAATAATAAGTTGGGGTCTTACAACCTCCCTCCTTATGAAATTTGGTCCTTGAAATTGGCGTACATACACGGTGTGTTTGAAAAGGTGAGGATACCTCGCTTTCATTTCCGTTTCAATTCCGGTCATTTCCTCTATAGCATGATTCCTCCACAAAACTTTAACTTGTGGTATGACCTTTCTTGGCGTAGGACATGCTCCTTCCTATCTAAGATCTTGAGCGGTACCTCCTCATACGTTAAGGCTTGTTTATCTCAAATGGGTTCTAACTTCGATAACGTGGTTTGGGTCTTTCACATATTCTGAAATACGAGATATGTGAAAGACATTATGATTTCTGAGACATACTCGGAGGTAACAGCGAGTCTATAGGCTACATTTCCTACTCGATCAAGAATTTGAAATGGACCAATAAATCGTGGATTGAGCTTTCCTCTCTTCCCAAATCTTGTAACTCCCTTCCATGGAGCAACTCGCAACAATACATGATCCCCACACTAAATTCCACGTCCTTTCGATGAAGATCCGCATAACTCTTTTGTCGATCTTGTGCCGTTTGTATACATTGTCGAATCATTTGGATCTTTTTCCGTAGTCATACGTACTTAACTTTCGGGTCCTAACAATGTTGCTTCACCCACCTCGTCCCAACATCTTTGGAGAAGCGACACTTTTCGTCCATATAATGCTTCAAATGGAGCCACACCTATACTTGCACGATAACTATTGTTGTAGGAGAATTCTACCAATGGTAAATACTTATCCCAACCGCCCTTGAAGTCTAGGGACACGAGTCTTAATAAATCTTCAAGAGTTTGAATAGTCATTTCGATTGTCCGTCTCAGGTTTGAGGATGGTATATGCCTTAGAATAAATAAATCGGTGCCCATAGCTTTTTGCAAGCTAACCCAAAATCTTGAAGTGAATCTTGGGTCACGATCCGAAACTATGGATACTGAGGCATGCCATGCAACCTCACAATCTCATTCACGTCACATACTAGCAAGGCGTTCAAGTGAATAAGTCTCCGTGATATCTGCAAGAAATGAAAGCGGACTTGGTTAATCTATCAACAATAACCCAAATAGCATTGATGCCACGAAAAACCGTAGGAAGACCCGTAACGAAATCCATGGTAATGTGTTCCCACTTCCATTTTGGAATCTCAAGTGGTTGCAACGGACCCTTAGGTACTAGATGCTCCGTCTTTACACGTTGACAAGTTAAACATATTGAGATATACTTTGCAATCTCTCTCTTCATATTGTTCCACCAAAATGTATGTCGAAGATCACGATACATTTTAGTACTTCCAGGATGGATTGAAAATGGTGTATTGTGTGCCTCCATCATAATCTTGTACTTCAAATCAGAGTCGTTAGGAACACAAAGTCTAGAGTGGACTCGAAGTATTCCTTCTTCATCAATTCTCGCTTTCGGAATAGCTCCTTCTTGTACTTTCTTCTTCATACGCATCACTCAAGATTCGGTGGTGGCGAGCAACCTTAACTTTTCTATTAAAGTTGGCTCTGTCGTATACTTGACATCATCGCTTTTCGTTCCTACATATGATCTTCTACTCAACGCGTCGGCTACCATGTTCGCTTTTCGGGATGGTATTGAATAGTGTGGTTGTAGTCTTTCAATAGCTCGAGCCAACGTCGGCTGCCAGCATGTTGAGTTCTTTTTGAGTGAAGAAATATTTAAGGCTTTTATGGTGCGAATATATCTCCACTTTCTCCCCATATAGATAGTGCCTCCATATCTTTAAGCTTGAAAGCATTGGCTGCTGACTCTAGATCATGAGTAGGATAATTCCTCTCATACTCTTTAAGTTGTCATGAGGCATAGTTATGACTTTCCCACGTTGCATGAGAACACATCCTAACCCTTTGCCTAAAGCATCGGCTTTGAGATAACAAATCCATCCGAACCGGATGGTATTGTTAGAACAGTTAGAAATAAGTCTCCTCTTAAGCTCTTGGAAACTTTTCTCGCATTCTTCGCTCCAAACGAATTTTGTATCCTTCCGAGTTATTTGAGTTAATGGAGTAGCGATTCAAGAAAACCCTTCCACGAATCTCCGATAATAACCGGCTAAGCCAAAAAGCTACGTACTTGATCCACCGACTTGGTTGCTCCAACTTTGTATTGCTTCAATCTTGGCACGGATCAGCGGATACTCCATGTTTTCGACACCACGTGCCCAAGGAATGCTACTTCCTCAAGCGAACTCGCATTTCTTTAATTTGGTATATAGTTTGTTTTCACGAAGCCTTTGGAGTACCGACTTCAAATGGTTCTCATGATCTTCACGACTTTTGGAATATATAAGGATGTCATCAATAAAGACAACAACAAACCGATCCAAATATTCCTTGAATACTCGGTTCATTATATCCATGAAAGCGCGAGGAGCATTAGTCGATCCGAAAGACATGACTAAGAATTCATAATGCCGTCTGCAGGAGTTCTAAAAGGCGGTCTTTGGAATATCCTCGGTTCTAATCTTCAATTTGATGATATCCGAGCGAAGATCGATTTTTGAAAAGAATTGTGCCCCTTGCAATTTGGTCAAACAAGTCATCAATACGAGGTAAAGGATACCTATTCTTGATGGTGACATGGATCAATTCCGATAGTCAATACAAAGTTGCATACTCCCGTCTTTCTTCTTTACAAATAAAGCAGGAGCACCCCAAGGAGATGTACTAGGACGAATGAAACCGATGTCCAACAATTCACGTAGTTGGACCTTTAACTCTGAAGTTCAATAGGAGCCATTCGATATGGGGTTTTAGAAATGGGCTTTGTACGGGTTCAAGATCAATAAAGAATTCAACTTCACGTTCTAGGGGTAGGTAGGAAGTTCTTCGGGAAATCGTCGGAAAGTCAATAACAACAGGAATATTATTCAAATTTGGCGTGTCTTTATTCAAATCCATAACATGGGCTAAGAAAGCTTGACATCCGTTTTTTCAATAAGCGAATAGCTTTATGATTGGATATAGCGGTGATTGATTTTAATGGTTTAGTTGCTTGAATTCGCATACAGCGGGTTGGTTAGGAATATGAAAACTAACAACCTTATGAAAACAATCAATTTTGGCATGATGAGTAGTTAACCAATCAATCCCTAAAATCACATCAAAAGTAAGTATCTTTAAAGAGATAAGGTCAACAGGTAAGGTGATGGTGCCAACTTGAATCAAACAAGATTGATAAATAGTGGATGTGATGAAAGTTTCTCCTAACAGAGTTTCCACAGATAGGTCAAAGTCTAATTTCTCGAGTCGAGTTTAAGCGTTGAGCACATGCGGGAGAGATAAATGAATGGGTAGCACCCAGTATCAAGTAAGGTATAAACTTCGCAATAATTTTTTAAATAGCTTACGTGATCACCTCGTTTGGGTTCCTCGCATTATGACCGATCACAACAAACGCTCTTCCGGAATCGTTGACTTTGACTTTTCTAGGAACGATCTTTTGAGTCAGTCCCCATTGAACTAGGTTTTCGCTCTTGTACAATCTCGAGCGATATGTCCTTCCTTTCCACAATTATAGCATACCTTGAAGCTATTGTAGGCGGTTTGGTGATATGTCCCTCTTTTCCGCATTTGTAAATATATGACCGATGGTCGTTCTCCTCCCTTAGAACCGATTCTTTTTGCCAAGCCTTTATCGTCTTCACATGGTCATTGTTAAATCTCCTCTTTTAAAATCTCCTCTGACTCGCTTCTTCTATTTTCATGGCCATGATTACCACAGTGGTTACCATTTTCTGTCCATCTGTTTTTTTTCTCCTTTGGTTATCATTATTACATTGTTCGCTATCTACAGTACGATCTGGTTATGGTCCTCGGTTGACCATACTCGTTATCTCACTCTAATAATTGAGCCACATTTACAACATCTGAATAGAGAAAAAATTTATGAAAAATGAGATCTTGGCGTATCTTGGGTTTCAAACCTCTAAGAAACATCCGTCATATACGTTCCTCATTCTCCACCAAATGAGGTGCAAACACTGGATAACTCTGCAAACTTTGCCTCGTCTTTGAGACACCGTCGTATTGTTTTGCTCTAATCGATGAACTCCACTTCCTTCATATGCGAACACTTTCGGAAAGTATTTGTCATTAAATAGTTCTGAAAGCGTCTCCCAAGACATGCTAAGTGCGGTTTGGATGGAGTGCGCTTCACAGACTCCCACCGATGATACCTTTAGCCACGGAACATAAAGGTGGTGAATGGAACCTTCATTTCTCCGTGCATCCCAAGACATCGAATATCTTGGTAATTTGTTTGACCCATGTTTCCGCCGTGATCGGATCTGGCTTTCCCTTAAATTCGGTGGTCCCAACTCTTTGAAGCTGCTTGTTTCGTGACAACCCGTGAATTGCTATCATTTCCTCTGTATTTTGAACACGAGTCTCCCTCGTGCGATTTTGCATTAACTACAAAAGCTTCTAAACATCCCTCGTTCATCATCGCTTTCGGTGGTGTTGTTCACGGGAGGAACATTGCCGACTGTTGCACGTTCTCCTCGTTGGTGAGTACAAAGCGTCTCCACGGTCTCATTTCCATTGTTAATATTCTCGATCGACATTCTCAAAATCATCATAAAACAAGGGTTAATTAAGGAAATCAATATATCACATAATATCCTTATATACTGACCAACTAAAAAATAAGCTTAGATAGGACACACTAGCGAAGGATTTACTCGTATCTCCCCTCCTAGTTCTATTCCCCGATCTCCGCATGGAGATCATATCCTAAGCTCGATACCAAGTGTGGCGCCCCCAAAATAGGTATACATCACCCATTACGAGTTGTCAATACATGGATGCGAAACAACTATAACTTTATTATTACAACATATAAAGCGTGAGTTTAAATACATATATTGCCATCTAGACAATATCCACACGCAAATAAATCCCCATCATAATTATTGATACATTATTTTACAAAATGGTGAGGACTACTAAACAACTCTTTCTAGAACCTTCATTCCATACCCCGACTAGTACTGCTTACATTCTCGCCTCCACGAGAAGAAAAATGGAACAAAAAGGAAAAGGGTGAGCTCAACTAGCCCGATAAAGAATATTATGACTAAGATAATATACAACAAATTATCGTTAGTCTTCAACAGGAAAAATCTAATAGAATCTGATAGACAACAAATTTTAAATCAATATTCATGGTGAAATAATAATTCATTAGAAGAGTTAAGTAGAGAATGCAAACTACTATCTTCTATATATGAATTTAAAAGTTCATCGTCGATATTTTATCCTGTAACATCAATCAATATATATACGGAATCAAATATTCATCTTTGCTCTGACAGCCAAAGATATTCATCGATTAGTCATGTTCATCTAAACACTGTTCATCTTTGACTACTGACCAAAGATATTCTTCGAGAAATCATTCATTTTTGCACTACGGGCCAAAGATATTCAATAATATCATCATTTAAGGCGAGGATGATGAAAAATATTTTTAAAAAGCGAATCGATTGAAACAAAATGACAAGGATTAAGGATTAAGGATTCGTACTTTATTTTATCCATGTTCAAAAATACCTCAAAAATAATCATAGTGGTGTAAAATTCAAGAATGATCAAAACATGGATACAATCAAAGCTAGTATCCGAATAGATATTTTGTTCAAAAGAAGAAATTTTATTTTTCGATTGAATAGTGTCATAGTATCGTGAATAGTCTTAGTATCGTGAATAAGTAACTCAGACACCAAAAGATAGAAACATCTTCACGCCGTGAATAGTACTCATAAATAGTAACTTCGTGAATAGTAACTCATGAATAGTAATTCGTGAATAGTAACTCATGAATAGTACTTAGACATGAAAAAGTTCCAAATTTGATAAAAAGTTCCAACCAATATTTTAGCATAATGATATTGAAGAAATAATATCATTTGAGAAGAAAATAACATCCCTTACCTCGAAAGATTAGTACTTCTAAATTTGGAATCTGGGTATAGTCTTTGAAGGAACTTGCACCGTCTAACAATACTCAAAGTATACTCAAAATACTCACAAGAATAAATTTCGATAATATAGAGAGAAAACTTGATTTACGGTGTGATTTTCAATTCTAACCTAAGCACCCTATTTATAGAAAATGCTTAGAACACAAAGAGAAAATTTAATAAATTAATAATATAATTATATAAATTTCCTACACATGCCTAGAATCTGATTTCAGCCATCAAACACATGCCACATTCTAGAAAAGTAAGAAAAACGTTTTTCTAATTTAAAATAATTTAAACTTCCAAAAATCAATTATTTTGAACTTGAACTTCAATAATTCATAATAAATAGCCCTTTCATCAGAAAATTTGAATCTCATGAGTTTTTATAGGAAATTCAATTCTCTACAACTTTGCAGAAGAAAGTTTTTCCAAATTCCAAATAGAAATTGACCGAAATCCACAAAGCAGGATTTTTACATTTATAATCAAATTTTCGGTCAATAAATGGTGTCCGCAGAGCATGTTTAACATGTTTTAAACATTTATTGCAACAAAATACTCTTCCTCCTCGTATAGTCATATATCCCACATTCGTTGTAAAATATCACCATTATTATATTATTAAAATATAAAAATATATTTAAATGAATTATTTTATCGAAAAAGATAAAATTTCAATTTTCAACAATTGTCACATTAAAAATTTTCTCCATCTATATCCTCATAAAATCAATATTTTCCTCATCATATAAATCAATAATTAATTATTCATAAATAATATTACTGAGAATCACATTATTGACAACCATGCGGTTCCAGGAAGAGGGGCTTTCGATAAGAATTTCTTCTTCTTGGCGCATGCAATTAGGTGACCAAACCTCTCCTTAGAGAGAACTTTCTAGACATTGCCAATAATGTTATCTAATAATATTATTCGAGATAATATGAATTATTGCCCGATAATGAAAAATCTTGTGTAATGACAATTATTGAAACAACAATGAATATAAAATATCAACGCTTGCAATTATTAACTCGATAAAATCTTTGAGCGATAATTCGTAACCATTATTGAGTAGTGCCTTCTTCACGTAAGAATCAATAATTGGTGCAATACTGGTATTGCTTCTTGTGTTTTAACCATAGAGTATTTTAAAGAAGATTATTCAGTAACAACTACTTCATTTATTTTTTAAACAACTTATATTTGTCGTTTTCTTCATCCAATCGCTTTCCGTTATGGGGCCCACACATGACTGCGTCGTCGTACGAATATTCCCCGACAGTACGAATATTCCACGACCAAACGAATATTCCCCGACAACAATGAATATTTTATAACCACTTGCTTATTTTGAAGTATTTGCGTATTTTACCCTTAACTATCCACATTAATCAAATCAACCCTTACTATTTCAAAATAATAAATAGAGAAAATTAAATTTCATTAATAATAAGTTGGGGTCTTACAGTACCAAACGTGTTTTATTGGAGTCTTTGATTAGTTTTGATATCAGTAATTAGGGTTCTTAAGTTTTAACTAGTCTAAAGATGTTTTGATCATTTTTTTGATACATTCTACATCCTCTCTTCATCTTAGTTATTCAGTAATCATTAGTTTCATTTCTAGAGATTACTGGTACATTGGAACAAGCTTGGAACAGATTTTGCAATTGGGTTTAACAGATTTGATTATCATTTCTATTATCTCTTTTGTTTGCAGTATTTAATTCTATGAATTGCTTTAATCCCATAATGGCTTTTGGTTCAGAAATGAACTAAACTCCATTATGGGATTCTAATGGATTTTGATATGTAGTCTAAATTTATATATCTGAGTGTATTGTTGTATGTTTATCATTGGATTAACCATTTTGATTGAGCGTAATGAATGAATGATTGATCACCATTCACCTTGAATGCTTATATGAATTTGAAAAATGAAATATAAGTATGGATTAAATCATAATAGCATATGTTCTTGAGGCTGAATTATTAAGCTTTGAGATTCGTGAACCAGATAGACATATAACGTTTCACCGTTTGTAGTCATGAAAAGAGCTTGCACTTAATTCATTATTGCTACAATTTCACATAGACATATAGTGATCTTGGTAATAGTGTTGCTTACATGATTTCTATCATATGTGGAGGTTATGTAAATTGGTCATAGTTCATTGAAAAATGGTTATGTCCACTATTGTGCTCTTGACTAATTTCCATGATAAACATGTAAACATTACATGATGGTTGCAGTTTAGACGAAATATTAAATAAAATTAGAATCCCATTCTTCTCCAAATTTGATTACATTACTTTAGTATTATATTTCTATTTCATGAATTAAATTTAGAATTAATCATAATTGAGAGTTGTTCGTTTAAGCATATAAAAATTGTGATATATTTATTGTATGATAATTTAGATTTAAAACCTTTATCCGTGGATCGATACTTTTCTTACTCTATACTACTTGTTGACCTATGTATGCTTGTATGAGTTAGAGTCCTTTTTGTTAGACTAGAAATGAGGCAATAAGTTTTTGGCGCTGTTACCGGGGAAAGGCGTTTAATTTTAGTATTATTATCATCAATTTAAAGCTAAATTTGTATGACTTAGACAAATTTAATCTTATCTTATTTCTATTTTTGTTTTTGTTTGTGTTTCAGGTACTTGTATATATTTTATGCACACGTGGTCATCCAATTCCGAGTTAACACCTTCTCAGGATAACATTAACGGAAGAGGTTAGAAATCGAGAGTGCATAGGAATTTACAAGCAGCTTTAGAGACCACAACATCCAACATGGAAGCAGAAGAGCAAAGAGAGGAGCACAGGGCTTTGAGAGATTATTCGATGCCGAACATCAATGGATTAAAGTCAAGTATAGTCAGGCCAGCTATAGCAGCCAACACTTTCGAGATAAAGTCAGGCACTATTTAAATGGTGTAGAATTCGGTACAGTTTGGGGGTGCTGCTACAGATTACTCGAATGAGCATCTATTGAGTTTTATAGAAATATGTGACACTTTCAGATACAATGGAGTGACGGAGGATGCAATCAAGCTTAGACTATTTCCATTCTCTTTACGGGACAAGGAAAGAAGTTGGCTTCACTCTCTACCTTCAGGATCTATTACAACATGGGAGGACCTAGCACAAAAGTTCTTAGCCAAATTTTTTCCAATGGCTAAGACTGCTAAAATGAGGACATCAATTTCCCAGTTCGAGCAACAACAAGGTGAATCTTTATACGAAGCTTGGGAAAGATACAAAGAGATGCTAAGAAAGTGTCCACACCATGGTATGCCGGATTGGATGTTGATTAATACATTTTATAAAGGATTGGGATGGTAGTCAAGGCCAATTGTAGATGCAGCTGCAGGAGGAGCTTTATGGGCGAAGAGCTATGAGGAGGCCTACAATCTTATAGAGACTATGGCAGCTAACAATTTTCAAAATCCTACAGCCAGAATGCCATAACCCAAAGTTGCAGAATTGTTAGAGGTGGATGATATCACTCAGTTGTCAGCTCAGACGGCATCGATGGCAAAGAAGATTGATTCTTTGGCGGAAAGTAAGGTGAAGACGGTTGCTTTCGTGTGTGAGATATGTGCAGGGTAACATTCAACTGACCAATGTGCTATCAGTTCAGAGTTTGTACAGTATGTGAGCAACTACAAGAAGAATCAAAGTCAGTTTCAGAATTTATACAACTCCAACAACTGCAACCATCCAAATTTCAGTTAGTCAAATAATCAAAACAATTAGCAAAGTTAGTTTCAACCACAACATCAATTTCAGGCAAAACCATCTCAGAAATAGTTTGCACCAAGACCACCCTATCCCCCTGGATTTTCACAGCAGCAACAACATCATCCACCACCTGCACCTTCGCAAGAGAAGAAGTCAGAGATGGAAGAGATGATGATGAAGTATATGGAAAATACCGAAGTGATGATTAAAAGCCAAGAAGTGGCTACCAAAAATTTGGAAACTCAAATGGGTCAGATGGCTAGCATGCTTAACAACAGACCACAGGGTTCATTGCCAAGTACAACAGAGGCTAATCCAAGAAAGGAGGGTAAAGAACAATGTCAAGCAATTACACTTTGCTCAGGGAAGCAAACTACAAAAATTCAGTATGGCGCGCCCGCGCCACTTTTGCAAGAGGAAATCGCGCGGTGATGAAAATTCTTCTGAGGATGGTTTGAATAAAGAAGGTTCAGAATAGGGGGAAGTGAAGAAGAATAAAGATGATTCATCTGAGAAATTAGTGATGAAGATACCAGTCATTCACCCTCCTGTTCCTTATCCACAGAGATTATATAAACAGAGGGAAGACAGGCAGTTCAGTAAGTTTTTGGAGGTATTTAAAAAGATACAGATCAATATACCCTTCGTTAAGGCATTGGAACAGATGCCTAGTTATGCAAAGTTTATGAAGGGTATCTTGTCAAGGAAGAAGAGGTTAAAAGACTTTGAAATAGTAGCCTTGACTGAAGAATGTAGTGTAGTGCTTCAACGTATATTACCTCCAAAGCTGAAGGACCCATGCAGCTTCACGATACCTTGTACAATTGGAAAGATGAGCTTCAGCAAATGCTTGTGCGTTCTTGGGGCAAGTATCAATTTGATGCCATTGTCAGTGTTCAATCAATTGGGATTGTCGGCTCCAAGGACGACAAATATTTCTTTATAGCTAGCTGATAGGTCTATCACTTATCCACGAAGGATTATGGATGATGTACTGGTTAAAGTGGATAAATTCATTTTTCCGGCTGACTTCATCATATTAGACTATGAAGAGAACAGAAGTATACCGATCATTCTTGGAAGACCATTCCTAGCAACAGGAAGAACCTTGATAGATGTACAGAAAGGGGAATTGATAATGCGAGTTCATGATCAGGAAGTTACTTTCAATGTATTCAAGGCGATGAAATTTCTAATAGATGAAGAGGAATGCTTTAGGGTTGATTTGGTGGAAAAGGTATTGAATGATAAAGTTGAGAACTTGGTGGAACATGAACCATTGAGAAATGCTGTCCTGGGAAGTTCAGATATAGCAGATGGTGAGATTTAATAAATTATTCAAATACTTGACACAACTCCACAGTTCAGGAAGTTCAAGACTCCTGTTGAGCCATTAAAGAAAGCTGGAGACTCATCAGTGAAATTAAAGCCATCTCTTGAGACACCTACAGAACTTGAATTGAAACCACTTCCAGACCATTTGAGGTATGCGTTTTTAAATGAGAATTCAAAATTACATGTGATTATTTCTTCTGCACTAACATCTTTTCAGGAAGAAAAACTGCTAAGAGTTCTCAGAGAGTTCAAGTCAGTAATTGGGTGGACTATAGCAGATATAAAAGGGATCAGTCCATCTTTCTGTATGCAGAAGATCCCACTAGAAGATGATAACAAGCCTTCAGTGGAATAACAAAGAAGACTTAATTCAATCATAAAGGAAGTGGTCAAGAAGGAAGAGTTGAAATGGCTGGATACGGGCATTATATATCAAATTTCAGATAGCTCGTGGGTGAGCCCAGTACAATGTGTACCGAAGAAGGGTGGTATGACCGTAGTCTCTAATGAAAATAATTAGTTGATTCCGACGAGAACAGTGGCGGGGTGGAGTGTCTGCATGGACTACTGCAGACTTAACAAAGCTACAAGGAAAGATCACTTCCCACTGCCGTTTATCGATCAGATGTTGGATAGACTAGTGGGTCATGAGTTTTATTGCCTTCTAGATGGGTATTCAGGCTATAATCAGATTGTGATAGCTCTAGAAGACCAAGAAAAGATAACTTTTACATGTCCATATGGTACATTCGCCTTCAGAAGGATGTCTTTTGGTTTGTGCAATGCTCCAACCACTTTTCAGAGATGTATGATGGCTATCTTTTCGGATATGGTGGAGCATAATGTGGAGGTATTTATGGATGATTTTTCAGTATTTGGTGATTCTTTTTATTTGTGTCTGGAAAATTTAGTGATGGTATTGAGAAGATGTGTTGAGATGAACTTGGTGTTAAATTAGGAAAAGTGCCATTTTATGGTATAGGAAGGAATCATTTTGGGAGATAAGGTGTCAAAGAAAGGACTAGAGCTGGACAGGGCCAAATTGGAGACTATTCAGAATTTACCACCACCTACTTCTCTAAAAGGTGTTCGAAGTTTTCTAGGACATGCAGGCTTCTACCGCAGATTCATTAAAAATTTCTCCAAGATAACAAAGCCACTTTGCAGCTTATTAGAGAAGGATGCACAGTTCAGGTTTGATGAGGCTTGCATGACTACATTTGAGCATTTAAAGAGGAAGTTAACATCAGAACTAGTGATTACAGCACCGGATTGGGACCTACCATTCGAGTTGATGTGTGATGCCAGTGATTATGCTGTGGGGGGGCTATTTTGGGCCACAGAAGGGAAATGTTTTTCATGCGATATACTATGCGAGAAAGACCCTTACTGATGCTCAGTTGAACTACACCACCATAGAGAAGGAATTATTAGCAGTTATGTATGTTTTTGACAAGTTTCGAGCTTATCTGATTGGTACAAGGGTGATAGTGTACAAGGATCATGCGGAAATTCGATACTTGGTGGAAAAGAAGGATGCAAAGCCTCGTTTGATCAGATGGATACTTTTGTTGCAAGAATTCAATAGGGAGATTAAGGACAGAAAGGGAACTGAGAACTAAGTGGCGGACCACTTATCTCGACTGGAAAATTCGGGAAGGGAGGTAGATGACAAGATTGTGATTAATGAGTCCTTTTCAAACGAATAATTATTTGTGGTGAAAGGGGAAGTGCCATGGTTTGCAGAGTATGCAAACTACTTGGTGAGCAGGGTGATCCCTTCTAACTTAGTTGGTTATCAAAAGAAGAAATTTTTGCATAACGTGAAGTGGTTTATATGGGATGAACCATATTTGTTCAAACAATGTGCTGATCAGATGATAAAGAGATGTATCCCATATAGTGAGACAGAGGGGATTTTGCAAGACTGCCATGCTTCATTATATGGAGGTCACTACGGTGGAGAGAGGACAACAGCCCGAGTATTACAAGCAGGATTTTACTGGCCGACGATTTTTAAAGATGCTTACAATTTTGTCCAGAGATGTGACAGATGTCAAAGAGTTGGGAATATATCTAAAAGGAATGAGATGTCATTGAAAACGATCCTCGAGGTTGAAATTTTTGATGTTTGGGGGTAGATTTCATGGGCCCTTTCGTTTCTTCATGTGGAAATTTATACATCTTGTTAGCAGTCGACTATGTTTTGAAGTAGGTAGAAGTGGCAACTCTTCCAACTAATGATGCCAAAGTGGTCCTACGATTTTTACAAAGAAGTATTTTTACAAGGTTTGGGACTCCAAGGGCTATTATTAGTGATGAAAGCAGTCATTTTTGTAATCGGCAGTTTACAGCTCTATTGGCTAAGTATGGGGTAAATCATTGCATTGCTACAGCTTACCATCCTCAACCCAATGGCCAAGCAGAGGTTTCAAATCGTGAAGTAAAGAGAATTTTGGAGAAAGTTGTGAACCCCACAAGAAAGGATTGGTCATTAAAACTTGATGATGCTGTATGGGCGTATAGGACTTCTTACAAGACTCTATTGGGCATGTCACCATTTTAGCTGGTTTATGGAAAGGCTTGTCACTTTCCCATGGAGCTTGAGCATAAGGCATATTGGGTAATCTGGAAGCTCAACTTTGATTTGAAGGTTGCAGGTGAAAAATGCCTATTCTAACTCAATGAGTTGGATGAATTCAGATTGTAGGCATATGAAAACTTCAAGATGTATAAAGAAAAGGTGAAGAAATGGCATGATCGCAAGATTATGGGGAGAGTATTCGAGCTGGGATAAAGAATTCTATTTTTTAATTCAAGACTTAAACTTTTTCCTGAGAAGCTCAAATCAAGGTGGTTAGGGCCATTCATAGTGAAGACAGTTTATCCACATGGTGCAGTAGAGGTATTCGATAAATTCCCAGATAACCCGTTCAAAGTGAATGGAGAGCGACTTAAGCACTACTATGGTGGTGAGGTTGATAGGCAGAAAGTCACCTCCATTCTGTCTTCAACATGATTAAGTCAGAGATAGTCAAGCTAATTGACTATAACTTAGCGCTCGATGGGAGGCACCCCAATATTTCTATCCTTACCACTTGTTTAATTCTATTTTGATCATATTTTATTTCTCATTTTCATGATTAGTTGTTATAGCATAACAAGTGTGGAATAAGTATCATGGGAGCTGAATGTGCATATGATGATGATTAAGCGTAGCATAGAAAGTATTGTTTTAGGATAGTCATTTATGCATAGTCATTAGTCCATGTTTTGATTTTGGAGACTTAATATTTCTCATACTGATATTTGTTGTTTGTACAGGTGCATTGGAGATGATCCGTAGCTGCTTTGATATGTTTAAAGATGCAGATCAATATGGTAGGATGCGTAAGCAAGTGGCGTGAAAGAAATCAATATAAAATGGCGCGCCGCTATATATTTATCGCAAAGATAACCTATCAGCGCTCGCCTGCCACTATCTGATTCAAAAACGCGCTGGCGCGCTACCGAGACCAGATTTTGAAATTTTTTTAAGCTTTTAAAGGCGTGTCTTTTCCCATTTCTTATATCAGTTACAATCGAATCGTGCGTATCCCTTTCTCTCTACAAACAAACGACTCCTCTCCCAACCATTCCATTTCAAATTCGTAACTCCTCACCCCATTATATACACATTCCATCTTCTTATCCATATTCTAACTTCTATCTTTATCCTATAATCAGTCACAGAGAAGTTAGGGTTTATTCAGAAAGTGAATGAAAATAACAAGTTTGGGGGAGTTTAGTGCATGTATTTTCTCAGTCCAATTCTTCTTTTCAATTTGGAGTTTTTCTTTTCATCAGCATAATGGGACCAAAACATGCTCATTCTCGCACTCCAGAGTCGTCTTCTGCAAGCAGCCAGAGTGGTGACAATGTAGATTTTTCCAAGTTTGTTAGTCTTGATGCCCAGTTAGAGTATTACCGAATTGTGGCTAAATCATTTGTTAGAGAGAGAGGGCTTAAGCCAGAGGCCCAATAAAAGATATGATCAGAGAAAGATGTTAGCATGGAGTCTGCTCTACACCCATGGTTGCACCTATGGCCATTGTAGGGGAATTTTATGCGAATTCAAAGGAGACAATGAGTGGCTTTTCTTTCGTCCAAGGGGTTTAAGTGGACTATCGCCCAAGGGCAATTTGTGGTGTCTTCAATTTACCCGACCCTCCAATTGGACGTACAAATTGGGTTGAGGCAGAATGAACGGAGACAGACCTAGATGAGGTCATTACTAATTTGTGTATACCAGAGACACAATGGACTTACAAGCCAGGCACTAATTAGCGCAGGACCTTTCCGGCTTCAACTCTCAACTATTATGCCAAGGCGTTGAATCTCTTTGTTTATGCAAAACTCATGCCATTATCCCATCAACATGAGATTACAACTGAGCGAGCAATCATTCTATGGGGGATTGTTACAGGGAAATACATTGACGTTGGTCATCTCCTTAATCAGAACATGATATGCTACATGCGGGGGAGCACTACGGGAAGTATACCACATGCCTTGATTATTTCTCATTTATGTGCTAGAGCAGGAGTTAGGTGGACAGATGAATAACTGTAATATCCAAGTCAGGATATCACTCACGCCACGATAGCAAAATTCAAAGATTGGGCAGGAGGTACCCCGCACCCAAGGGGTAAGGGTTTCATCCTTCGTCCTGCATCATCTGCGCCATCACCGCAGCCTTCAAGGACAAATGAAGCAGGCACCTCTACTCAAGCCACTTATTCTACTAATGATTGTCAGCTCCAAAGGTTGGAGAGGAAGGTCGATGCTATGTAAGATAATTTTGCAGCGTTTGCTACGGGTTTGACGAGGTCTTTAGCGGAGGCTTTTGTGCAGCAGGGTACCATGCTAGAGTGGCCACAATTTGGAACTGCAGTTCCATTTCCTCCACCAGATTCACCACCCAAAGAGGGTGGTGCAGCTGATCATTAGGGGAGTTCCTTTAAACCATATACCTTCATTCATTGGGACAATGAATATGTTAAGTTTGGGGGTATTGGGTACTAGTGTAGTTGTATGTAGTTAATTTTCATATTTAGTTTAACTTTTGCATGATTATGTGTTAGTAAATAATTGCAGAAAATTTTTCTATTTTTAGTAGTTATTATATGTTTTAGTTATGTGTTTAGTTGCATGTCCCAAATTTCTAGCTTTATGGAGTTTGAGTCTAGCCAATGATGAAATTGAATTTTAAAGGATTTTTGAATTTACTTGATAACATGAGCTTAGCTATAATGTTTTACATAATGTAATCCATGCCTAATGTTTAGATGTTTTCGATTAGCACATACGTGTTCACATATTCTTATTGGTATAAGAGTACTGTGTTTTTATTGCTTAATAGAAAATGTAGTCTTTAAAAAAGAGATTTGTGTAGAAAGTGGACTTAAGCTATAAAAACATTGATAATTAAACTTTAGGAACACATGGGTATGCTTATTGTGTATATAAAAAAAAGAAAAAAAAAGAAAAATCTATCTTGGAACCTTCTTGAGCTGAATTATTAAATCCTTGGAAGGGGCAAGATGGAACGTAAAACGCACTAGCTGCATAAAAAATATAGCAATAAACAACACGGGAAAGTGCAAAAATCGCCCTCATGAGTAAAAACAAAGCAATTTAAACCCATTGTTGAACCTTAGTTTGTATTGATGTGTAGGATTAATTTTTGTTGCATTAGTATACATGGATATTGATTTAGACTGTAATTTTATGTTTTGAGCTGTATAATATGTGTATTCTTTGCCTTTGTCAAGTTTTTGGTGAACACCACACACACACATCATCTTTATAGTGAGTATGGGTTATTTGAGTGTATGACATTATGTCTATAGCTTAGTTTGACATTTTATTCTTGAATCTGGATAATTCGCTGAGGCACATTAGATTGGAATTCCATTTTAGTTGGAAAAACTTGGGACTCGTTTGCATCATAGTTAATTTGCATATCATGTAGTTATATTGCATTGTTTATTGTCATATGCATTGCTTGAGGGCAAGCAATAGTTCAAGTTTGGGGGTATTTGATAAGTAGGTTTTATACCTACTTATTGGATACCAACTCACGAGAATAATGCTCATCTCAAGTAGTTTTTACTATGTTTTAGTTGCATTTTATGTTTATTTTGTAGTGATTGTAGTTGGAACTCCTATGGCAAGAAATAGCATTAGTATGGTGGCATGAAGCTAGAAAAGGCATGGCAAGATGAACATAAGAAGATGAGGACTAAAGCAGTAAACGAATGCAATGAAGAAGAAAAAGAATGAAGAACGATCAACAACGAACAAGAAGCAGCAGCAGCAAAACATCAGAGGACAAAATGCAGAAGCAGCGCGGCCGCGCTGCTAAATAAGCCTAATCTCGCGCTCCCACGCTATATGCATACAGAGTCTAAATTGCAATATCGCACGGTCGCGCCCCATTAAGGATGGAATCTCGCGCGCCTGTGCCAAGACTTCGGCAGACATTTCCATAGCACGCCCGCGCCCGTTATACACTATGATCTCGTGCGGCCGCACGAGTCCTCTGCAGTCTGTTTTGTTGACTTTTTATAACTTAAAATTTGAGCGCTTTAGGCTCAACTGAACAATGCTGGTTGGTACAAAACGTGTTTTATTGGAGTCTTTGATTAGTTTTGATATCGGCACTTAGGGTTCTTAAGTTTTAACTAGTCTAGAGAGGTTTTGATCATTTTTTGATACATTCTATATCCTCTATTCATCTTAGTTATTCAATAATCATTAGTTCCATTTTTAGAGATTACTCGTTACATTGGAACAAGCTTGGAACAGATTTTGCAATTGGGTTTAACAGATTTGTTTATCATTTCTATTATCTCTTTTGTTTGCAGTATTTAATTCTATGAGTTGCTTCAATCCCATAATGGCTTTTGGTTCAGAAATGAACTAAACTCCATTATGGGATTCTAATGGATTTTGATATGTAGTCTAAATTTATATATCTGAGTGTATTGTTGTATGTTTATCATTGGATTAACCATTTTGATTGAGCGTAATGAATGAATAATTGATCACCATTCACCTTGAACGCTTATATGAATTTGAAAAAAGAAATATGAGTATGAATTAAATCATAATGGCATATGTTCTTGAGGCTGAATTATTAAGCTTTGAGATTCGTAAACCGGATAGACATATACCGTTTCACCATGTGTAGTCATGAAAAGAGCCTGCACTTAATTCATTATTACTGCAATTTCACATAGGCATATAGTGATCTTAGTAATAGTGTTGCTTACATGATTTCTATCATATGTGGAGGTTATGTACATTGGTCATAGTTCATTGAAAAATGGTTATATCCACTATTGTGCTCTTGACTAATTTTCCATGATAAACATGTACACATTACATGATGGTTGCAGTTTAGATGAAATATTAAATAAAATTGGAATCCCATTCTTCTCCAAATTTGATTACATTTCTTTAGTATTATATTTCTATTTCATGAATTAAATTCAGAATCAATCATAATTTAGAGTTGTTCGTTTAATCATATAAAAATAGTGATAGTTGTTGTATGATAATTTAGATTTATAACTTTTCTTTATGGATCGATACTTTTCTTACTCTGTACTACTTGTTGACCCATGTATGCTTGCATGAGTTAGAGTTCTTTTTGTTAGACTAGAAAGGAGGCAACAGAACAAAGTCCGACAACAGTTTATATATATAAATATATACATATATAAAAGCAGTAAACGCTCCGGATGTAAAATCCAGGCTCATCGAACAAATTTTGACAACAGTTCATATATATATATATATATATATATATATATAAATAAATAAACGCACCGGACGTGAGTCCAGGCTCAATCGAGGCATAACTCGATAATGTTAGTCCATATATATATATATATATATATATATATATATAAAGGAAATAAAAAACCACAGACCAAAGTCTGGGCATACACACTCAACATGACTCTCAACGTGAAGAAAAATGTGTGTACAGTAGAAGAGAAAGGCTTTAAGAAGTGTAAGAAGGCTTACAGTGGACTACCAAAGAAAACTTCTATAGCTTTAAATGGATGAACACTCGGCTCCCACCGGTAAAAATATGATAGTATATAAGCTCACAAGTGTTTAAAATGAGAAAGCACTCAGTTTAGGGTGTGTATAGAACAAATTAGAAAGGGCTTCCTCGCCGTTTTCTCTTACAAAATGGCCACCCCAAGTCCTCTATTTATAGAGGGGGGAGCCACAGGTACACCTACGGCTGCCCGGGGTGCCCCGGGCTCCGCAGGTCCCGCCGTCTCGAAGTATGTGCACATGTGCAATATGATGTCTGCTCGAGCTTTTGGAACTGGAATCCGGGCATCCGATTGAGGTGTATAAGACCTATTTTAGACTGCTATTGTCGAGAGCTACACAAATGATATGGGATTAGAGGTTGTAAGAAGTCAGGAAGATGGGGCCATGCCCTTGGTCTTCAAGCTTCAAATTCTATCCGGTGTGCTGTCCTGTGTAGTAGTCACTCAGGATTACAGCTATTTGGCTCTCGTTGGACATTGTTGTGTACAATTTATGTTAAAATGTGTTGAGACGGCACGCGTGTGGAATCGAGGTGGCAAAATGATGATTTTGCCCCTCAAGGTTATCTCTGAGGTGTGCCTGACCTTCCGGGGTTATCTCCGGGCTTGGGACTGAGTGCCTAAGTGTTATCTCCGAGGTTGAAGCTGATTGCATGAGTTACAATGAGCATCTCCGGGCTTATCTCTAGAACTGCAACTGCATTCCTCAGGGTTATCTCCGAGGTTGACAGGACTAAGACTGATTATCTCGGGGTTATCTCCGAGATGATACAACCTTCTCCGGTGTGATTTCCGATATTTGAACTGCATTCCTCGGGGTTATCTCCGAGGTTGAAACTGACACTCCCGGTATTATTTCTGGGACTGAAATGGATGTCTCGGGGTTATCTCCGAGATGGTACAGAAACTCCCGGTATTGTTTTCGGGATTGAGCTGAGCTGTCTTCCAGGGTTATCTCTAAAAGACAATTCTGCCCTCCTGTAATGTTAGTAACATGTATGCAGAAAAATTCGAGTGTCTACACCACTATCTATACCTTTTCCATGAAATCCTATTTCTACGAATTCATTTACCAGTTTTCATCATTCATTCGGAGGTCATACTAAACTTGGTTTTTGACTCTCAATGTCTTTTACTTAGCTTTTTGCCATAACTTCATTATAGTACGGTTTAATCTACCTACATATGATGGTTTTAAACTTGTCAATCAATAACCTACTACGAATGATTTTAAATTTATCTATCAATAATTTTTACTATGTTCTTCATTCGTTCTTCATTTTTATCATTATTTTGATTACGATTCACTTTGTACATATAAATTAGTATTTTGAATTCGTTAATTCTTCCTTATTTCTCCGTAACACTCATACAGCTCAACCGAATCGTCCAACCACCAACACAACACTTCATAACAATCGAAAAAGTAATTAAGAGATGAAGAGTTTGAGTTTTTTGATTACTACCTTATGATTCTTCGCATTTCTTCATTAATGAACTACTTGATCTTATGTTTTCTTCCTCTAAGACTTGAAAAATTGAGTCTCTCACTTCCTCTCTTTAATTAGCTAGAGTTTTCTATCTTGGATTTGATGAATTTGTAAGGAAGAATGAAGAAATGAGCCAGTATATATATAAATCTAAGGATAGGGATATTTTGGTCTTTTGGATGGTTTTTTTTTACCATTTTGCCCTTAGATATTTCTTTGAAATATCTTCCAAGACTTAGCCCCTAAGTTTCGTGTTCCGTAATATCTTAACTGCCAAAATTCGTTCCACAAATGAAAAACTACATTCTCCGTTTCTAATTTTGTTTAGATATTCTGTCTTTCCTCTACAAATTAACTTTTACACATTCATCAAAAATTAAAAAATGAGAAAAGTGTTTTCGGTGAATAAATTATACGTTCATTTTTAACGGTTCAAAATTTGTGGACATATACTTAACTTATATATGTATAACATATCCAAAAATCACAACGATCCAACGGTCGGATCAAAAATTATAACTCACGCAATATAGAGCTTTAAGAACACCGATTTGATCTTTTAATACCTCCATTCCAACAAAATACTGATAAAACCCCTCAACACTAATTCCTTCATTTATAACCACATAAATAAATCCATCATTTATATCCGTATCAAATAAATATTTCCTTATCATATAAATCAATAATTAATTATTCACAAATAATATTACAGAATCACAATAATGACAACCAGGCAGTTCCTAGGAATGAGGGGGCTTTCCGATAAGGATTTCTCCTTACTTGCGCGCAATTAGGTGACCAAACCTTTCTTTTACAGAACTTTCTAGACATTTCCAATAATGTTATCTAATAATATGAATTATTGATCTGATAATGGGAAATACTGTGCAATGACAATTATTGAAACAACAATAATATAAACTATCAATGCAGTAATTATTGAATCATTAAAATAAAATATTGAACAGTAACTACTGTAACAATTATTGAGTAGTAACTTTTTATGTAAGAATCAAAAATTCAAAAATCTTTGTGTAATCTGTGTGCTTCTTTATGCAACCACGCAGTACATCGTATTTTAACCACCAGGTATTCCAACAGTGTTAACGGTAATTACGCTGTTATTTATAAAAATTCAAACTTGTCATTTTCTTCATCCGACAGTTATTCTATTAAGGGGCCCACAAATGGTTGCGCCGTCGTACGAATATTCCCCGACAGCAAGAATATTCCACGACCAATCGAATATTTCCCGATAATAATAAATATTTTATAACCACTTGCTTATTTTGAAAAAAAAAAATCATATGTCACCCTTAACTTTACTTTCTATCAATTTAACCATTTACTAAATAATAAGAAAAATTGAATACTTTTATTTCATAAAATTTGGGGTCTTACAATCTCCCCTCCTTATGAAATTTCGTCCTCGAAATTTACGTACCTAGTATTTCAAAGAGTTGAGAATACCTTGCTTTCATTTTAGATTCTATCTCCCAGATCAGCTCTTCTGTATCATGATTTCTCCATTGCTCATTTCCTGTATTTCAGATATCATTCTAGAATACATCTTCAAAACAAAGGTTAATTGACATATCACAATTTGTCAACTTATAAAAGAAAATTCAGCTTAGGTAGGACACACACTAGCGAAGGATATTACTCGTCTCTCCCTTCCTAGTTCTACTCCCGGATTTCCGCCAGAGATCATATCCCTAAGCTCTGATACCAACTGCGATGCCCCTAAAATAGATCCAACCCATCCAACCTATTTTGAGTCGCCAAATACATGGTACAGAAAACAACTACGACTTTATTACTACAATTGTCGTGCAAAATACAACAACAAATATACTGTGAGTTTTAATACCAACTGTGACTCATGTCCCAACTATGGACAACACCTCACATTGATACATTACATAAAGGTACAGCCAATAACTGTTTTAGAAATTAAAATCTTTGGGAAATGCTCAAGGAAACCTTCGTACATAGGAGGCCATGAATCTAAGTTATGATAGGTATCATATGTCCAGAGAATTATCCTTGGTTGATCTAATCGACCCCAAAGAAAAACGAGAAGATTACTATCATGTTCCTTCCAATGGTGAGTCTTCACTTGACATATAACTATCTTCACTGTCTGCCGTTGAACATTATGTTTCAACCAAACTCCAAGATCATATAGGTAGTGCTCGTAGATATATTCAGCAAGTGGATGCGCACAATCCTGTCTTATGGTAACACGAGGTTGTGTGTTATTAGACATCTTGTATGATAGTGGCAAAACACCCTTCCAAAGTTGGGTTCACCTCACCCTATTCGCTTCACTAAAATTAAATATCAAATGACATATACAATACGACACACTTATCTAAAGTTCTCAATAAAAGTATTTCAATACTATTTAGGGAGAACCTTAACAGCTATAGACCATCGTTCTATTCCCCTGTTATCCCCGCTCGACCAAGCTACATTTTTATTACCTGAAAGGAATTGTGAAGCAAAAGGGTGAGCACAACTAGCTCAGTAAAGGATATCATGACTAAAGATAATTAAATTATCAATAGTCATCGTCAGTAATAAATTAGAGATTTAGAACATATGGTAGATGATAAAACTTTTCAACCATAGTTGCAGCGGAACGAGTAATCTATTAGAAGAGTCAAATAGACCATAAAGTCTATTATCTTCTCCATGTTAAAAGTCCACCAACAATGTTTTATCCCTGTAACATCAATCAATAGTTCTTGTCCACAATCCTGTGAATAACTCATAATCATAATTGTGATTCTAAATTCCCCTTCTCATCCAGGACAAAGATAATTTTCATCACCTGTCTTTACCCGAAACATCAAAGATCATGGTTATACCAAATCACAGTTCCTGTTCATAGTCATAAATTCATCTTTGCACTACGGGCCAAAGATATTCATTAACAGTTCATCTTTGCACTACAGGCCAAAGATATTCAATAACAGGTCATCTTTGCACTTACAGGCAAAGATATTCAACAACAGGTCATCTTTGCACTACGGGCCAAAGATATTAATATCTCAAAGAAATACATAATCATTTCGGAATTTATATAAACCATAATTATAACCATGTTGATCAATTCACCTTTGCACTTAAGCTAAAAATATTCAATTGTAAATTCAATGGTCATGATCATACCAGTCAATAATTTATCTCTTTGCACTACTGGCCAAAGAGAACCCATAGTCACGATCACACCAATAATCTACCCATCTTTACACTTAAGTTAAAGAGAAATTTCATCACCGAGATTATAAAAATGTTATATATGATAATAAAAACAATATAAGCAATATATCGATTTAATCTCAAGAGTAAGATTCATAAATCAATGATTTCATAACACCTTAATCCAAATGTTATAAATCACTTAATAATCTCATAATCTAATATTATTAATACTACCCCAATATTTTAATCATTTCTTAAATTTATAAACAATTTATTTTAATTGTTTACACTTTACTAATTAATGCATTTAATCACCCTAAAATGCCAAACTCATAAAATTTAATCACCAATAACAAAAACCCTCATAAAAAATATGCATATACCTCATATAGGATTCTCAAGCCATAAAATCCTATTTTCTAATTTTCTTACTTCACATAACATATTTAATTCATTTACTCATAACTAGTCCATTTTCATGAAAAATACCAAATCAGTACAAACAAATTTTCTTTTCTGGGATTTAGCAGAATATAGTCCCATATTGAACATATATTTTTCTCAGAATTTTTAAAATTCATTTACTATTTTTCATATGGCCAAAATTGCCGAATATTTAGACATTTATCATAAATTGTAATTTTATCCAAAAATTCCGAAATTTACAGGGTATACTGATATTATATAGATGTACTCCCAATAAAAATTTCATCAATTTTGGAGTTAACCACAAGGAGTTATAAGGGTTTACTTTTAAAATAGTATTTTCTCATAAAATCCATAACTCCTAATATATACATCCAAAAATCGCCATTTTCGGAAACAATCAAGAAAACTCATCAAACTATCATTTCAAATTTTTCCAGAATTTTTGAAGGTCTGGAAAAAGTACGAAACTGTAAAACATAATAACCCTTAAAATCCTTTACCTCAAAAGAGCAGTACTTCTGACTGGAATATCGGATGTAAAGCCGAAGGAACCTTGCACCGAATAACAACACTCAAAGTATCAAAATACTCACAAGAATACACTTGATAATATAGAGAGAGAAAGAGAGAAAACTTTGTTTCTAGTGTGATTTTCAATTCTAACTTAGCGCTCTATTTATAGAAAAATGTTAACACGTCGAAGCAGACTTGACCTGCTACTTGATGGCTTTACCTGCTATTATTGCAACCCACCACATTTGAAAATCAATTTGAGCACATTTCTCACCAACCAAAAGTGGGGTCCACCAATTCTAGAATTTTTCACCAAATTGAAAAATTCGGATACTTCAACAATTTCTGAACTAGTCACCACTTAAAATTCATAACAAATAATACGTTCATTTTTAATGGTTTAAAATTTGTGGACATATACTCAACTTATATATATTTAACATATCCAAAAATCATAACGATCCAACAGTCGGATCAAAAATTATAACTCACGCAATATAGAGCTTTAAGAACGCCGATTTGATCTTTTAATATCTCAATTCCAATAAAATACTGATAAAACCCCTCAACACTAATTCCTTCATTTATAACCACATAAATAAATCCATCATTTATATCCGTATCAAATAAATATTTCCTTATCATATAAATCAATAATTAATTATTCACAAATAATATTATGTAAATCAACAATCGCAACGGGCGGTTCGTGAAAGGGGCTTTTCGATAAGGATTTCTCCTTCTTGGGCGCGCAATTAGGTGACCAAACCTCTCCTCGATGAGAACTTTCTAGACATTGCCAATAATGCTATCTAATAATATTATTTAAATAATATGAATTATTGATCTGATAATGGGAAATATTATGCAATGAAAATTATTAAAACAACAATAATATAAACTATCAACGCAGTAATTATTAAATCAATAAAATAAAATATTAAATAGTAACTACTGTAACAATTATTGAGTAGTGCCTTCTTACGTAAGAATCAATAATTCAAAAATACTGTGCAATACCGTGTGCTACTGTGCAACCACGATTATTACTGTATTTTAACCACTAGGTATTCCAACAGTGTTAACAATTACGCCGTTATTTATAAAAACTCAAACTTGTCGTTTTTCTTCATCAAGCGATTATTCTACATTAAAGGGCCCACAAATGGTTGGTTGTCGTCAATGTATTTAATATTCTCGACAACAAGAATATTCCACGACCAAACGAATATTCCCTGATAACAATAAATATTTTATAAGCACTAGCTTATTTTGGAAAAAAAATCATATGTCACCCTTAACTTTACTTTCTATCAATTTAACCATTTACTGAATAATAAGAAAAATTGAATACTTTTATTTCATAAAATTCGGGGTCTTACAAGTTTATTTGTTTCGCGTCTTTTCTGAGGATAGCTAAGACAGAGAGTTGGGAGAGAAGAAAGAAATCACAGTAGGTTTTGAGAGAGGGTGCTCTGAGATTGCCAAGAGAAAAAGAAGGATCAAGGTATAACTTACTTTAATTCTAACTTTTATGTTTGAAATTTGTATTGATAATTATGTTGGATTAATACAAATACATGTATATATGGTTTACAACCTATCAATCATCATATATGAGTAATACTTGATACTTGTTTGTCAAATTCGTGAGATTTTGGATTGTAGGAAGAAGAAGGAAATAACAGTGATATGTTCATATGATATGGCTTGAGAAAGTATAAATTTCATGGTCAATACTTGTTATAATCTGTGAATTGATGTTGGATTATGTTATTATGTTAAGAAATGAAAGCGGCGTAGTTTAAATCATTTCAATTGATTAAGAAACGAATTCGTGGCGACCGAATTCGCTAAAAGTGTAAAAATGAAGAAATTTGGAAAAATGGTGGTTTTGATTCCTCAAATTTGTGTATATGTAATGTTTTTGTATATAGAATGACGTATATCATGTGTAACTATGTTATTACAACGTTTAGTTGCTAGGTTTCATGAATTTCTGTGGAAATTGGGAGTGTTTTGGGTGATTCTTTGTCTTAAGCAGGCATGTCTGCGGTTTACATGCAGGTGTGTACAATTTGTACCATCACCTTGGCGAAATGGCATAGCTCGCTGTAGTAGACCTTCGTGAATCTGCGGTAACAAGCGCTCTGCTTGCCAAGTCTTAAGGCATGGGACAACAGCATTCTGCCGTGCCACGAGCTTAGGTAGTGACTTCTGCTTATTTGTAGGATATAATTCATGAACTTAGTCTAGTGTGACATACATGTTAATGATGATTAAAACATAATGTGGACTACAATAACAAATTTCAATGTGTTGTAATACAAAGTGTAAAGATTTTAAGTGATTGTTTAATTAAGTTATGTAATGAACCAAATGTGATGTTTTCAAAAGTTAAAGATAAATGATAAGGTTTATGTTAGTTTCTAGTGTGATTTCAGATTCGTTAAAGATGTTAATCAACATGGTTAGATGTTAGGTTAGGGTTATGACCTAAATAATGGGTTAAACCCATAAACTAATATTAATACAACTAATTGTTATTCCGATTCCAATGATATGTGTAGGGTAATTGGAGAACAATATTACATTTGTGTAGCTTACGTACAAGGCAAGTTTCTAAACCTTACCTCTTTACATTGAGCAAGTTTCTTATCCTAAACTTTTATTGAGCAAGTATCCCTAACCTATGCTATTTAATTATTCAGCAAGGTTTACTTATCGTTGTTATGTTATGCTTACACAAGCTTTCTATTCTTAAGTTAACATTGTATAAGTTCCTAATGTCTATGTTGAAGTTGAGCAAATATAATCTTTCTTGCGTATGTTTGTATAAGCTCTTGTAACCTAATTCGTTACGTCGAGCGAGTTTTACTTTTTTAAATCTTGATATTATTATTCAAAGTTTATATTGTTCTAATGCATTGATTCAAATGAGATTGTTCTAACTCTTTTGAATGTGGTACTTTGCACACAAACTATGTCCATTTAATTATACATTATTGTTATTCGATCTTTGATTTTGATACCCTTGTTCAATTCTATATTCTTGTATTAAACTTTCAAATAGCAAGTAAACTTTTATTAAATTGAATTGATCTATAATTGAATAGTGTTCTAAAATTCTAGAACAACTGATAAGCTAGTTCCAATCTAAACTTACTTTAGTGCGAAAATTCTAAATCCAAACTGAGACGAACAACCCTAACATAGGGGATTTTGTACGAGTAACATTTAGATGTTTATGCACAATGCATGGTACAAAGGGCTGATCCCCCTAAATACGTTAATAAGGGTCAGTATAGTCTAAATGACTATTAAGGTTGAGGTAATAATACATAAATACCAGAGATATAGTTCGTGGTCTTAAGACCCTCAGATATTAATTTTGAACTTGTTTTCTATCTTTGATTCGTAGAACAAGTTCATTGTTGTTCAACATTTGTTGTTCATTCTTATGTTGTTATCATTACTACTCTCTATATTAGTGAGCAATTGTTTGCTCACTCTTGCATTTAACACTACAGCTAAAGTTGAGAAAGTCGATGAGCCATCTATTAGCAAAGGAAAGGGCAAGAAGTCCAAGTGTTAAAGACTTATGAGAAATTTATTTAAATGAATTATGTTAAAGACTTGTTTTATTTTATGATGTATTCCGCAAACTTATGTAATAATTTTAAGGTTAGATTACCTGGGATTGTGACACCCCCAAAACCAGGTACTTCATTTCCACAGGATTTGGTTCTCACTTATCAAAACTATTACATCTAACTACCCATCAATAAAGGATATAGACATAATTTAAATAACTTAAACAATAATCTTTCCCATTAAAGGGTTACATCATTATCTCAAAATAAATCCCAGGTAATCTAACCTTAAAATTATTACATAAGTTTGCGGAATACACCTTAAAATAAAACAAGTCTTATAACATAATTCATTAAAATAAAATTCTCATATGTCTTCATCATTTGGACATCTTACCCTTGCCTTTGCTAGTCGACGGCTCATCAACTTTCTCCACTTTGGCTGCAGTGTTAATTGCAAGAGTGAGCAAACGAATGCTCACTGATATAGAAAGTAGCAATGGTAGTAACATGAGAATGAACAACTAAAGCTGAATAATAAAGAACTTCCTCTACGAATCAAAATAGAAAACAAGTTCAAACTTTAATTATCTGAGGGTCTTAAGACCACGAACAATGTCCCCAGTACTTAGGTATTATTACCCAACCGTAACAGTCATTTAGACTATACGGACCCTTCTTAACGTACTTAGGGGGATCAGCCCTTTGTATCATTTATTGTGCACAAACATCTAAACGTCACACGTACAAAATCCCCTATGTTAGGGTTGGTCGTCTCAGTTTGGATTTAGAATTTTCGCACTAAAAAAGTTTAGTTTGGAACTAGCTTATCATTGTTTCTAGAATTTTAGAACACTATTCGATTTACATCAGTAAAGGTTTGATACAAGAGTTTATAACTGAAAAAGACTATTTAGATCAAAGATTAATAACAATAGTATATATTTAGGTAAACATGGAATTCATGCAAAGTGCTACATTCAAATGAGTTAGGACAATCTCATTTGAAGCAATGAATTAAAGCATTACAAATTCTGAATAATGAGAAACAGAAATGTGAAACTCATTCGAGGTAACGAAACAGGTCACAAGAGCTTATAGAAACATATTCAAAAAAGATTAGGCTTGCTCAATTTTATGAACTTGCACAATAATATTATAGAAATGGAGACTTGCATTCAATATGAAAAGAATTTCAATCCTTGTTCGAATCTTCTCGCTTTGCGTTCATCATTATTGACTTGATAATAGTTTCGAATCAAGTTCCCGAATCTCTACATCCTTTTGCTCCATCGAAGTGTGATGCATCTCAACCATATCCTTCAGCTCCTCGACCTCATCCTGTAATTCTACATTACGGTCATACAGAGCGTCATACATCTCAGCTGATATGGAGTTTGGTGGAAACTCCTCAGGACCCTCCTCCTCATCATCCTCTTCTACCTCTTCAGAACTATTCTCCTTGGGATCGGTCACAGGCTCATCCTCCTGGATCAACTGCTCCCGCACTACGTGAATATCTCGGGGCTCATCATCTATAGGTATCTGAGGTATCACCTGTCTAGCTGGACTGGATCCTCCTTCGGTAGACATCCTGACAACAAAATGTTTTAAGTTTTACTTACTATTTTTCGATACTCGCGAGCACATAAGTTATTAACACATAGCACATAATGTCTATTATTATTTAACTTCAATGGATACCTTAATCCATTCCTTAAAACTCGATAAGAGTTGAACACCTCTATGTTTTCTATTTACTTAAAGGTTACTTCCTAAGGTTTCCCCACCTAAGGTTCATAACCTAAAGCTTTGATACCAACCTGTGACACCCCCAAATTCAGGTACTTCATTTCCACAGGATTTGGTGTTCACTTATCAAAACTATTACATCTAACTACCCATCAATAAAGGATAAAGACATAATTTAAATAACTTAAACAATAATCTTTCCCATTAAAGAGTTACATCATCATCTCAAAATAAATCCCAAGTAATCAAACCTTAAAATTATTACATAAGTTTGCGGAATACAACTTAAAATAAAACAAGTCTTATAACATAATTCATTAAAATAAAATTCTCATAAGTCTTCATCATTTGGACATCTTGCCCTTGCCTTTGCTAGTTGACGGCTCATCAACTTTCTCCACTTTGGCTGCAGTGTTAATTGCAAAAGTGAGCAAACAAATGCTCATTGATATAGAAAGTAGCAATGGTAGTAACATGAGAATGAAGAACTAAAGCTGATAATAAAGAACTTGCTCTACGAATCAAAATAGAAAACAAGTTCGAACTTTAATTATCTGAGGGTCTTAAGACTGCAAACTATGTCCCCGGTACTTAGGTATTATTACCAAACCTTAATAGTCATTTAGACTATACGGACCCTTCTTAACGTACTTAGGGGGATCAGCCCTTTGTACCATGTATTGTGCACAAACATCTAAACGTTACACGTACAAAATCCCCTATGTTAGGGTTGTTCGTCTCAGTTTGGATTTAGAATTTCCGCACTAAAGAAAGTTTAGTTTGGAACTAGCTTATCAGTGTTTCTAGAATTTTAGAACACTATTCGATTTACATCGATAAAGGTTTGATACAAGAGTTTATAACCGAACAAGACTATTTAGATCAAAGATTAATAACAACGATATATATTTAGGTAAACATGGAATTCATATGTAAGTGTTGCATTCAAATGAGTTAGGACAATCTCATTTGAAGCAATGAATTAAAGCATTACAAATTCTGAATAATGAGAAACAGAAATGTGAAACTCATTCGAGGTAACGAAACAGGTCAAAAGAGCTTATAGAAACATATTTAAGAGCTCAATTTTATGAACTTGCACAATAATATTATACAAATGGAGACTTGTGTTCAATACAAAAAAGAATGAAGTTAGAAAGCTTTGCTCAATGTAAAGAGTTAAGATTTAAGAACTTGCTCAATCGTAAGGAGATAAGGTTTAGAAACTTGCACAAACATAAAAGTAGAGTTAGAGAACTTTCCTTGATTGTAAGCTACACAAATGAAAATAATCTCCAATTATCCTACACATATATCATTGAAATCGCAACAACAATTAATCGCATGAATTTAACTTTAGCGTTTAAACCATTATTTAAGTCTTTTCCCTAACTTAGCACCTAACCACGTAAGCTAACATACTTAACGCTTCTGAAATTACACATTGATCAACATAACTTAATCGTTCAACTCTATCTTTCGAAAACATCTCATTCGGTTTTATTTTATTACTTTTTTAAATAATCATTTAAAATCTTTACACTTTGCATTTCAACACATTGACATCTGATATTATAGTTTATATTATGCCTCAACATCAATAACATGCTTACAATACTAATATAAGTTCACTACGCATGATCTGCCAATAAGCAGACCTCACAGCCTCGATTCGAGTGTGTAGCGCAATTTGCGCCACACTTAGGTTTGGGACCTTGGCACTGCACTGCTTTGTTTTTGCACCTTGCAAGAATGCTATTTTGTGTTCGCATGCAGAGCAGACTGAAGAAAGTGAACAATAGCTATCTTTAGCCCAACAAACACAAATTTCACCCATCAAACGGTGAAATTAGCACATCCAACTGATATAAAACTAACACATATATGTTTCCTCACATATTCATTAACTTAGAACAATTAAACATCAAATTAAACTATTTTAATTCCTTAAATTTCTTGTTTTCTCATGAAAACCCCATTTTTGACACCTTCAGCGAATTTGATCACCACGAATTCGTTTTTCAATCAATTGGCATAATTTAAACTGCGTTGTTTTCGTTTCTCAATATATTTTCACAATCCACCAACAAATTGTACATTATTACACATATAGAGCATCAATTTCTTGTACTTTCTAAGCCATATAATAAGAACATAAACACTATTATATTGTCTTCTGCTACAACTCAATTCCCACAAATTTGATACTTAAACAACCCTCATACATGATAATTAACAGATTCTCCAACATAATACACACCATATACACAACGCTTGAACAATAAATCCATAAAAAACCAATTTACAGAGAACTTAGATAAAACTAAAACTTAGAAATTTAGTAATGAATTATACCCTAAATCCTTGATTGAACGCTATCAAAAGATAGTGTTAGGGCTTAGAAATCCCCTTCTTCCTCTTGCCAATCTAAAACTCTATGTTTTACTCTCTAGCAAACCCTCTGTTATTCCCCTTGGTATTATACGTGAAACAAGAAAATTGAGCGCTAACCTTAGGAGATAGACGCGTAAAATAAACTGATATGACACGTTCTCTTTCAGTTTTAAAAAATAAACAGACGTCAGTTGGAATAAGCCAAAGGCCACAAGGCCTTGTTTGGCTAACCAACTTTCCCCAAACTAAATTATTTTAATAACATTTGTATTATATAGTTTTATGTCACACTTTTAGTTGATCAATTTAAATAACTTAGTTTAGTTAATTTAAATAACTTATAATACTAATAATAAAAATCTTATTATCATTAATAAATAATTATATATCTAATTTAATTAATTAATTAGACACATCACTATATTTAATTTATATATTTCCTTTAAATTAAACAATTCATTTAATTTAACTAATTTCTTAAATATTAAGTAATTGATTTAATTTAATTATCTCATTAAATTAAATCCAACAAATAAAATTATCATTACTCGATTCAATTAATATTAATTAATTTAGCTACTAAATTAATTCATGACAATTCATCAAATATTTATTTTCCTCAATAAATAAATTATTTTAAATATTTATTTAATTTTATAAATATTTAAATTAAATTACAAAGTTCTCGATCGTTACATCCTTCCCTCCTTAAAAGGATTCTATCCCCAGAATCACAACTCGAAAAATTTATCCGTTACATTCTTCCCTCCTTAACAAGATTCTGTCCCCAGAATCGTTATACAAAATCAAGCAAACAACTGAGGATAATTCTTCATCATAATGCTTTCGAGTTCCCGCGTAGCTTCTTCAGCATTGTGGTTTCTCCAGATTTCCTTAACAAAAGGTATCACCTTATTCCTCGGTACTTGCTCTTTTCTGTCAACAATTTGAACAGGGACTTCTTCATATGATAAATCTTTCTCAAACTATAAGGGCTCATACTCTATAACATGTGTTTATAGTCAGGCTTATATGGCCTCAATTCTGAGACATGGAAAACATTATGAATATGCTCCAACTTTGGAGGTAAAGCTACCTCGTACGCCACTTCACTGACTCGTCGAAGCACTTCAAAAGGTCCTATAAATCTAGGGCTCAATTTCCCCTTTTTGCCAAATCGAATTTTCCCCTTTAAGGGAGATACTTTCAAGAAAACAGAACTACCGACATCGAATTCTCTATTTTGGCGATGCTGATCGGCATATTTCTTTTGTCTATCATGTGTAACTATTAACCTTTCTCAAATTATCTTGATTATTTCGACAGTCTGTTGCACCAATTCTGGACCCAATAGCTGACGTTCACCTACCTCTCGTCCCAAAGATAACTGGAGTTCTCAGCACTTCTGCCAGATAACGCTCGTCGTAGGCGGCATGCCAATACTCGCGTGATAGCTATTATTATAAGCAAATTCCACCAATGGTAGATGGTCATCCCAATTCCCCTTGAAGTTCATGATACATGCTCTGAGCATATCTTCTAGTGTTTGGATGGTTCTCTCACTCTGTCCGTCGGTCTGAGAATGGTACGCTGTGCTCATTCTCAGTTGTGTTCCCAAACATTCTTGTAATCGTTTCCAAAAATTAGATGTGAAATATGGATCTCTGTATAATACAATAGACACAGGTACACTGTGTCTTGACACAATCTCTTTCACGTACAGATTTGCTAACCGATCTAGGGTACACCGAATCTTAATTGGCAAAAAGTGTGCCGACTTCTTCAATCGATCGACAATCACCCAAGTGGCGTCGTAACCTTGCTGAGTCGTTGGAAGACCTACCACAAAATCCATTGTGATATGCTCCCACTTCCATTTTAGTTTCTCCAATGCTTGTAACAATCCGCTTGGCCTTTGATGTTCAGCTTTAGCTTTCTGACACATTAAGCATTTCGCGACACACTCAGCCACATCCCTCTTCATATTCGGCCACCAAAAATGATGTTTAAGATCTTGGTACATCTTTGTACTCCCAGGGAGAATCGAATATCGTGAGTTATGAGCTTCATTCAGAATTTCTTCTTTAACCTCTAGTACTTGTGGAACCCAAATTCTTCCTTCGAACCGAAGTAACCCTTCCGAATCGATTTTAAATTTGTTTTACTCACCTTCAGATATCTTCTGTTTTATCTTTTCGCAGTCTTCATCCTGAAGTTGTGCATTTCTCAGTTTATCTACCAACGTTGAACTATTTCCTATCTGGAGCAACTTTTCATCGGATTCTGCTGGATATTTAATTTTCAGCTCCATCTTAACCATTTCTGACACTAAGTTTTCTTGATCAGTTAACATCATTAACATCTCCCGTCCCTTCCTACTTATGGCATCAGCAACAACATTCGCCTTTTCGGGATGATAGAAAATCTCACAATCATAATCTTTGATCAGCTCCAACCTTCTTCTTTTTCGCATGTTCAAATCTTTTTGTGTAAAGATATACTTCAAACGTTCCGTCCTTCTTCATAACAAACAACACCGGTGCTCCCCATGGCGAAACACTTGGCTGAATATACTTCTTGTTAAGCAATTCTTGCAATTGCACCATCAACTCTTTCATCTCTACCGGGGCCATTCTGTATGGTGCCTTGGATATCGGAGCCGTTCCTAGTAGTAAATCAATCACGAACTCGATTTGTCGAACAGGCAGAAGACCCGGCAAATCGTCTGGAAATATGTCCGTAAAATCTCTTATGATCGGTATCTCTTCCAACTTCGTACCCTTCTTCTGTGTATCGATGATGTAGGCTAAGTATCTTACACATCCTTGTCTCAACAACTTCTTGGCTTGCATCATCGTTAGACAACTTGCTTGTCGAGGTGACTTGCTACCAAAGAACACAACCTTTGACGGAGTCATAAGGTTAACACACTTCCTTTGGCAATCAATTATTGCTCCGTAATTGAATAACCAATCCATTCCCAGAATAACATCAAATTCCCCAAGTCTAATCGGTATCAAATCTACCATCATCTCGTGACCTTTTATATCCACTCTACAATTCCTATATATGTATCTAACAGGAATCACTTCCTTATTCGCAATCTCTATACTTAGGGGAAATTCGAATTCTTCCTGAGGCAAATCTAAGTTCTGAGCAAATTCATTGGATATAAATGAACAAGTTGCACCCGAATCAAATAGTACATAAGCATTAATACCATTAATCGGAATGATACCTGACACCATATCCTTAGACTGTATAGTATCTTGCACGGTTATATTGAAAGTCCTCGCGGTAGGTCGGCTTGATTAAGCTGGTCCAGTGATAGTTAATGCACCACCACCGTTGTTGTTTTCTTTCCTGCCACTTGTGCTTCCCGCTGGCTTCTTAGGGCAATCACGAGCCATGTGATCCTTCGAACTGCAGGTAAAACATGCTCCTTTCTTCGGACTAAAACAGTTCAATGCAATGTGTCCCTCTTGACCACAGTTGAAACACACCCGCTTTCCCTTCAAACATACCCCAGTATGGTTCTTCCCGCAAGTTGCACAAGCCTCAAACATTTTCTTCTGCTGATTTCCCTGTTGTCCTCCCGCAGTCGAAGTCTCGCTCCATTTCCTCTTCTGATTATTACTTCCAACGTTACTTCCACCTATCTTATTCTCATTGTCACTCTTCCTCTTCTTTTGTTCTTGGTTGTACTTCGTTAAAGCATCGCTTTCACCTTCCGCGATAATTGCCTTCTCCATTACAGCCGCAAACGTATTCAGCTGGAGCATTGAAACCTTGCTGTAAAGCTAGGGCTTCAATCCTTGTTCCAATCTTCTCGCTTTGTGCTCATCAGTATTGACTTGATAAGTGGCAAACCTTGCCAACTCGTTAAATTTCGCAGCATATTTCGGCACCGTCATCGTTCCTTGCTTCAACTCTAGAAATTGCACTTCCAGCAGATTCCGAGAACTCGCTGGAAAGTACATTTCGAAAAACATTTCTTTGAATCTATCCCATGTTATCACTCCTTGCCCTCCACGAACCTTGTTTGCTTGCCACCAGTAGCTAGCTTCAGACTTCAGCATGAACATTACGAACGCAGTCTTTTGATCTTCATTAACTCTAGCAACGTCGAACACCTTCTCTGTGACGCCCCCAAAATAGGTATACATCACCCATTCTGAGTTGTCAATACATGGTACAGAAACAACTACAACTTTATTATTACAACAGTAAAACTGTGAGTTTAAATACAAATATTATCTTCTAGACAATATCTATACTCAAATAAATTCTCATCACATTTATTGATACATTATTTTACAAAAATAGTGAGGACTATTAAACAACTCTCTCTAGAACCTTCATTCCATACCCCCGACTCGTACTGCCATATATTCTTGCCTCCCGAGAAAAATGGAACAAAAGGAAAAGGGTGAGCTCAACTAGCTCAAGAAAGAATATTATGACTAAGATAATATACAACAAATTATCGTTAGTCTTCAACAGGGAAAATCTAATAGAATACAATAGACAACAAATTTTAAATCAATATTCGCAATGAAATAATAATTCATTAGAAGAGTTAAGTAGAGAATGCAAACTACTATCTTCTATGTATGAATTTAAAAGTTCATCGCTCTATCTTTTATCCCTGTAACATCAATCAATATACATCTCGAATCAAATATTCATCTTTGCACCACAGCCAAAGATATTCATCATTGGTCATGTTCATCTAAACACTGCTCATCTTTGCACTACGGCCAAAGATATTCTTCAGAAATCATTCATCTTTGCACTACTGTGCCAAAGATATTCCATAATATCATCATTTAAGACCGAAGATGATGAAAAATATTTTTAAAGAAACGAATCCAGTGAAACAAAATGACAAGGATTAAGGATTAAGGATTCGTACTTTGTTTTATTCACGTACTTCAGTCACCGACTTTGGTTGCTCCCAACTTTGTATTGCTTCAATCTTCGCCGGATCCAAGGATACTCCATGTTTTGACACCACGTGCCCAAGAAATGCTACTTCCTCAAGCCAGAACTCGCATTTCTTCAATTTGGCATATAGTTGGTTTTCACGAAGCCTTTGGAGTACCAGCTTCAAATGGTGCTCATGATCTTCACGACTTTTGGAATATATAAGGATGTCATCAATAAAGACAACAACGAATCGATCCAAATATTCCTTGAATACTCGGTTCATCATATCCATAAAAGTCGTTAGGAGCATTAGTCATCCGAAAGACATGACTAAGAATTCATAATGCCCGCATCGAAGTTTCTAAAGCGGTCTTTGAATATCCTCGTTCTAATCTTCATTTGATGATATCCGTAATCGAAGATCGATTTTTGAAAAGAATTGTGCCCCTTACAACTGGTCAAACAAGTCATCAATACGAGGTAGAGGATACCTATTCTTGATGGTGACATGGTTCAATTCGGTAGAGTCAATACAAAGTCGATACTCCCGTCTTTCTTCTTTACAAATAAAACAGAGCACCCCAAGGAGATGTACTGGGGACGAATGAAACCGATGTCCAACAATTCTGTAGTTGGACCTTTAACTCCCAAGTTCAATAGGAGCCATTCGATATGGGGTTTTAGAAATGGGCTTTGTAGCAGTTCAAGATCAATAAAGAATTCAACTTCACGCTCGGGGTAGACCGGAAGTTCTTCTAGAAATACGTCGGAAAGTCAATAACAACAGAATATTATTCAAATTTGACGTGTCTTTATTCAAATCCATAACATGGGCTAAGAAAGCTTGACATCCGTTTTTCAATAAGCGAATAGCTTTATGATTAGATATGATGATGATTGATTTTAATGGTTTAGTTGCTTGAATCGCATAACAAAGTTGGTTAGGAATATGAAAACTAACAACCTTACGAAAACAATCAATTTTGGCATGATGAGCAAGTTAACCAATCAATCCCTAAAATCACATCAAAAGCAAGTATCTTTAAAGAGATAAGGTCAATAGGTAAGGTAATGGTGCCAACTTGAATCAAACAAGATTTATAAGCAAGTGGATGTGATAAAAGTTTCTCCTAACGGAGTTTCCACAGATAGGTCAAAGTCTAATTTCTCCTGAGTCAAGTTTAAACGTTGAGCACATGTAGAGAGATAAATGAATGGGTAGCACCCAGTATCAAGTAAGGTATAAACTTCGCAAGAATTTATAAATAGCTTACCCGTGATAACCTCGTTTGGGTTCCTCGCATTATGACCGGTCACAACAAACGCTTCTTCCGGAATCGTTGACTTTGACTTTTTCGGGACGATCTTTTGAGTCACCGCCCATTGAACTAGGTTTCGCCACCGCATAATCTCGAGCGATATGTCCTTCCTTTCCACAATTATAGCATACCTTGAATCACAGGGCAGTTTGACCGATATGTCCCTCTTTCCGCATTTATAGCAAGATATGACCGGTGGTCGTTCTCCTCCCTTAGAACCGCTTGTCGCCAGACCGCCGCCTTCACATGGTCATTGTTAAATCTCCTCTTTTAAAATCTCCTCCCGACTCGCTTCTTCATTTTCATGGCTATGATTACCACCAGAGTGGTTACCATTTTTGTCCACTTTGTTTCTTTCTCCTCCGGTTATCATTATTTCATTGATCGCTATCTATCTCGTATGATCCTCGGTTGTGGTCCTCGTTGACCGTATTTCATTATCTCGCTCTAATAATTGAGCCCTTTACAACATCTCGAATAAAGAAAATTTATGAGAAATGAGATCCGACGTATCGCCGGGTTTCAAACCTCTAAGAAACATCCGTCATACGCTCCTCATTCTCCACCAAATGAGGTGCAAACCCGGATAACTCGCAAACTTTTCCTCGTCTTGAGACACCGCCATGTTGTTCTCATTCCAGCCTAATAAACTCCACTTCCTTCATACGACGAACACTTTCGTGAAAGTATTTGTCATTAAATAGTTTCAAACGCCTCCCAAGACATGCCGAAAAGCGCATTTGGATGGGTACGCTTCATGCAGACTCCCACCAAGAGTCTGTCTCGCCACGGAACATAAAGGTGGCGAATGGAACCTCTGTTCTCTCCGTGCATCCCAAGACATCGAATATCTTGGTAATTTGTTTGACCCATGTTTCCGCCATGATCGGATCGCTTTCCTTAAATTCTCGTGGTCCCAACTCTTTGAATCGCTTGGTTGTGACAACCCGTGAATTGCTATCATTTCCTCCTCAGTATTTTGAACACGAGTCTCCTAAATCGATTTTGCATGAATCGCAAAAGCTTCTAAACATTCCCTCGCTCATCATCCGCTCATTGGTGTTGTTCACGGGAGGAACATTCACCGACTGTGTCTGACGTTTCTCCTCGTTGGTGAGTACAAAGGCGTCTCCACGGTCTCATTTCCATTGTTAATATTCTCGGTCAATATTCTCAAATCTTGTCATAAAACAAGGGTTAATTAAGAAAATCAATATATCACATAATATCCCTATATACTTGACCAACTAACAAATAAGCTTAGGTAGGACACATTAGCGAAGGATTTACTCGTCTCTCCCTCCTAGTTCTATTCCCGATCTCCGCCAGAGATCATATCCCTAAGCTCGATACCAATTGTGACGCCCCAAAATAGGTATACATCACCCATTTCGAGTTGTTAATATAATGCACGTAAACAACTACAACTTTATTATTACAACAAGAAACTCGTGAGTTTAAATACAAATATTATCTTCTAGATAATATCTATACTCAAATAAATCCTCATCACATTTATTGATACATTATTTTACAAAATGGTGAGGACTACTAAACAACTCTCTCTAGAACCTTCATTCCATACCCCAACTCGCACTCGCTTATATTCTCGCCTCCCCGAGAAAAATGGAACAAAAAGGAAAAGGGTGAGCTCAACTAGCTCGTAAAGAATATTATGACTAAGATAATATACAACAAATTATCGTTAGTCTTCAACAGGAAAAATCTAATAGAATACAATAGACAACAAATTTTAAATCAATATTCGCAATGGAAATAATAATTCATTAGAAGAGTTAAGTAGAGAATGCAAACTACTATCTTCTATGTATGAATTTAAAAGTTCATCGCTCTTTCTTTTATCCCCAGTAACATCAATCAATATACATCTCCGAATCAAATATTCATCTTTTTGCACTACAGCCAAAGATATTCATCATTGGTCATGTTCATCTAAACACTGCTCATCTTTGCACTACGGCCAAAGATATTCTTCGAAATCATTCATCTTTGCACTACAGCCAAAGATATTCCATAATATCATCATTTAAGATCGAAGATGATGAAAAATATTTTTAAAGAAACGAATCCAGTGAAACAAAATGACAAGGATTAAGGATTAAGGATTCGTACTTTGTTTTATTCACGTCCAAAAATACCTCAAAAATAATCGCAGTGGTGTAAAATTCAAGAATGATCAAAACATGGATACAATCAAAGATAGTATCCAGAATAGATATTTTGGACAAAAAGAAGAAATTTTATTTTATGGTGAATAGTGCCGTATACGTGAATAGTGCCGTATACGTGAATAGTAACCCGACACCAAAAGATAGAAATTCCACAAAAAACATCTTCACGCTTCATTAATAATAGTACTCGTGAATAGTAACTTCGTGAATAAGTAACTCATGAATAGTAACTTGTGAATAGTAACTCATGAATAGTAACCCGACATGGAAAAGTTCCAAATTTGATAAAAAGTTCTAACCAATATTTCAAAGATAATGATATTGAAGAAATAATATCATTTGAGAAGAAAATAACATCCCTTACCTCGAAAGATTAGTACTTCTAATTTGGAATACAAGGGTATAAGGTCAAGGAACTTGCACCGATCTAACAATACTCAAAGTATACTCAAAATACTCACAAGAATACGCTTCGATAATATAGAGAGAGAAAACTTCAGTTTACGGTGTGATTTTCAATTCTAACCTAAGACCCTATTTATAGGAAAATGCTAGTAACACCAAAGCGTAAAATTTAATAAAATATTAATATTAATATTACAAATTCCTACGCCCACTTTTAAGGATCTGAATTCAGCATTTGCATCACATGCAAGACCCACCTTTAATGACAAAAACTTTTTCATAATAAAATAATTAAAACTTCCAAAAATTAATTATTTTGAACTTCGAACTTCAATAATTCATAATAAATAGCCCTTTTATCAGAAAATTCGAATCTCGTGAGTTTTTATAGGAAATTCAATTCTCTACAACTTTGCAGAAGAAAGTTTTTCCAAATTCCAATCAGAAATTGACCGAAATCCACAAACGGGCGATTTTACAGGCTTTTAACAAAATTTCATCAATAAATGGGGTCCACCGACATGTTTAATATGTTTTAAACATTTATTGCAACAAAAATACTCTTCCTCCTCGTATACTCATATATCCCACATTCGTTGTAAAAATATCACCATTATTATATTATTAAAATATAATAATACATTATCTTATCAGATAAAATTTCAATTTTCAACAATTGTCACATTAAAATTTTTCTCCATCTATATCCACATAAAATCAATATTTTCCTCATCATATGAATCAATAATTAATTATTCACAAATAATATTATGTAATCACAATATTGACAACCAGTGCGGTTCCCAGAAAGAGGGGCTTTCAATAAGAATTTCTTCTTATCTTGGCGCGTAATTAGGTGACCAAACCTCTTCTTAGATGTAACTTTCTAGACATTGCCAATAATGTTATCTAATAATATTATTCAGATAATATGAATTATTGCTTCGATAATGAAAAATATTGTGTAATGACAATTATTCAAACAACAACAATATAAAATATCAACGCAAAGAATTATTAACTCAATAAAATAAAATATTGAGCAAGAATTATCGTAACCATTATTGAGTAGTGCCTTCAATAATTGGTGCAATCTGGTGTGCTCTTGCAGGCAACAACGGCAGACATCGTGTTTTAACCACCGGGTATTCCAATAGTGTTAATTCAGAATAACTACGCCAAGTTATTTTTAAACAACTTATATTTGTCGTTTTCTTCATCCAATCGCTTTCAGTTATGGGCCCACACATGGTCGCTACTTGGTCGCATTTAATATTCCCAAGACAAGCATTTAATATTCCACGACCAAACGAATATTCCCCGACAACAATGAATATTTTATAACCACTTGCTTATTTTGAAATATTTGCGTATTTAACCCCTAACTATCCACATTAATCAAATCAACCCTTACTATTTCAAAATAATAAATAGAGAAAATTAAATTTCATTAATAATAAGTTGGGGTCTTACATTCTCCATTTCCATGATCTAGGTTTGGGCTTCCACTGGATTCATAGACCCTTGAAATTCTTGCGGTCCAACCACTTTGAATTCCTTGAAAGTCGTGACTTGAGCTTGCAGTTGATTCGCAAGTGCACCCGTCAATAGTGCTACTAACTGCTGAACCGGATTAGCGTTGGTCTCGTTGTTATTATTCGTATACCCCTCTGGAGGTGCTTGATGACGTGGTTGTCTTCTTTTAGGAGGCATTTTCTGTTAAAATATACGCTTATTAGCTCATTACTCAACTTATTGGGTATTTAAAGTTTAACTTAAACATTCCAAGATTAAAGCTTTAACACATAGCATTTCAAATAAACTCTAATATTTTATTTATTCATAACATTTTTAAACATGATAAAGATAGAATAATCGCTATAACATCCACTTTCCTGAACTAGACAAGTTTCAGGATTACATACTCATACTATCCCTTTATTCATCACTAAATAAGGGATTTACAATTTATTTATTCACATAATTGACCACATATTATTATCTATCTTATTCTATCTAGACATATTAAGATGTCGTAAGGCTTCTCGACTCTCTTCCTCCATAATGCGATACGTCGTTCTGCGATTCATTACAAACCACGACGAATTCTCAAACTGAGGTGGAAAATAGTAGACTCGATCTTGGGCCCTATCAATTGTCGAATTAAAAGCATAATCCATCTTCTTCATCTTGGCTTTCTTCACTTGAACCTTAGCTTCAGCACGGTCTGCACGTTGAGTCACCTTCATCAAAGCATCCTCTGCTCTTGCACGCTTAGCTGATTTCTCCTTGAAATCATCTTTCAATTTCTCCATGTCAGTCTTCATCTTCTCGTGCACTGCCAACAGGTCTTCATGCTGAACCTTTGTATGAACCAGATCCCACTCCGTGTTTCCAAGTTTAAAATCAAGTTCCTGAATCTCTGCATCCTTTTGCTCCATCGAAGTGTGATGCATCTCAACCATATCCTTTAGCTCCTCGACCTCATCCTGTAATTCTACATTACGGTCATACAGAGCGTCATATATCTCAGCTGATATGGAGTTTGGTGGAAACTCCTCAAGATCCTCCTCCTCATCATCCTCTTCTACCTCCTCAGAACTATTCTCCTCGGGATCGGTCACAGGCTCATCCTCCTGGATCAACTGCTCATGTCCTACGTGAATATCCCGGGGCTCATCATCTATAGGTATCTGAGGTATCACCTGTCTAGCTGGACTGGATCCTCCATCGGTAGACATCTGACAACAAAATGTTTTAAGTTTTACTTACTATTTTTCGATACTCGCGAGCACATAAGTTATTAACACATAGCACATAATGTCTTTTATTATTTAATATCAATGGATACCTTAATCCATTCCATAAAACTCGATAAGAGTTGAACACCTCTATGTTTTCTATTTCCTTAAAGGTTACTTCCTAAGGTTTCCCCACCTAAGGTTCATAACCTATAGCTTTGATACCAACCTGTGACACACCCAAATTCAGGTACTTCATTTCCACAGGATTTGGTGTTCACTTATCAAAACTATTACATCTAACTACCCATCAATAAAGGATAAAGACATAATTTAAATAACTTAAACAATAATCTTTCCCATTAAAGGGTTACATCATCATCTCAAAATAAATCCCAAGTACTCTTACCTTAAAATTATTACATAAGTTTGTGGAATACAACTTAAAATAAAACAAGTCTTATAACATAATTCATTAAAATAAAATTCTCATAAGTCTTCATCATTTGGACATCTTGCCCTTGCCTTTGCTAGTTGACGGCTCATCAACTTTCTCCACTTTGGCTGCAGTGTTAATTGCAAAAGTGAGCAAACAAATGCTCATTGATATAGAAAGTAGCAATGGTAGTAACATGAGAATGAAGAACTAAAGCTGAATAATAAAGAACTTGCTCTACGAATCAAAATAGAAAACAAGTTCGAACTTTAATTATCTGAGGGTCTTAAGACTGCAAACTATGTCCCCTAAGATTTTAGGTATTATTACCAAACCTTAATAGTCATTTAGACTATACGGACCCTTCTTAACGCATTTAGGGGATCAGCCCTTTGTACCATGTATTGTGCACAAACATCTAAACGTTACACGCATAAAATCCCCTATGTTAGGTTGTTCGTCTCGGTTTGATTTAGAATTTCTGCACTAAAGAAAGTTTAGTTTGGAACTAGATTATCAGTGTTTCTAGAATTTTAGAACACTATTCGACTTACATCAGTAAAGGTTTGATACAAGAGTTTATAACTGAAGAAGACTATTTAGATCAAAGATTAATAACAACAGTATATATTTAGGTAAACATGGAATTCATGCAAAGTGCTACATTCAAATGAGTTAGGACAATCTCATTTGAAGCAATGAATTAAAGCATTATAAATTCTGAATAATGAGAAACAAAAATGTGAAACTCATTCGAGGTAACGAAACAGGTCACAAGAGCTTATAGAAACATATTCAAGATAGATTAGGCTTGCTCAATTTTATGAAATTGCACAATAATATTATAGAAATGGAGACTTGCATTCAATACGAAAAGAATGAAGTTAGAAAGCTTTGCTCAATGTAAAGAGTTAAGATTTAAGAACTTGCTCAATCCTAAGGAGATAAGGTTTAGAAACTTGCACAAATATAAAAGTAGAGTTAGAGAACTTGCCTTGATTGTAAGCTACACAAATGAAAATAATCTCCAATTATCCAACACATATATCATTGAAATTGCAAAAACAATTAATCGCATGAATATTAACTTTAGGGTTTAAACCATCATTTAAGTCACAACCCTAACTTAGCAGCTAACCACGTAAGCTAACATACTTAACGCTTCTGAAATTACACATTGATCAACATAACTTTATCGTTCAACTCTATCTTTCGAAAACATCTCATTCGGTTTCATTTTATAACTTATTTAAATAATCATTTCAAATCTTTACACTTTGCATTTCAACACATTGACATCTGATATTATAGTTTATATTATGCCTCAACATCAATAACGTGCTTACAATACTAATATAAGTCCACTATGCATGATCTGCCAATAAGAAGACTTGACAGTCTAAGTTCAGGGTGTGGCGTAGTTGTGCCACACTTATGCTTGGGGACAAGGCGTGGTTGCTGCTTGGCGTAGCAATTGCTGCCATTTTTTTGCCTTCAAGCACAAGCAATCAGAGCATGTCGTGCAGATGCATGACGCAGAGGCAGTAAATGAATATTAGGCATTTTTAGCCCAACAAACACAAATTTCACCTATTAAACGGTGAAATTAGTACATTCAACTGATATAAAACTAACACAAACATGTTTCATCACATATTCATTAACTTAGAACAATTAAACATCAAATTAAACTATTTTAAGTCCTTAAATTTCAAGTTTTCTCATGAAAACTCCATTTTTGACACCTTTAGCGATTTTGATCACCACAAATTCGTTTTTCAATCAATTGGCATAATTTAAACTGCGTTGTTTTCATTTCTCAATATATTTTCACAATCCACCAACAAATTGCAGATTATTACACATTTAGAGCATCAATTTCTTGTACTTTCCAAGCCATATAATAAGAGCATAAACACTGTTATATGTAGTCTTCTGCTACAACTCAATTCCCACAAATTTGATACTTAAACAACCCTCATACATGATAATTAACAGATTCTCCAACATAATACACACCATATACACAACGCTTGAACAATAAATCCATAAAAAACCAATTTACAGAGAACTTAGATAAAACTAAAACTTAGAAATTTAGTAATGAATTATACCCTAAATCCTTGATTGAACGCTATCAAAAGATAGTGTTAGGGCTTAAAAATCCCCTTCTTCCTCTTGCCAATCTAAAACTCTATGTTTTACTCTCTAGCAAACCCTCTGTTATTCCCCTTGGTATTATACGTGAAACAAGAAAATTGAGCGCTAACCTTAGGAGATAGACGCGTAAAATAAACTGATATGACACGTTCTCTTTCAGTTTTAAAAAATAAACAGACGTCAGTTGGAATAAGCCAAAGGCCACAAGGCCTTGTTTGGCTAACCAACTTTCCCCAAACTAAATTATTTTAATAACATTTATATTATATAGTTTTATGTCACACTTTTAGTTGATCAATTTAAATAACTTAGTTTAGTTAATTTAAATAACTTATAATACTAATAATAAAAATCTTATTATCATTAATAAATAATTATATATCTAATTTAATTAATAAATTAGACACATCACTATATTTAATTTATATATTTCCTTTAAATTAAACAATTCATTTAATTTAACTAATTTCTTAAATATTAAGTAATTGATTTAATTTAATTATCTCATTAAATTAAATCCAACAAATAAAATTATCATTACTCGATTCAATTAATATTAATTAATTTAGCTACTAAATTAATTCATGACAATTCATCAAATATTTATTTTTCTCAATAAATAAATTATTTTAAATATTTATTTAATTTTATAAATATTTAAATTAAATTACAAAGTTCTCGATCGTTACATCCTTCCCTCCTTAAAAGGATTCTATCCCCAGAATCACAACTCGAAAAATTTATCCGTTACATTCTTCCCTCCTTAACAAGATTCTGTCCCCAGAATCGTTATACAAAATCAAGCAAACAACTGAGGATAATTCTTCATCATAATGCTTTCGAGTTCCCGCGTAGCTTCTTCAGCATTGTGGTTTCTCCAGATTTCCTTAACAAAAGGTATCACCTTATTCCTCGGTACTTGCTCTTTTCTGTCAACAATTTGAACAGGGACTTCTTCATATGATAAATCTTTCTCAAACTATAAGGGCTCATACTCTATAACATGTTTATAGTCAGGCTTATATGGCCTCAATTCTGAGACATGGAAAACATTATGAATATGCTCCAACTTTGGAGGTAAAGCTACCTCGTACGCCACTTCACTGACTCGTCGAAGCACTTCAAAAGGTCCTATAAATCTAGGGCTCAATTTCCCCTTTTTGCCAAATCGAATTTTCCCCTTTAAGGGAGATACTTTCAAGAAAACAGAACTACCGACATCGAATTCTCTATTTTGGCGATGCTGATCGGCATATTTCTTTTGTCTATCATGTGTAACTATTAACCTTTCTCAAATTATCTTGATTATTTCGACAGTCTATTGCACCAATTCTGGACCCAATAGCCGACGCTCACTACCTCGTCCCAAAGATAACTGGAGTTCGCAGATTTCGCCAGATAACGCTTCGTAAGGCGGCATGCCAATACTCGCGTGATAGCTATTATTATAAGCAAATTCCACGAATGGTAGATGGTCATCCCAATTCCCCTTGAAGTCCATGATACATGCTCTAAACATATCTTCTAGTGTTTGGATGGTTCTCTCACTCTGTCCGTCGGTCTGAGGATGGTATGCCGAGCTCATTCTCAGCTGTGTTCCCAAACATTCTTGTAATCGTTTCCAAATATTAGATGTAAAACGTGGATCTCTTTCCGATATAATAGACACAGGTACACTGTGTCTTGACACAATCTCTTTCGCATACAGTTTTGCTAACCGATCTAGGGTACACCGAATCTTGATTGGCAAAAAGTGTGCCGACATCTTCAATCGATCGACAATCACCCAAATGGCATCGTAACCTTGCTGAGTCGTTGGAAGACCTACCACAAAATCCATTGTGATAAGCTCCCACTTCCATTCTGGTATCTCCAACGGTTGTAACAATCCGTTTGGCCTTTGATGTTTAGCTTTAACTTTCTAACATGTTAAGCATTTCACCACACACTCAGCCACATCCCTCTTCATATTCAGCCACAAAATATGATGTTTAAGATCTTGGTACATCTTTGTACTCCCAGGGTGAATCGAATATCATGAGTTGTGAGCTTTATTCAGAATTTCTTCTTTAACCTCTGGTACTTGTGGAACCCAAATTCTTCCTTCGAACCGAAGTAACCCTTCCGAATCGATTTTAAATTTGTTTTCCTCACCTTCAGATATCTTCTATTTTACCTATTCGCAGTCTTCATCCTGAAGTTGTGCATTTCTCACTTTATCTACCAACGTTGAACTATTTCCTATCTGGAACAACTTTTCATCGGATTCTGCCGGATATTTAATTTCCAGCTCCATCTTACCCATTTCCGACACTAACTATTCTTGATCAGTTAACATCATTAACTTCTCTCATCCCTTCCTACTTAAGGCATCAGCAACAACATTCATCTTTCCGAGATGATAGAAAATCTCACAATCATAATCTTTGATCAGCTCCAACCATCTTCTTTGTCGCATGTTCAAATCTTTTTGTGTAAACATATACTTCAGACTTTTATGGTCGGTATATATCTCACACCTCTCTCCATAAAGATAATGTCTCTAAATTTTTAGGGCAAACACCACTGCGGCTAACTCTAAGTCATGAGTCGGATACCCCTTCTCATAATCTTTCAACTAACGTGATGCATATGCAATAACTCTACCGTTCTGCATAAGCACACAGCCATGTCCTTTATGCGATGCATCACTATACACCACAAAATTTCCTGTATCATCAGGCAATGACAACACAGGTGCTAAACTAAACCTCTTCTTTCATTCTCGAAAACATTCCTCACACTTCTCCATCCAAACAAACTTAACCGTTTTTCTAGTTAAATTCGTCAATGGAGTCGCAATCTTGGAAAAGACTTGAATAAAATGCCTGTAGTAACCCGCCAATCCTAAGAAACTCCTCACTTCTGACGGTGTCTTCGACTGATCCCAGTTTATTACCGCTTTAACCTTTGATGGATCTACCGAAATTTCGTCCTTATCAATAACGTGCCCAAGAAACTGTACACGTTCCAACCATAATTCACATTTTGAGAACTTAGCATACAACTTCTCTTTTCTCAATGTTTCCAATGTCAATCTCAAGTGTTCCACATGTTCCTCCTTGGTCTTGGAATACACCAATATATCATCAATAAACACCACCACAAATTTGTCTAGGAATGGTTTAAACACCCTGTTCATCAAGTCCATGAACGCTGCAGGTGCGTTAGTTAAACCAAAAGACATAACCAGAAACTCGTAATGACCATACCGAGTTCTGAACGCTGTCTTCTGCACATCCTCCGGCCTCACCTTCAACTGATGATAACTACTTCTCAGGTCTATCTTCAAGAAATACCTCGCTCCCTTCAACTGATCAAACAAGTCATCGAGCCTAGGAAATGGATACTTGTTTTTAATTGTGACCTTATTCAACTCTCTGTAATCAATGCAAAGTCGCATCGTTCCGTACTTCTTCTTAACAAACAACACCGGTGCTCCCCATGGCGAAACACTTGGCTGAATATACTTCTTGTCAAGCAATTCTTGCAATTGCACCATCAACTCTTTCATCTCTACCGGGGCCATTCTGTATGGTGCCTTGGATATCGGAGCCGTTCCTGGTAGTAAATCAATCACGAACTCGATTTGTCGATAAGGCGGAAGACCCGGCAAATCGTCTGGAAATACGTCCGCAAAATCTCTTATGATCGGTATCTCTTCCAACTTCGTACCCTTCTTCTGTGTATCGATGATGTAGGCTAAGTATCATACACATCCTTGTCTCAACAACTTATTGGCTTGCATCACCGTTAGACAACTTGGTTGTCGAGGTGACTTGCTACCAAAGAACACAACCTTTGACGGAGTCATAAGGTTAACACACTTCCTTTGGCAATCAATTACTGCTCCGTAATTGAATAACCAATCCATTCCCAGAATAACATCAAATTCCCCAAGTATGATTTGTATCAAATCTACCATCATCTCGTGACCTTTTATATCCACTCTACAATTCCTATACATGTATCTAACAGGAATAACTTCTTTATTCGCAATCTCTATACTTAGGGGAAATTCTAATTCTTCCTAAGGCAAATATAAGTTCTGAGCAAATTCATCGGATATAAATGAACAAGTAGCACCCGAATAAAATAGTACATAAGCATTAATACCATTAATCGAAATGATACTTGACACCATATCCTTAGACTGTACAGCATCCTGCACGGTCATATTGAAAGTCCTCGCGGTAGGTCCGCTTGATTGAGCTGGTCCAGTGATAGTTAATGCACCACCACCGTTGTTGTTTCCTTTCCCGCCATTCGCACTTCCCGATGGCTTCTTAGGGCAATCACGAGCCATGTGATCCTTCAAACTGCAGGTAAAACATGCTCCTTTCTTCGGACTAAAACAGTTCGGTGCAATGTGTCCCTTCTGACCACAGTTGAAACACACCCTCTTTCCCTTCAAACATACCCCAGTATGGTTCTTCCCGCAAGTTGTACAAGCCTCAAACTTTTTCTTCTGCTGATTTCCCTGTTGTCCTCCCGCAGTCGAATTCTCGCTCCATTTCCTCTTCTGATTATTACTTCCAACGTTACATCCACCCGCCTTATTCTCATTGTCACTCTTCCTCTTCTTTTGTTCTTTGTTGTACTTGGTCAAAGCATCGCTTCCACCTTCCGCGATAATTACCTTCTCTCCAAGTATATACCAAGAAACGATTAATTTGGAACATTGAAACCTTGCTGTAAAGCTAGGGCTTCAATCCTTGTTCGAATCTTCTCGTTTTGCGTTCATCAGTATTGACTTGATAAGTGGCAAACCTAGCCAACTCGTTAAATTTCGCAGCATATTTCGGTACCGTCATCGTTCCTTGCTTCAACTCCAGAAATTGTACTTTCAGCTGATTCTGAAAACTCGCTGGAAAGTACATTTCGAAAAATATTTCTTTGAATCTATCCCATGCTATCACTCCTTGCCCTCCACGAACCTTGTTTGCTTGCCACCAGTAGCTAGCTTCATACTTCAGCATGAACGTTGCGAACGCAGTCTTTTGATCTTGATTAACTCTAGCAACATCGAACACCTTCTCCATTTCCATGATCCAGGTTTGGGCTTCCACTGGATTCATAGACCCTTGAAATTCTGGCGGTCCAACCGTTTTTAATTCCTTAAAAGTCGTGACTTGAGCTTTCGGTTGATTCTCAAGTGCATCCGTCAACAGAGCTACCAACTGCTGAATCGGATTAGCATTGGTCTCGTTGTTATTATTCGTAGACCCCTCTGGAGGTGCTTCATGACGTGGTTGTCTTCTTCTAGGAGGCATTTTCTGTTAAAATATATGCTTATTAGCTCATTACTCAACTTCTTTGGTATTTAAAGTTTAACTTAAACATTCCAAGATTAAAGCTTTAACACATAGCATTTCAAATAAACTCTAATATTTTATTTATTCATAACATTTTAAAACATGATAAAGATAGCATAATTGCTATAACATCCACTTTCCTGAACTAGACAAGTTTCAGGATTACATACTCATACTATCCCTTTATTCATCACTAAATAAGGGATTCACAATTTATTTATTCACATAATTGACCACATATTATTATCTATCTTATTCTATCTAGACATATTAAGATGTCATAAGGCTTCTCGACGCTCGTCCTCCATAATGCGATACGCCGTTTTGCGATCCATCACAAACCACGGCGAATTTTCAAACTGAGGTGGATAATAGTAGACTCGATCCTGGTTCATATCAATTGCCGAATTAAAAGCATTATCCATCTCCTTCATCTTGGCTTTCTTCACTTGAACCTTAGCTTCAGCACGGTCTGTACGTTGAGTCGTCTTCATCCAAGCATCCTCTGCTCTTGCACGCTTAACTGATTCCTCCTTGAAATCATCTTTCAATTTCTCCATGTCAGTCTTCATCTTCTCATGCACTGCCAACAGGTCTTCATGCTGACCATTTGTATGAACCAGATCCCACTCCGTGTTTCCAAGTTTCGAATCAAGTTCCTGAATCTCTACATCCTTTTGCTCCATCAAAGTGTGATGCATCTCAACCATATCCTTCAGCTCCTCGACCTCATCCTGTAATTCTACATTACGGTCATACAGAGCGTCATACATGTTAGCTGATATGGAGTTTGGTGGAAACTCCTTAGGATCCTCCTCCTCATCATCCTCTTCTACCTCCTCCGAGAACTATTCTCCTGGGATCGGCCATGTGCTCATCCTCCCGGATCAATCGCTCCGCAGACCACGTGAATATCCCGGGGCTCATCATCTATAGGTATCTAAGGTATCACCTCTCTAGCTGGACTGGATCCTCCTTTGGTAGACATCCTGACAACAAAATGTTTTAAGTTTTATGTACTATTTTTCGATACTCGCAAGCACATAAGTTATTAACACATAGCACATAATGTCTTTTATTATTTAACTTCAATGGATACCTTAATCCATTCCTTAAAACTCGATAAGAGTTGAACACCTCTATATTTTCTATTTCCTTAAAGGTTACTTCCTAAGGTGTCCCCACCTAAGGTTCATAACCTAAAGCATTGATACCAACCTGTGACACCCCCAAATCTAGGTACTTCATTTTCAAAGGATTTGGTGCTCACTTATCAAAACTATTACATCTAATTACCCATCAATAAAGGATAAAGACATAATTTAAATAACTTAAACAATAATCTTTCCCATTAAAGGGTTACATCATCATCTCAAAATAAATCCTAGGTAATCTAAACTTAAAATTATTACATAAGTTTGTGGAATACAACTTAAAATAAAACAAGTCTTATAACATAATTCATTAAAATAAAATTCTCATAAGTCTTCATCATTTGGACATCTTGCCCTTGCCTTTGTTAGTCGACGGCTCATCAACTTTCTCCACTTTGGCTGCAGTGTTAATTGCAAGAGTGAGCAAACGAATGAACACTGATATAAAAAGTAGCAATGGTAGTAACATGAGAATGAACAACTAAAGCTGAATAATAAAGAACTTGCTCTACGAATCAAAATAGAAAATAAGTTCGAACTTTAATTATCTGAGGGTCTTAAGACCACGAACTATGTCCCTGGTACTTAGGTATTATTACCCAACCTTAACAGTCATTTAGACTATATTTTAACCCTTCTTAACGCATTTTAGGGGAATCAACCCTTTGTACCATGTATTATGCACAAACATCTAAATGTTACACGTACAAAATCCCCTATGTTAGGGTTGTTCGTCTTAGTTTGGATTTAGAATTTCCGCACTAAAGAAAGTTTAGTTTGGAACTAGCTTATTAGTGTTTCTAGAATTTTAGAACATTATTCGATTTACATCAGTAAAGGTTTGATACAAGAGTTTATAACTGAAGAAGACTATTTAGATCAAAGATTAATAACAACAGTATATATTTAGGTAAACATGGAATTCATGCAAAGTGCTACATTCAAATGAGTTAGGACAATCTCATTTGAAGCAATGAATTAAAGCATTACAAATTCTGAATAATGAGAAACAGAAATGTGAAACTCATTCGAGGTAACGAAATAAGTCACAAGAGCTTATACAAACATATTCAATATAGAATAGGCTTGCTCAATTTTATGAACTTGCAAAATAATATTATAGAAATGGAGACTTGCATTCAATATGAAAAGAATGAAGTTAGAAAGCTTTGCTCAATGTAAAGAGTTAAGATTTAAGAACTTGCTCAATCGTAAGGAGATAAGGTTTAGAAACATGCACAAATATAAAAGTAGAGTTAGAGAACTTTCCTTGATTGTAAGCTACACAAATGAAAATAATCTCCAATATCCTACACATATATCATTGAAATCGCAACAACAATTAATCGCATGAATATTAACTTTTGGGTTTAAACCATCATTTAAGTCACAATCCTAACTTAGCACCTAACCACGTAAGCTAACATACTTAATGCTTCTGAAATTATACATTGATCAACATAACATAATCGTTCAACTCTATCTTTCGAAAACATCTCATTCGGTTTCATTTATAACTCATTTAGATAATCATTTCAAATCTTTACACTTTGCATTTAAACACATTGACATCTGATATTATGGTTTATATTATGCCTCAACATCAATAACAAGCTTACAATACTAATATAAGTCCACTACATATGATCTGCCAATAAGAAGACCCATCAGTCTCAGTTTCGGGTGGCTTGCAACCACGCCACACACTTTAGGCCAGCAGGATCGGCAATAATTTGCTGCGCATTTTTTGCTTTGGCAAATACAAGAAACAATTGCGTTGGTGTTCAGGACAGACGCAGAGAGAAATTAGCAAACTAAGTGAATAAAAATGAGTCATTAACTTAGAACAATTAAACATCAAATTAAACTATTTTAATTCCTTAAATTTCATGTTTTCTCATGAAAACTCCATTTTGACACCTTTAGCGAATTTGATCACCACGAATTCGTTTTTCAATCAATTGGCATAATTTAAACTGCGTTGTTTTCGTTTCTCAATATATTTTCACAATCCACCAACAAATTGCAGATTATTACACATATAGAGCTTCAATTTCTTGTACTTTCTAAGCCATATAATAAGAACATAAACACTATTATATATAGTCTTCTGCTACAACTCAATTCCTACAAATTTGATACTTAAACAACCCTCATACATGATAATTAACAGATTCTCCAACATAATACACACCATATACACAACGCTTGAACAATAAATCCATAAAAAACCAATTTACAGAGAACTTAGATAAAACTAAAACTTAGAAATTTAGGAATGAATTATACCTTAAATCCTTGATTGAACGCTAGCAAAAGATAGTGTTGGGGCTTAGAAATCCCCTTCTTCCTGTTGCCAATCTAAAACTCTGTGTTTTACTCTCTAGCAAACCCTCTGTTATTCCCCTTGGTATTATGCGTGAAACAAGAAAACTAAGCGCTAACCATAGGAGATAGACGCGTAAAATTATTTTAATAACATTTGTATTATATAGTTTTATGTCACACTTTTAGTTGATCAATTTAAATAACTTAGTTTAGTTAATTTAAATAACTTATATTACTAATAATAAAAATCTTATTATCATTAATAAATAATTATATATCTAATTTAATTAATAAATTAGACACATCAACGTATTTAATTTATTTATTTTCTTTAAATTAAACAATTCATTTAATTTAACTAATTTCTTAAATATTAAAGAATTGATTTAATTTAATTATCTCCTTAAATTAAATCCAACAAATAAAATTATCATTACTTGATTCAATTAACATTAATTAATTTAGCTACTAAATTAATTCACCACAATTCATCAAATATTTATTTTCCTCGATAAATAAATTATTTTAAATATTTATTTAATTCTATAAATATTTAAATTAAATTACAAAGTTCTCGATCGTTACAGGGATTATTTTTTATAGGATGATGTAACCCTTTAATGGGAAATATTATTGTTTAAGTTATTTAAATTATGTCTTTATCCGTTATGATGGATAGTTAGATGTAATGGTTGTGGATAGTGAATACCAAATCTTGTGGAAATGGAGTACTCGGATTTGAGGGTGTCACAGTTTCTATCTAACTAAAACTAAGGAAGACATGGAATGATTCTAAATGGTGAATTAATTTTAACGATGAATATTCAAAGTATTAATCGATTATAGTTGAGTCAATGATTGGTGTAAGTTGATCTAATCCAAGGTTTGTTTTCTCTGATTTTTCTTTAATAAATTATTTTATATTATTTTTAGTTTACTTTAATAATTACGATCAAAACCACCAATTTTAGTTACAAAGCATAAAAATAAAATAAATCATTCTCTATGGGATCGACTCTTACTTGCACTACTACATAATTATCTTTCGCAGTAAGGTTTTATTTTTGGTTGCCTACGACAACACACCATGTACCCTTATGGATATAGTACATATTATGTTATGCAATTCTAGCTTGCCTATGTATTTGTGAATTGAGACATTAAAGATAGTTGTTCATATTTTAAATCGGGTTCCTAGCAAATTTATGCATAACAATCCTTATAAAATTTGGACTGGTAGAAAACCTAATTTAAATACTTACGGGCGTGGGGATGTCCAGTCGAAACTAAGATTTATAATCTACAAATAAAGAAACATTACTCTAAAACCATTTATTGTCACTTCATAGGATACCCTGATAGATCTAAGGGTTTTCATTTTTACTGTCCCTAGGACTAAGAAAAAAATAGATATAACCGAATAACAGAATCGAACCGAAATAATTTAATCAAAATTTCTTGATAATTAGGGTATTTTTTACAATTCGGTTATATTCAAATTTTTTGTCGGTTTACGGGTTCGGGTTTGGGTTTAGATTTTGTGTTATTCGGCTACCCGAATAACCGACTAGGATGTTTAAAAAAAATTAAGGCTTAAAACACTAATATGAACTATTCAGTATTCACCCTCCATCTCTTATCTCAATCCTCAAATCTCGATTCTTGACTCTCATCAATGTCATCACTCATCAGTCTTTCATCTCTAATTTCTCCATCTCTCATCTCTAATCTCTCATATTTCGATCTCTAATCTTTCAGTCTCTCGTCTCGATCTGCCCTAGCCCCAAATTGTAAGTCGTGACCCCAAATTGCATCAGTCTCTCATCTCGATCTGCCCTAAGCCCCAAATCGCAAGTTGCGACTCCGATCGGCCTTTGAACGGCAGACCAAAGTCTTGACGGAACCTCATCTCCGAGCCTCCGACGGTATTTATCGACTCTGAGCCTCCGAGCCTCCAAAGTATCAACTTTAATTTTCTCCCCTGTTTGGTTGCTTACTTGCTTACACAATTAATCTACGAAGGCAGTTCTCTTATGCTTATTGATTTCAACTCATGTACGAATTGGGGTTCTTAATAAATTAATGAAATGGGGCTTGGTTTTCTATAGTTGGGTTTTTGTGGGTTTGTTTCTAATGCTTCAGAGCTATTCACGCTTGGGTTTGTTTGAGAAAAAAAAATATATTTCTTAATTTCAGTTATTACCTGAATAACCGAATAGTAAATTCGGTAATTTAGTAAATCGGTAATTCGGTTATTGGGTAATTCGGTTACTTGTTCAGATACCAAAATTATATAAATTTCATTTTTCGGTTATAACCGAATAGCCTATTCGGTTCGGTCATAACCGAATAATCAGTCCTAACTGTCCCTCATATACCACTAGAATAGTTGAGACTAGGCATACAGAGTTTTTAGAGAATGGTGATTTAAGTAGGGGTGGTGAGCCTAGAAAAATTGATCTTAAAGAAAACATGATTTAAGTTCATAATCCTATAATTCAAGAGGATGAGACACAACAACCTCCTATTGAGGCGAATGATTCCCCTGAGATAGCTGAGCCACCACCTAATGTTGAACCCCACATTTTTGAAAAATCATATTCTTGAAATTGTTCAGCCTTTATGTAGGTCCAAAATACCTAGAAATCCTGTTATTTTTTATTATTATATAACCTATCTTAATGAGATTGACTATGAATCAAGTAAGATTAATGATTCTATCTCCTATAAAGAGGCCATTACGAGTGCTCAATCAACTCAATGGTTTGAAGCCAATAATGATGAGTTAAAATCAATGGAGCTTAATAACATTTAGGATATTAAAGAGTTACCAAAAAGTGTTAAACCTGTTGGTTGTAAGTGGGTCTATAAGACCAAATTAGATCCTAAAGGAAACGTTGAAAGGTATAAAACTCAATTAGTTGCTAAGGGTTTCACTCAAAAGAAAGGTGTGGATTATAATGAAACTTTCTCTCCAGTATCGCAAAAAGATTCATTTAGAATAGTCATGGCTCTAGTAGCTTATTATGATTTGGAGTTATATTAGATGGCTGTTAAAACTGCATTCCTTAATGGTAACTTACATGAGAATGTTTATATGGCACAACTAGAAGGTTTTTGGTTAAAGACAAGGAACATATATTATGTAGACTTAAGAAGTCCATCTATGGGTTAAAACAAAGTTCTGGACAATGGCATCTTAAGTTTCACAAGGTGATGAGTAATTTTGATTTTAAGAAAAATATAGTGGATCAATGCATATACTTGAAGGTCAATGGGACTAAATTTGTTATTCTTTTTTTATGTTAATGATATAATATTTGTATGTAATAACTTAGACATATTGCATGAGACCAAATGTTTCCTTTTTGGAAATTTTGATATGAAGGATCTCGGTGAAGCCTCTTATGTCATAGATATTAAAATTCATCAAGATAGGTCTTGCGGGATATTAGGATTGTCCTAAAGAGCTTATATTGACAAAGTTCTTAACAAATACAACATGTAAAATTGATCTCCTATTGTTGCCCCTATTGTTAAGGGTGACAAATTTGGTTATATCAATGCCCTAAGAATTAGGGTGATCAAATGAATCTTATTCCTTATGCTTCTGTGGTTGGGAGTCTTATGTACATTCAAGTTTTTACACGTCCAGATATAGCATATGTAACTGGTATGCTTAGACGTTACCAGTTAAATTTAGGTTTGGATAATTGGAAAGCAGCCAAAAAGGTTTTACGCTACTTACAAGGTACTAAGGATTTTATACTTACATTCAGAAAAATAGATAACCTTGAAGTTATTGGTTATTCTGATTCTGATTTTACAAAGTTTAAAGGCGAAAAGAAATATACATTAGGTTACATCTTTATGCTTTTAAGAGATCTTATTTCTTGAAGAAGTCATAAGTAGGAGTTAACTACCACCTCCACGATGATGGCAGAATATTTAGCTTGTTACCATGCTACTTATCACGCCGTATTATTGAGGAATCTTATTTTAGGACTTAAGATTGTAGATTCCATTTCAAGGCAATTGAAGTATTCTATGATAATGTTGTTGATGTTAGTTTTTCCAACACTACTAGTTCAAGTGATGTTGGACTGTACCTCGACACTAAGTATTTATTTGTCCAGGAAAGAGTTGAAGATCAAAGCGTTGCCATTAAGTATATTAGTACGCATGATATGTTAGTAGATCCACTTATGAAATGCTTACCTCCCAAGCTCTTTTTAAAGCATGTTGTCAGCATGGATTTAACTAGTAGTCTTAATTAGTGAGTTATTTTGATGTAAGACAACATTTTTGAGCTCATCGTTTTGAACTTCACATTACGTTTATGGTTTGCTATTCTCTTTATTGTGCACACTTGAGAACTTATGAGCAAACAACTATGTTTTGGACCATATGAATGAGTTTAAATTATTACTACTTATGTAAACTCTATTCATACTTGTTATGCTTAATGTTAATCTTTGTTCTAATAAAAGTACTAATTGTGTAACTAATGGGAATCTTGTGTTAATAATGACTTAAGACACTCAAAATTTTTCTCCCCCTGGACTAACCCTGCAGTAGGGCAAAAGCGTTATATCACTTTGGAGACAACCCTAAGGTAGGGAAAAAGCATCATTTCACCCCAGTGATAACCGCGAGGAGAGATCAAGGTGCAACGATGCCCAGACGCGACGTAGACTGAACAAGGATCATGAAGTTGAAGATGTGGCCATAAGAAGTCACCACAATAACCATTGAACTGCAAGCTATCAAAGACGCGCCGATTGACAACCCTCGAGAACTGGAAGATACCTTCCAGCTTATTGTATCATATTCCTGGACTCCGTTTCACCCAGACTCCACTGTATTTCGCAGCCTTCCGCAAGGACTTTCTGAGATCTTTGGGTACGGAGCTCAACTTTTACCAGACCAAGACCGAAGGAACAAACATCAAGGCAGTGGTACCCATGGGGCCTAGCCTCAGGTATACCTTCTCCATCTATAGGTATACCTGTGGCTAATCTCTCAACTCTTTAAACAGCAGTCAACATCTCATTTGCAAGGAGACACAAGAAGGAAAAGTTAGAGAGAGAAGGAAGAGAGAGAGAGAGGCTCGGGTCTTGCCCTTTTTCATCATATTTTTGTTGTTTAATCTTCTATATATCATATATATTGAGTTTTTAGAGTGATGTAAGTTGATACCAAGCCAAAAGAAGCTTGTTCACGCATCTCCCAAGGTGAAAACACTCATTTTGGTCACTTTCTTTGTAAATGTTGTTATAAATTCTAGATTTATGTAGATGTAGCAATTTCTACCATTTAAACTTATTTTTTTACATATATCTTGCGTATTAGTGGGTAGACATTGAATTTCTACCAGTTATATTGAGTTTATATTGTTGTAAATCAAGTCTGGAGACTAGATATACCTAAATCTAAGCCGGATCTAGCCCTTTGAACAGTTATGGAGCATGAGGCGCTAACTTGTATGCTAGATCGATTTAGATCCAAGATAGAACTAGATGTTTTACTGCTTTTGGTCAATCTTGGTCATTCCGTAGAGCCCTAGATCTATATCTAGAGGTGAGGGGGTCCTAATGGCTCGAAATAGAGATTTCAACCGATGAAATCATCTATTATCGAGTATAGGATATGTTGTACATACATATTTAAGTTTAATAATGTGAGCCTAGGAATCCAAGTGTCGAGATATAATGATCGGATCTTGACTTGATTCCCATTATGCACTTTCCATTTGTGATGTAATGTTTAAATACTGTAAAATCGATGTACATGTAATATTGGATCTTAAAACAAGTTCGAGGGGTTCGTCCCGAGAATTTGGATTTAAGATCCTGTAATAGTGAAAACTTATAATTGTGGGAGTTCGGATTTATCAAGATGGATTCCATGTCCGATGATAATTCTACCTTTTTTAACGCTTTCTTTATATGCATTATCACCCAAAAGCGATTTTCAAATCAAAACCTTAAAGAGATTTCCTAAATAATAAAGTGATTCGGGGTAGATTAATATAAATAAAAGGAAGTATCAAAGATCCTAGATTACTATTCGGGTGAAGGATTTGAAAACTATGTTTTCCCAAAATATCATTTCAATATGTATATTTTGTCTAAAATAAAATTTTCGCTAAATCAAATCCTTCATACATAGATGCAAAAGAGGAACAACACTACTTTCAAACAACACAAATAAAGCCTAGAAAAAGGTTTTAAAATCAAAGCATTGGGCACAATAAAACACACACACATGCACACTCTTTATGATTAGGAAATCAAAAAGATGTGGTAACCGTGTTTTCACAGAAGTCAGGGGGTACGTAACAACTTACCCTCGCTTAAGCTAGCCCCCGAACACTATGAATCTCAGGTTTCCAGACCAATCCTACGGAGTGACATATTGGACCATATTGCGAAAACCTTCAAAATTTGGATGAGTTGGTACATCCATTTAAACCATACCAACTGGCGGATCTGTCTCATTCGGTCCAATCATCAAAATTAATTAATAAAATCAAACTTTGTTAAATAAGTCAACTATTGTCGGTCTTTTCCTAAATCCTCACCCTTTAATCAAACAGATTGACAAATCAAAATATAAAGGATAGAAACAAATCAAAAAGAGGAAAAAAAGGAAAAACGAAACATAAACAAATTTTTTCCCAGTGTCGACAGGTGGCGACTCCGCTGGGGATACTAAAGGGCTTAAGCCGCGTTCAATCTTTTTGATTTCCATTCTGCATGTGCATCTTGTGTTAATGATCTTTGTGTGTGATAAATGTCTCAAATAAGTGCTTTGTATTAGTGCCTCACACAATATATTAGTGCTTCACACAATGTCATCATTTTGCATGCGATAAGGACATGAATGTATGTTGTGTGATTCCTCCATCAGGAGGCGAACCCATCGATTGTTTATTACTGGACTCTATAGAGTGTTCTCTTGTGAGGCTCAGGAAAGGAACAACTCAGATCCACTCCAATTGAGAAATGGATATTTTCATCAAGTAAATTACAAAGATCTGAGAACCAATTTCAAAAAGCCCGTGAGAGTAACCCTAAGATAGGTCAGCCTCTTATAAACTAAACGTGCATGATGTCTCTTCATGTCTTGTTAATTTCTGTAATCCGTCTTAACTGTCATTTGTATATCCTTCTTATCCTGTCAACAAGATAACTAACCCCTTGTTTTGCAGGAAAAGATTAAAAAAAACCCTTAAATTGATGTATATCATATTATGCATCCATATTATCTACTAATATCAAGACTAAACTAGATGTCGGTTTTATGTAGATTGGTCCTAGAACTTAATTCCGAGCAAAAAAGGCGCGATCAACACCAGTCAAAATGGTTAAAGGAAGTTCATCAGAATCTATTCCTATATCTCGAAAAAAGTTTGAAGAGTTCAAGAAATAGATTGCAGAGATGACTGTATTGTTAAAAGAATAGTGTATGGTAGCTAAGGAACCCAAACTGAAAAATCCAACTGAATCCTCTACACAAGGAGATATGCGAATATCGGGAAAGGATAATGATACACAGATGTCTGCTCCAATATCCCCAACAATTAATGGATCCGCCAAAGAGGCCGCGAGTAAAAGCTCTAGGAAGGAAAATATAAAAAAAGCAATCAAACTCTTAATGTCCTTTGCGTGAAATATGGAAGACTTGATCTGTGACAACCGAGATTTTGTAATTTAATTTTAATATTTATTTGATTGAATAAATATTGTTCGATGAATTAATTATTAGATTAAATAATTAATTGATAAAGTTGTGATAGATTAATTTAATTATATGTGTTACATTTATTAATTTAATGTGGAGAATTTTATTATTCAAAGTATGTGATTATGTGAGCTTATTGAATTAAAAGAAGTGTTTAATAAGCCTATGTTATTTTAATTAATTTAATTATTAATTAGAGATTTAATAATTTGATATTATTATTTAATGAGAAATTTAATTATGTGACTATGTGCATCATTGAGAAATTATTATATTTTATTTAAATAAATTAAAGAAGATATTGATTTATTTTATAATGGATGTGACATTATTTAAACTATATTATAAAAGTTTTATTAAATTAAATGGTTTTAAAATCTATTCTAGCTAGCCAAACATGGCACTATGGGGAGTTGAGGCGTTAGCCATGATCGGGTAATCCACCACCAACGCAAGCGCCGATTCTCTCTTTTATCGACGCCTTCTTTTTCTTCCTTTTTCATTATTTGGCTAAGTTTGGTAAAACAGAGAGGGAAAAGAGAGAGAGTTTGAGAATTTAGAGAAATTGTTAAGAGGTTTGTGAGAGTCAGGAAGAATCAGAAGGAATTCTTCTCCTATTTCACTCTACGCTTGGGTAATCTCTTCAACCCAATTCTTTTACATCATATAGTTTTTATAAAACAAAAATGGCTTTCATACTTTCTGTGAATCTCTGTAAATTGGGGAATTGTGTTGTTGTTAGGAATATATGTAATAATTCGAGTAGTTTAGCATGTTTTATATATATTATATGGGTTTCTATATCTTCAGTTTCATGAAATTATACAGTAAAAGATTTCAGAGTACGTGATATGGCCATATGGCCTTATACGTGATTTTATATGTTAAATCTAATTTACTTTGCAAAATTCACACATTGATATGATTATGCATGTTAAAATGAACAAAATGTAACTTGAATGGATGGATTTGGCTTTATAACGAATTCATAGCATTAAAATCCATGTTTTTGTTCAAGAACTTCAAGAACTTCAAGAACAGTCCAATTTGCATGATTTAATTCTATAATTATATGTTTTTATGGGTTAAAATCACTCTATATATGTTGGGTATTGATTATGTATGAATTATAACATGTGGGTATGTTTAATTTGGTGGAATTAGTGTCAAAGATGTGTTGAATTCGCTGAACTCTGTGTTCTTCGCGAACTGAGAATCAAAATCTGGAGTTTCACGCCACAAGCACCAACTCCGTAACGTAAACCTCGACCTCAGTCATGATCTTCAATTTAGCTACTTCTACCCCATAGCTAATATTTAGTATTAAAAGTAGGCGCAAATACCACTTAGTAGAATGGTCAGAAATGAGTTTTTAAAAATGTTTAAGTGTGGCAATGTGCTATTAACTTAATCTAACGAGCATAAAAACTTGTTAGACATATAATGTAAGACCCCGAAATTTTTTTAAATAAAAAAGAATTTCCTTTATTTATTATTTTGAAATAGTAAGGGTTGATTTGATTAATGTGGATAGTTAAGGGTTAAATACGCAAATATTTCAAAATAAGCAAGTGGTTATAAAATATTCATTTTTCGGGGAATATTCGTTTTGGTCGTGGAATATTCGCACGCTCTGGGAATATTCGTACGACGGCCAAGTAACCATGTGTGGGCCCCATAACTTGAAAAGCGATTGGATGAAGAAAACGACAAATATAAGTGGGTTAAAAATAACTACAGAAGTTGTTACCAATAATACCTCTTGTTGGAATACCCGGTGGTTAAAATACAAGAATACGCTGTGGTCGCACAAAGAAGACACCAGATTGCATGTAATTGTTGAATTATTGATCCTTACGTAAGAAGGCACTACTCAATAATTTTCACAAAGAGTTATCGCTCAATATTTTATTGATCGAATAATAATCGTGCGTTGATATTTTATATTATTGTTGTTCAATAATTGTCACCGCACATTATCTCCATTATCGATCAATAATTCATATTATTTGAATAATATTATTAGATAGCATTATTGGCAATGTCTAGAAAGTTCTCATCAAGAGAGGTTTGGTCACCTAATTGCGCGCCAAGAAGGAGAAATCCTTATCTGAAAGCCCCCTCTTCTCGGAACTACCGTCATCATAATCAGGATTCTCGTAATATTATTTGTGAATAATTAATTATTGATTCATATGATAAAGAAATATTTATTTTATGTGGATATAAATGATGGATTTATTTATGTGGTTATAAATGAAGAAATTATGTTGAGGTGTTTTATCAAGATTTTATCGGATCGAGGTATTAAAAATTAAATCAGGGTTTTGAGATATATCATGGGGTTATAATTTTTAATCCGACCGTTGGATTGTGGTAATTTTTGGGTATGTTATACATACATAAGTTGAGTATATGTCCACAAATTTTGAACCGTTAAAAATTCACTAATGATTTGTTATGAATTTTAAGAGGTGTCTCGATCTTAAATTAGGTTTATAATTGATTTTGGTGGAAAATTTAGAATTGAGTGGGCCCCACTTGTGGTTGGTGAAGAAATGTGCTGAATTTTATTTCAAATGTGGTGGGTGGCAATAGTAGTGTAAAGCCATCAGTAGTAGTGTCAAGTCTCGCTTTACGGCTAACATTTTCCTATAAATAGAGGGCTAAGTTAGAATTGAAAATCACACCGTAAACAAAGTTTTTCTCTTTCTCTCTATATTATCGAGCGTATTTTGTGAGTATTTAGATACTTTGAGAGTCATTGCTCAAGATAAGTTTCATTCAAAGATCACTTCCGACCTTTCCTTCCCAAGTAATCGATTCTTTGAGGTAAGGGATATTATTTTTTTTCAGAATGATATTATTTCTTCAATATCATTACGTTTGAAATGTCGATCTCAAGTTTTTATCAAATTTGGAACTTTTTTCATGCTGGGTTACTTATTCATGAGTTACTATTCATGAGTTACTATTCATGAGTTACTATTCACGAAGTTACTATTCATTTAGTACTATTCATTAAGAAGTGAAAATGTTTTTTTTTTGTGGAATTTCTATCTTTTGGTGTCTGAGTTACTATTCACGATACTCAAGAGACTATTCACGATACAAGACTATTCACGATACTCAAGACTATTCATCTAAAAATAAAATTTCTTCTTTTCGTCCAAAATATCTATTCGGATACTAGCTTTGATTGTATCCATGTTTTGATCATTCTTGAATTTTACACCACTATGATTATTTTTGAGGTATTGTTGACATGGATAAAACAAAGTACTAATCATTAATCCTTAATCCTTGTCATTTTGTTTCACCGGATTCGTTTTTAAAAATATTTTTCATCATCCTCGCCTTAAATGATGATATTATTGAATATCTTTGGCTCGTAGTGCAAAAAGATGAATGATTTCAAGAATATCTTTGGCCCGTAGTAAAAGATGAACAGTGTTTAAATGAATACGACTCGATCGATGAATATCTTTGGCTCAGAGTGCAAAGATGAACAGTGTTGAGATGAATATGACCGATTAATGAATATCTTTCGCCTCAGAAGTAAAAAGATGAATGTTTGATTTGAGATGAATATTGATTGATGTTACAGGATAAAATATTGATGATGGACCGTTAAATTCATAGATTATAGTAGATTTCATTCTCTACGTAACTCTTCTAAGAATTATTATTTCACGCGTAATATTGATCCAAACTTGTTGTCTATCAGATTCTATTAAATTTTTCCTCGTTGAAGACTAACGATAATTTGTCAGATATTATCTTAGTCATAATATTCTTTTATCGAGCTAGTTGAGCTCACCCTTTTCCTTTTTGTTCCATTCTTCTCGTGGAGGCGAGAATATAGCGAGTACTTAGCCTGGGGTATGGAATGAAGGTTTTAGAAAGGATTGTTTAGTAGTCCTCACCATTTTGTAAAATAATGTATCAATAAATGTGATGAGGATTTATTTGAGTATAAATATTATCTGTAAGATAATATTTGTATTTAAACTCACGCTTTATTGTAATAATAAAGTTGTAGTTGTTTTCTTGCACTCACGTATTGACAACTCGTAATGGGTGATGTATACCTATTTTGGGGGCGCCACAGTTGGTATCGAGCTTAGGATATGATCTCCAAGTGAGATCGGGGAATAGAACTAGGAGGGGAGAGACGAGTAAATCCTTCGCTAGTGTGTCCTACCTAAGCTTATTTGTTAGTTGGTCAAGATATATAGGATATTATGTGATATATTGATTTTTTAATTAACCCTTGTTTTATGACAAGTGTTTGAGAATGTCGATCGAGAATATTAATAAAGGAGTAAATGAGACCGTGGAGATGCCTCGATTTTTACCAACGAGGAGAAGAACGTAACAGTCGGGCAATGTTCCTCCCATGAACAACACCACCGGAGCAGATGATGAACGAGGGATGTTTAGAAGCTTTTTGCGCTCATGCAAAATCGCACGAGGAGACTCGTGTTCAAAATATGAGGAGGAAATGATAGCAATTACACAAGTTGTCACAAACCAAGCGATTCAAAGAGTTGGGACCACGTAATTTAAGGGAAAGCCGATCCGATCATCATGGCGGAAACATGGGTCAAACAAATTACCAAGATATTCGATGTCTTGGGATGCACGGAGGAACAGAAGGTTCCATTCGCCACCTTTATGTTCCGTGGCGCAGGCAGATCATCGGTGGGAGTCTCGTGAAGCGCACTCCATCCACCAAGACTCAAAGATGTCTTGGGAGACATTTCAGAGACTATTTAATGACAAATACTTTCCGAAAGTGTTCGGCTATACGAAGGAAGTGGAGTTCATCGATTAGAGCAAAACAACACGATTTGTCTCAAAGACGAGGCAAAGTTTGCAGAGTTATCCGTGTTTGCACCTCATTTGGTGGAGAATGAGGAACGATGACGCGGATGTTTCTTAGAGGTTTGAAACCCAAGATACGCCAAGATCTCATTTCTCATAAACTTTTTCTTTATTCAGATGTTGTAAATGTGGCTCAATTATTAGAGAGCGAGATAACGAGTACGGCCAACCGAGGGACCATAACCAGGATCGCACTGTAGATAGCAACAATGTAATAATGATAACTCGCGGAGAAAGAAACATGATTTTAGTAAATGGTAACCACTGGTGGTAATCATGGTCATGAAAATGTAAGAAGCGAAATGAGGAGATTTTAAAAGAGGAGATTTAACAACGACTATGTGAAGACGACAGCGTACGGCAAAGAATCGGTTCTAAGGGAAGAGAACGACCACCGGCCATATGCTACAAATGCGAAAAGAGGGACATATCATTCAAACCGCCCCCACAACATTCAAGGTATGCTATAGTTGTGGAAAGGAAGGACATATCGCCGAGATCAGACAGAATAAACCTAGTTCAAATGGGGACGGTGACTCAAAAGATCGTCCCCGTAAAAGTCAAAGTCAACGATTCCGGAAGAAAGCGTTTGTTGTGATCGGTCATAATGCGAGGAACCCAAACGAGGTGATCACGGTAAGCTATTTATAAATTCTTGCGAAGTTTATACCTTACTCGACATCGGTGCTACCCATTCATTTATCTCTCCCGCTTGTGCTCAACGCTTAAACTTGACTCCGGAGAAATTAGACTTTGACCTATCTCTGTGGAAACTCCGTTAGAGAAACTTTCATCACATCCACCGCTTATAAATTTTGTTTGATTCAAGTTGGCACCATCACCTTACCTCGTTGACCTTATCTCTTTAAAGATACTTGCTTTTGATGTGATTTTAGGGATTGATTGGTTAACTACTCATCATGCCAAAATTGATTGTTTTCGTAAGGTTGTTAGTTTTCATATTCCTAACCAACCCGTTGTATTTAATTCAAGCAACTAAACCATTAAAATCAATCACTATCATATCTAATCATAAAGCTATTCGCTTATTGAAAAACGGATGTCAAGCTTTCTTAGCCCATGTTATGGATTTGAATAAAGACACGCCAAATTTGAATAATAATATTCCGTTGTTATCGACTTTCCCGACGATTTCAAGAACTTCCCGGCCTACCCGTAACGTGAAGTTGAATTTTTATTGATCTTGAACCCGTACAAAGCCCATTTCTAAAACCCCATATCGAATGGCTCCTATTGAACTTCAGAGTTAAAGGTCCAACTACGTGAATTGTTGGACATCGGTTTCATTCGCCCCTAGTACATCTCCTTGGGGTGCTCTGCTTTTATTTGTAAAAAGAAAGACGGAGTATGCGACTTTTGTACGACTATCGGAATTGAACCATGTCACCATCAAGAATAGGTATCCTCTACCTCGTATTGATGACTTGTTTGACCAGATTGCATAAGGGCACAATTCTTTTCAAAAATCGATCTTCGCTCGGATATCATCATTTGAAAATTAGAATCGAGGATATTCCAAAGACCGCCTTCGTAACTCAAGATGGGCATTATGAATTCTTAGTCATGTCTTTCGGACTAACTAATGCTCCCGCGGCTTTCATGGATATGATGAACCGAGTATTCAAGGAATATTTGGATCATTCGTTGTTGTTTTTATTGATGACATCCTTATATATTCCAAAAGTCGTGAAGATCATGAGCACCATTTGAAGTCGGTACTCCAAAGGCTTCGTGAAAACAAACTATATGCCAAATTGAAGAAATGCGAGTTCGCTTGAGGAAGTAGCATTCCTTTGGGCACGTGGTGTCAAAACATGGAGTATCTCGTTGATTCGGCAAGATTGAAGCAATACAAAGTTGGGAGCAACCAAAGCTGGTGATCAAGCACGTAGCTTTTTGGGCTTAGTGGTTATTATCTGAGATTCGTGGAAGGTTTTTCTAATCGCTACTCCATTAACTCATTTAAACTCGGAAGGATACAAAATTGCTTGGAATGAAGAATGCGAGAAGAGTTTCCAAGAGCTTAAGAGGAGACTTATTTTAAGACTGTTTCTAACAATACCATCCGGTTCGGATGGATTTGTTATCTACAAATGATGCTTCGTGCAAAGGGTTAGGATGTGTTCTCATGCAACGGGAAAGTCATAGCCTATGCCTCGCGACAACTTAAAGAGTATGAGAGGAATTATCCTACTCATGATCTAGAGTTGGCGCAAAAGTTTTCGCTTAAAAATATGGAGGCACTATCTATATGGGGAGAAAGTGGAGATATATTCGCACCATAAAAGCCTTAAATATTTCTTCACTCAAAAGAACTCAACACGCGGCAAATGACGCTGGCTCGAGCTATTGAAAGACTACGACCACACTATTCAATACCATCCCGGTAAAGTTTAACGTGGTAAATGATTTATCGAGAGTAGAAGATCATATGCGGAACGAAAAGCGATGATGTCAAGTATACGACAGAGCCAACTTTAATAGAAAAGTTAAGGTTGCTTCAAGCCACCGACCGAAATGATACGTATGAAGAAGAAAGTACAAGAAGGAGCTATTCCTAAGCTTAGAATTGATGAAGAAGGAATACTTGAGTCCACTCTAGACTTTGTGTTCCTAACGACTCGATTTGAAGTACAAGATTATGATGGAGGCGCACAATACACCATTTGCAATCCATCCTCGAAGTACTAAAATGTATCGTGATCTTCTACATACATTTTGGTGGAATAATATGAAGAGAGAGATTGCAAAGTTTATCTCGATGTGTTTAACTTACAACGGTAAAGGCGAGCATCTAGTACCTAAGGTCCGCTGCAACCACTTGAGATTCCTGAATGGAAGTGGGAACACATTACCATGGATTTCGTTCATGGGTCTTCCTACGGTTTCTCAAGGCATCAATGCTATTTGGGTTATTGTTGATAGATTAACCAAGTCTCGCTCTCATTTCTTGCCGATACGGGAGACTTATTCACTTGAACGTCTTGCTAGTATGTACGTAAATGAGATTGTGAGGTTGCATGGCATGCCTGTATCCATAGTTTCGGATCGTGACCCAAGATTCACTTCAAGATTTTGGGTTAGCTTTCAAAAAGCTATGGGCATGGATTTGCGATTTAGTTCGGCATACCATCCCCAAACGGACGGACAATCAGAGAGGACTATTCAAACTCTTCAAGATTTATTAAGACTCGTGTCCTAGACTTCAAGGGTAGTTGGGATAAGTATTTACCATTGGTGGAATTCTCCTACAACAACAGCTTATCGTGCAAAGTATAGGTGTGGCTCCATTCAAGCATTATATGGACGAAAATGTCGTTCTCCAATATGTTGGGATGAGGTGGGTGAAGCAACATTGTTGGGACCCGAAGTTAGACGTATATGACTCACCGAAAAGATCCAAATGATTCGATAACGATACAAACAAGACAAGATCGATAAAAGAGTTATGCGGATCTTCATCGAAAGGACGTGGAATTTAATGTAGGGGATCATGTATTGTTACGAGTTGCTCCATGGAAGGGAGTTACAAGATTTGGGAAGAGAGGAAAGCTCAATCCACGATTTATTGGTCCATTTCAAATTCTAGACCGAGTAGGAAATGTAGCCTATAGACTTGCGTTACCTCCGAGTATGTCTCGTGTTCATAATGTGTTTCACATATCCGCACTTCAGAATATGTGAAAGACCCGAACCACGTTATCGAGTTAGAACCGGACGAGATAGCCGAAGACTTAACATATGAGGAGGTACCTGTCAAGATTTTGGATAGGAAGGAGCATGTCCTACGCGCAAAGGTCATACCACAAGTTAAAGTTTTGTGGAGGAATCATGCTATAGAGGAAATGACCTGGGAATTGGAAACGGAAATGAAAGCGAGGTATCCTCACCTTTTCGAAACACCAGGTACGTACGTCAATTTCGAGGACGAAATTTCATAAGGAGGGGAGGTTGTAAGACCCCGAATTTTTTTAAATAAAAAAGGAATTTCCTTTATTTATTATTTTGAAATAGTAAGGGTTGATTTGATTAATGTGGATAGTTAAGGGTTAAATACGCAAATATTTCAAAATAAGCAAGTGGTTATAAAATATTCATTTTTGTCGGGGAATATTCGTTTGGTCGTGGAATATTCAGATCGCTTGGGGAATATTAAATACGACGGTGCCACACCATGTGTGGGCCCCATAACCAAAAAGCGATTGGATGAAGAAAACGACAAATATAAGTGGGTTAAAAATAACGGCGAAGTTGTTACCGTTAATATCTTGTTGGAATACCCGGTGGTTAAAATACGATGAATACGCTGTGGGTCGCACAAAGAAGACACCCAGATTGCATGTATAAAGATTGTTGAATTATTGATCCTTACGTAAGAAGGCACTACTCAATAATTTTCACAAGAGTTAATTGCTCAATATTTATATTTTATTGATTCAATAATTGTTTGCGTTGATATTTTATATTATTGTTGTTCAATAATTGTCACCGCACATTATCTCCATTATCGATCAATAATTCATATTATTTGAATAATATTATTAGATAACATTATTGGCAATGTCTAGAAAGTTCATCAAGGAGAGGTTTGGTCACCTAATTGCGCGCCAAGAAGGAGAAATCCTTATCTAAAGCCCTCTTCCTCGGGAACTACTGGTTGTCATAATTGTGATTCGTAATATTATTTGTGAATAATTAATTATTGATTCATATGATAAAGAAATATTTATTTTATGTGGATATAAATGATGGATTTATTTATGTGGTTATAAATGAAGAAATTATGTTGAGGTGTTTTATCAAAGATTTTATCTGATTGGAGGTATTAAAAATTAAATCGGGGTTTTGAGATATATTATGGGGTTATAATTTTTAATCCCGACCGTTGGATTGTGGTAATTTTTGGGTATGTTATACATACATAAGTTGAGTATATGTCCACAAATTTTGAACCGTTAAAATTCATTTAATGATTTGTTATGAATTTTAAGAGGTGTCTCGATTCTAAATTAGGTTTATAATTGATTTTGGTGGAAAATTCTAGAATTGAGTGGGCCCCACTTGTGGTTGGTGAAGAAATGTGCTGAATTTTATTTCAAATGTGGTGGGTGGCAATAGTAGCGTGTAAAGCCATCAGTAGCAGTCAAGTCCGCTTCTACGGCTAACATTTTCCTATAAATAGAGGGCTAAGTTAGAATTGAAAATCACACCGTAAACAAAGTTTTTCTTTCTCTCTATATTATTGAAGCGATTTTGTGAGTATTTAGATACTTTGAGAGTTGTTGTTTCAAAGATAAGTTTCATTCAAAGATCACTTCCGACCTTTCCTTCCAAGCAATCGATTCTTTGAGGTAAGGGATATTATTTTTTTTTCGTAATGATATTATTTCTTCAATATCATTACGTTGAAATGTTGATCTCAAGTTTTTATCAAATTTGGAACTTTTTCATGTTTGGGGTTACTATTCATGAGTTACTATTCATGAGTTACTATTCATGAGTTACTATTCACGAAAGTTACTATTCACGCAGTACTATTCATGAAGCGTGAAAATGTTTTTTTTGTGGAATTTCTATCTTTTGGTGTCGAGTTACTATTCACGATATTCAAGACTATTCACGATACGATTAGACTATTCACGATATCCAGACTATTCAATTTAAAAATAAAATTTCTTCTTTTCGTCCAAAATATCTATTCGGATACTAGCTTTGATTGTATCCATGTTTTGATCATTCTTGAATTTTACACCACTATGATTATTTTTGAGGTATTGTTGGACATGGATAAAACAAAGTACTAATCATTAATCCTTAATCCTTGTCATTTTGTTTCAATCGGATTCGTTCTTTAAAAATATTTTTCATCATCCTACCTTAAATGATGATATTATTGAATATCTTTGCCCGTAGTGCAAAGATGAATGATTTTCAAGAATATCTTTGGCTCAGTAGTGCAAAGATGAGCAGTGTTTAAATGAATATGACTAAATCGATGAATATCTTTGGCCTGTAGTGCAAAAAGATGAACAGTGTTGAGATGAACATGACCGATTAATGAATATCTCATTCTGTAGTGCAAAAAGATGAATGTTTGATTTGAGATGAATATTGATTGATGTTACAGAGGATAAAATATTGATGAGGATCGTTAAATTCATAGATTATAGTAGATTTCATTCTCTACGTAACTCTTCTAAGAATTATTATTTCCGCCATGTAATATTGATCTCAAACTTGTTGTCTATTGTATTCTATTAAATTTTTCCTCGTTGAAGACTAACGATAATTTGTTGTATATTATCTTAGTCATAATATTCTTTATCGAGCTAGTTGAGCTCACCCTTTTCCTTTTGTTCCATTCTTCTCGGGAGGCGAGAATATAAGCGAGTACTTAGCCTGGGGTATGGAATGAAGGTTTTAGAAAGGATTGTTTAGTAGTCCTCACCATTTTGTAAAATAATGTATCAATAAATGTGATGAGGATTTATTTGAGTATAAATATTGTCTAGAAGATAATATTTGTATTTAAACTCACAGTTTTACTGTTGTAATAATAAAGTTGTAGTTGTTTCTGTACCATGTATTGACAACTCAGAATGGGTGATGTATACCTATTTTGGGGGCGTCACATATAATGAGATGTTAAAATGAATTATTAACATGTCTATAACACAATTACGTGTGGATTGATTGATCAAATGCATAATTAGTTTATTTTTTCGTGAAGTCTTAATTTTACACTAAGTGTAATAATTGACTAAGTATAGTCATGAAGTCGAGATTAGACAAAGAATAATTTATGATGTTTAGTACGTTATTATTGACTGGTATTGTGAACATAATTGGTATGTAGGATTTAATTCAAAAAACGAGTTCGTTTAAGTGTAATCTACGCACGAGGCTAGTTTTTTATCCTAAACTTTCGTTAAGCAAGTTCTCATTATTATTGATCAAGCCTATCTTGTATATTAAAGTTTATTAATCTTCAAGCACGATGTTGTTATACAATAATTATTCTATTGTATACCTTTTGAGATGTTATTCAAGTTAAATATTTATTTACTGTTAAACCTTGTTAGACTAGCGAACCCTTATTAATTCGACTAGTCCATAGTTGATGAGGGTTCTAAATTTCAGAACCCCTTGATAAATTATCCAAACCAAACTTCCTTTGGTGCGGACTCGAATGTCAAACTGAGATGAACAACCCTGTATAGGGGATTATTTACGCGTTAGCGTTAAGATATTGTGCACAGTATGGTACTAAGGGCTGATCCCCCTAAGTACGAGAAGAAGAGTCCATAATCTTATGATTGTTAAAGGTTTCAAGTAAAAAACACTTGATAACCTAGGATATAGTTCAAGGTCTTATGACCCTCAGAATTTCTTTTGGTTCTTGTTATTCATTCTTGATTCAAAAGTTGAGCTTTATATCAGAAGTTATTATTTCTCTCGCAAGTTATTATTCATTGTTATATTGTTATACTTGTGGGCAATCGTGCTCACCCTTGCATAATAATAACATTGAAGTTAAGAATGAAAGAGCAGACGAACCTTCCACTAGTAAGGGCAAGGGCAAGCTTAGCAAGTAATGAAGACTATTTATTTATGTGATTGTAATGATAGTTAGACTTGATATTACTTAAGACTTATTGTTTATGTTTTCCGCACAGATGATTTAAGGTTAGAGTAACCTGGGATTTATTTATTATTCGGTGGATGTAACCCCATAAGGGGAGAGATTTATTTATTATTTATTTCTATTGCATGGTTTGCATTTATTTATGGGTAGATAGATAATTGATGCTTGTACAGTGAACACCAAATCCTGTGGAAATAGAAGTACCGAATTTGGGGGTGTCACAGGTTGGTATCAGAGCTGTAAGGTTATGAACCTTAGGTTGGGGAAAACAACCTTAGGTAGTAGCCTTGTAGGAGATCGAGAACATAGTAGTGGTTGACTCTTATCGAGTTATAAGAAATGAATTTCTAAATTCATTGAAGATAATAAAAGACTTTATGTGCTTATGTGTTAATCTTTGTGTTCACTAACACGGATTAGTAACTAAAACTTAAAATTTTGTTGTCAGGATGTCGGATGTTGGAGGAGCGAGTCGAGCTGGGGAGGAGGAACCCCGATTACATATAGAGGAGGAGCTCCGAGACATTCATGTCGTCAGGGAGCAACTGATACAGAGAGAGCCATCTCTGTTGATCACTGTTGCTGGTCAGGAGCATGAGCCGGAGACAGATCCAGAGGAGGATCCTGAGGAAGAAGAAGAGGAAGAGGAAGAAGAGGAGTTTCCACTGAACTCCATTGATGCAGAGATGTATGACACACTCTATGATCATAACGTTGAGTTGTAGGATATTGTTCGGGATCTGACTGAGCAGGCGGTTAGTCAGTAGATTACTATGGAGCAGAAGGATAGAGAGATTGTGACTCTTCACACACGTTTAGGAAACGTGGAGTGGGATCTGGTTCACGAGAAGGGTTAGACCGAGGATAAGTCCGCAGAAATAGAGAAGTTAAAGAAGGATCTGAAGGAGACCTCAGAGAGGCTTGCCATAGCGAGGAGGAAATTTGGGTATGAGACTCACGCCCGATTCGATCGTCTGCGAGAAGATGATCATTTTGCGAAGAAGGCTAAACTTGAGGAGACGTACTCTACACTACAAAATGCAATGGATCTTTGCCCAAGATCGAGTTAGGAAGTATCAATCCGGTTTGAGGATCTACCATCATATATGCTAGATCGCGAGCGATGTGCCGCATCGTGGAGGAGGAACGTAGTAAGGCCAACCAAATACTTTTAATGATAAAGTGATAATATTAGTTTAAATATGTGAAAACTATTTGATAGTTAATGATGTAAATTCCGATATGTTCATAAATAAAGGAATATTTTGATGTTTTAAATCCTATAGATTCTTTATCTCAGGATAGTTGATGTAAATAGCAGTGATGTTATCTTATGATGTAAAGACTTTTGAATTAAATGAAATGTCAAAGTTTATTTGAAGTAATATGTTAAGTGAGTTATGATTAAATGTTTAGTCAAGTCTTAAATGTTTTAGAGATTGAGTAAAGATCTAATAAGCGTATATTCTTAACAAAAATATGCCGCCTAGAAGACAAAATCGTCCGCAAGCCTAGGAAGGGTCGACAAATAATAACAACGATGCCAATGCTAACTCCGTTCAGCAATTGGTGAACCTTTTAGCTGGAGCACTTAATAATCAACCTCAAGCTCCACCAAATACTTCATTTAAGGACTTCAAGGCGGTGGGACCGCCAGAGTTTAAGGGTTCCATAAACCCAATTGAAGCTCAGACGTGGGTGATGGAGATGGAGAAGGTGTTCGATGTCTCTCGAGTAAGGGAAGATCAGAAGACTGCGTATGCAACGTTTATGCTAAAGTCCGAAGCCAGCTATTGGTGGTAGGCAAACAAAGTGAGAGGAGGTGAAGGTGTAGTATCCTGGGAAAGATATAAAGAGATGTTCTTCGAGATGTATTTCCCAACCAGTTCACAAAATCAGATGGAAGTCCAGTTTCTAGAGTTGAAGCAGGGAAATATGTCAGTAGCTGATTATGCAGCAAGGTTTAACGAGTTGGCTAGGTTCGCCACGTACCAAGTACATACCGATGAGAGGAAGGTGAGATGATTTAAGCAGGGACTGAAGCCCTGGTTGTTAGCAAAGTGTCAATGTTCCAATTGAACACTTTTGCGGGAGTGTTAGAGAAGGCCATACTTGCTGAGGGTGGAAATGATGCAGTAACGAAGTATAATCAGGAGTAGAAGAAGAAGAAGAGTGAGAAGGAAGGTAATAACAAGACTGTTGGGGGTAACACTGGGGATAATCACAGTCAAAAGAGGAAGTGGTCTGATAGTTCGTTGGCTGGAAGTCAACAAGGAGGGCAGAAGAAGAAGATTGAACCGTGCCCAACCTGCGAAAAAATGCATTTGGGAGTTTTTCTGAATGGGAAGCGAGTGTGCTACAATTATGGTCAGGAAGGCCACATAGCACCAAACTGTCCGAACCCAAAGAAGGGTGCATGCTTCACATGTGGATCAAAGGACCATCTTGCAAGAGATTGTCCTAAGAAGGGATTGGGAGGGACGAGTTCAGGAGGAAACAGAGGAAATACTAGTGGAAGCACTCTAACCATTGCAGGACCAACCGCAACCAATAGACCAATAGCCAGAACGTTCAACATGACAGTGCAGGACGCGGTACAGTCTCGCGATGTGGTGTCAGGTATCATTCTGATCAATAAAGTTAATGCATATGTGTTATTTGACTTGGGTGCTACTTGCTCATTTATATCCGATGACTTCGTTAAGAACTTAGAATTGTTTAAGGACGAGTTAGAATACCCCATGAACATAGAAATTGCGAATAGAGAAATTATCCCTGTTAAGTATGTGCACAAGAACTGTAGAGTAGATATTAAGGGTAATATCATGAATGTAGATCTTATCCCTATTCGACTTGGAGAATTTGATGTTATTTTGGGTATGGATTGGTTATCCAATTATGGGGCGGTAATTAACTTCCAGAAGAAGCGTATTAACCTTATGACTCCGTCAAAGGTTATTTTTATGGTACCAAGTCGCCTAGACAAGTGAGTTGTCTGACGATGATGCAGGCCAGAAGATTGTTAAGGCAAGGTTGTGTAGGATATCTAGCTTACATAGTCGATAGTCGTAAAGAGAATTCGAAAATAGATGAGATTCTGGTAGTGAGAGATTTTGCAGACGTATTTCCGGACGATTTACCGGGACTTACTCGCAGAGGAAGCAGATGAATTTGTGATCGATTTGGCTCGAGAATCGCGCCCTAATATCGAAGGCACCCGCAGAATGGCACCGGTAGAGATGAAAGAACTGATGTTCCAACTACAAGAATTACTGGACAAGAAGTATATTCAACCAAGCGTATCACCGTGGGGAGCGCCGGTTTTATTTATGAAGAAGAAGGATGGGACAATGCGGCTCTACATAGACTATAGAGAACTGAATAAGGTCACGATTAAGAATAGGTATCCATTACCGCGAATCGACGACTTGTTCGATCAGTTAAAGGGAACAAGATATTTTTCAAAAATAGATTTGAGAAGTGGTTATCATCAACTGAAGGTGAGACCAGAGGATGTACTGAAGACAGCGTTTAGAACACGATATGGTCACTACGAATTTCTGAAAATGTCATTTGGTCTAACGAATGCTCCTGCAGCATTTATGGGCTTAATGAATGGAGTGTTCAAGCCGTTTTTGGACAAATTCGTAGTGGTATTTATAGATAACATTTTGGTATATTCAAAAACCAAAGAAGAACACAAAGAGCATTTGAGGTTGACATTAGAGACATTGAGAATAGAGAAGTTGTATGCTAAGTTTTTGAAATATGAATTCTAGATTGAAAGAGTACAATTTCTTGGACATGTAATTGATTGAGATGGAATTTCGGTGGATCCCTCCAAAGTCGAAGCTGTAATTAACTGGGATCAGCCGAAGACGCCATCGGAAGTAAGAAGTTTTCTTGGATTGGCATGTTATTACAGAAGATTCATTCAGGATTTTTCCAAGATCGCAACTCCACTGACGAATTTGACTAGGAAATCGGTGAAATTCGTTTGGATGGAGAAGTGTGAGGAAAGTTTTCGAGAATTAAAGAAGAGGTTGAGTACAGCACCTGTGTTATCTCTTCCGGATGACACAAAAAATTTTGTGGTATATAGTGATGCATCGAATAAAGAACTTGGCTGCGTGCTTATGCAGAATGACAGAGTCATTGCGTATGCATCGCGACAACTAAAAGATTATGAGAAGGGGTATCCGACCCATGACTTGGAGTTAGCTGCAGTGGTTTTTGCTTTGAAAATCTAGAGGCACTATCTTTATGGGGAGAAGTGTGAAATATATACAGACCACAAGAGTCTGAAATATATTTTTAGACAAAAAGACTTGAACATGCGTCAAAGGAGGTGGTTGGAGTTAATTAAGGACTACGATTGTGAGATTCTATACCATCTGGGTAAGGCAAATGTGGTAGCCGACGCCCTAAGTAGAAAAGGTTGGGAGAAATTAATGATGTTGACCGCTCAGCAATGGGAAAGCTGGAATTGGAAGTGAAGTATCCTATGGAAATTGACGAGAAGCTATTTCAGATGCAAGCTGGTACAACCTTACTGGATAAAGTTAAGGAGGCTCAACTTCAGGACGAAGAGTGTGAGAAAGTGAAGAAGAACATATCTGAAGGGACTGAACCGAGATTCAAAATAGACGGTGAGGGACTACTAAGATTTAAGAGCAGAATTTGGGTACCGCCAGTACCAGAGATTAAGGAAGAAATTTTAAGTGAGGCTTACAACTCAAGATATTCGATTCACCCTAGTAGCACCAAGATGTACCAAGATCTTCGACAACACTTTTGGTGGCCAAATTTAAAACGAGAGGTTGCAGAATGTGTTACCAAATACCTGACATGTCAAAAAGTGAAAGCAGAACATCAGAGACCGAGTGGGTTGCTACAACCTTTAGAGATTCCAGAATGGAAATTGGGAACATATTACGATAGATTTCGTGGTTGGCCTACCGACGACCAAGAAAGGCTATGACACAGTAAGGGTTATTGTTGACCGATTGACGAAATCCGCACACTTCCTTTCGATCAAAATCAGATTCAACCTAGATCAGATGGCAAGGTTATATGTGAAAGAGATTGTTTCAAGGCACAGAGTTCCGATGTTAATTATTTCTGATAGAGATCCGCGTTTTACGTCGAACTTCTGGAAACGTCTACAGGAATGCATGGGTACACAGTTGCGAATGAGTACGGCATATCACCCTCAGATAGATGGACAGAGTGAAAGAACAATTCATACATTAGAAGATATGTTAAGAGCTTGTATAATGGACTTTAAAGGAAATTGAGATGATCATTTACCACACGTAGAGTTCGGTTACAACAACAGTTACCGCGCTAGTATTGGAATGCCACCCTATGAAGCGTTATACGGCAGAAAGTGCAGAACTCAATTATATTGGGATGAAGTTGGCAAAAGACAACTACTAGGTCCAAAATTGGTACAACAAACAGCAGAAATAGGCAAAGTGATCCGAGCGAGATTGACAGCAGCTCAAGACAGACAGAAGAAATACGCCGATCCACATCGTAAGAATGTTGAGTTCGAACCAGGTAGTTATGTGCTCTTAAAGGTCTCTCCTTGGAAGGGAAAGATCAGGTTCGGAAAGAAAGGAAAACTAAGCCCAAGATTCATTGGACCCTTTGAAGTTTTGAGAAGGGTCGGAGAAGTTGCTTATGAGGTAGCCTTACCTCCATCTCTAGAGAATGTCCACAATGTTTTCCATGTCTCAGTCCTACGACCCTACAAACCCGATTACAAGCACGTGATTGAATATGAACCCCTACATTTTGACAAAGACTTGTCTTACGAAGAAATACCTGTTCAAATTGTTGACCGAAAAGAACAAGTTCTGAGAAATAAAGTAATACCTTCTGTTAAGGTAATTGGGAGGAACCACAACGCTGAAGAAGCTACGTGGGAACTCGAAGAGAATATGATGAAGAGTTATCCTCATTTATTTACTTAGATTGTTATATGCAATTCTGGGGACAGAATCTTTGTAGGGGGGGGGGAGAATGTAACGGGACGAATTATTTTAATTGTGATTCTGGGGACAGAATCCTTTTAAGAGGAGAAAGATGTGACAACCGAGATTTTGTAATTTAATTTTAATATTTATTTGATTGAATAAATATTGTTCGATGAATTAATTATTAGATTAAATAATTAATTAATGAAGTTGTGATAGATTAATTTAATTATATGTGTTACATTTATTAATTTAATGTGGAGAATTTTTATTATTCGAAGTATGTGATTATGTGAGCTTATTGAATTAAAAGAAGTATTTAATAAGCCTGTGTTATTTTAATTAATTTAATTATTAATTAGAGATTTAATAATTTGATATTATTATTTAATGAGAAATTTAATTATGTGACTATGTGCATCATTGAGAAATTATTATATTTTATTTAAATAAATTAAATAAGATATTGATTTATTTTATAATGGATGTGACATTATTTAAACTATATTATAAAAGTTTTATTAAATTAAATGGTTTTAAAATCTATTCTAGCTAGCCAAATATGGCACTATGAGGAGTTGAGGGCAGTTACCCATGACTGGGTAACTGACCACCAATGCGCGTCAATTCTCCTCTTTTTATCAGACGTCTTCTTTTTCTTCCTTTTTCATTATTTGGCTAAGTCTGGTAAAACAGAGAGGGAAAAGAGAGAGAGTTTGAGAATTTATAGAAATTGTTAAGAGGTTTGTGAGAGTCAGGAAGAATCAGAAGGAATTCATCTCCTATTTCACTCTACGCTTGGGTAATCTCTTCAACCCAATTCTTTTACGTCATATAGTTTTTATAAAAAAATGGCTTTCATACTTTCTGTAAATCTCTGTAAATTGGGGAATTGTGTTGTTGTTAGGAATATATGTAATAATTCGAGTAGTTTAGCATGTTTTATATATATTATATGGGTTTCTATATCTTCAGTTTCATGAAATTATACAGTAAAAGATTTCAGAGTACGTGATATGGCCATATGGCCTTATACGTGATTTTTATATGTCAAATATAATTTATTTTGCAAAATTCTTACATTGATATGATTATGCATGTTAAAATGAACAAAATGTAATTTGAATGGTTGGATTTGGCTTTATAACGAATCCGTAGCATTAAAATCCATGTTTTTGTTCAAGAACATCAGGAATAGTCCAATTTGCATGATTTAATTCTGTAATTATATGTTTTTATGGGTTAAAATCACTCTATATATGTTGGGTATTGATTATGTATGAATTATAACATGTGGGTATGTTTAATTTGGTGGAATTAGTGTCAAAGATGTGTTGAATTCACTGAACTCTGTGTTCTTCGCGAACTGAGAATCAAAATCTGGAGTTTTGCACCGCGGCGCCAACTCCAAAATAGAAACCTCGCGCCGTAGTGCCACCACACCGCAGAGCCATGTCTTCAAATAAGCTCCTCCTAACACAAATGATGCTAATATTTAGTATTAAAAGTGAAATAGCAGCAGCCACTTAGCGAACGGTCGAAATGAGTTTTTAAAAATGTTTAAGTGTGGCAATGTGCTATTAACTTAATCTAATGAGCATAAAAACTTGTTAGACATATAATGAGATGTTAAAATAAATTATTAACATGTCCATAACACAATTACGTGTGGATTGATTGATCGAATGCATAATTAGTTTATTTTTCGTGAAGTCTTAATTTTACACTAAGTGTAATAATTGACTAAGTATAGTTATGAAGTCGAGATTAGATAAAGAATAATTTATGATGTTTAGTACATTATTATTGACTGGTATTGTGAACGTAATTGGTATGTAGGATTTAATTCAAAGAACGAGTTCGTTTAAGTGTAATCTACGCACGAGGCAAGTTTCTTATCCTAAACTTTCGTTAAGCAAGTTCTCATTATTATTGATCAAGCCTATCTTGTATATTAAAGTTTATTAATCTTCAAGCACGATGTTGTTATTCAATAATTATTTTATTGTATACCTTTTGAGATGTTATTCAAGTTAAATATTCATTTACTGTTAAACCTTGTTAGACTAGCGAACCCTTATTAATTCGACTAGTCCATAGGCGATGAAGCGTTCTAAATTTTAGAACCCTTGATAAATTATCCAAACCAAACTTCCTTTTAGTGCGGACTTGAATGTCAAACCGAGATGAACAACCTCAGATAGGGGATTATTTACGCGTTAGCGTTAAGATATTGTGCACAGTATGGTACTAAGGGCTGATCCCCCTAAGTACGAGAAGAAGAGTCCATAATATTATGATTGTTAAAGGTTTTTAGTAAAAAACACTTGACAACCTAGGACATAGTTCAAGGTCTTATGACCCTCAGAATTTCTTTTTGTTCTTGTTATTCATTCTTGATTCAAAAGTTGAGCTTTATATCAGAAGTTATTATTTCTCTCGCATGTTATTATTCATTGTTATATTGTTATACTTGTGGGCAATTGTGCTCACTCTTGCGTAATAATAACATTGCAGTTAAGAACAAAAGAGCAGACGAACCTTCCACTAATAAGGGCAAGGGCAAGTTTAGCAAGTAATGAAGATTATTTATTTATGTGATTGTAATGATAGTTAGACTTGATGTTACTTAAGACTTATTGTTTATGTTTTCCGCACAGATGATTTAAAGTTAGAGTAACCTGGGATTTATTTATTATTCAGTGGATGTAACCCCATAAGGGGAGAGATTTATTTATTATTTATTTCTATTGCATGGTTTGCATTTATTTATGGGTAGATAGATAATTGATGCTTGTACAGTGAACACCAAATCCTTTGGAAATGGAAGTACAGGATTTAGGGGTGTCACATGATCTCCTGTCAAAGGAGTACGTAGGCAGCCAGTAATGGTGCGATCTAACAATTTCAAAAGTCACAAAACCCTTTCAATAATTAAGTAGTCACAAGATACAACTCTTCAACAACTCATCAACCCCTGAATTTCAAGAAGACTTTATCTCCTTTGACCTACAAAAGTGCAGAGGTGGCCATCGTGACAAATTCTATCTCATACCCAACAACTTATTCTTTGAGATAAAATCCACAAATCAAGCCTTAAAGATCGAACCAAGCCTGGTTGAAACTGTCACATAAGAAACCAAGCCGAGCTCTCAGGTCCAATTCAGTGGAATTTGAAGGCCACTCAACATCAATCATCAAAGTTAAAGCGATAACATGAAATGAGAAACACACTGATATATCAAGTATGATCATCAGCGAGGACAAATACAATCCAAGGCGATGCAAAATGTGAATACAAAAAAGATTACAATAAATGTAAATTTAACGGTGTAAAGCAACTATCTGATGGTCCCTCTAAGGTTCTCCAAAGAATTGACACCTTCAATCATAAGCCTTCATCAAATAAGAGAAAGGAGAGTCATCGAACCCAAGTGCACCTATAAGTCAGAAGTGAGGATTGGGGCACCCAAATGTCAAAGCTCACCTCTACATGTTCACCATGTGGGCCATAAGGTAAAAGACTCTAACGATCTCAACATCTTATCAGCCCATTCGTCAAACACAACCAAGTGACTACCTAAAAGACAAACAAGTCTGGGGGCAATTTTAGAAACAATGACAACTCAACACTTGGGCATTTATCAACCATCCTAAAAAGGAAAATACACCAATCGAAACCAACAGCATCGACCGACATTATTAGAGTTTCCCTCATATCATTTCACTAACGATCCGGTATGATCATTTGTTCTTTTTCAATTATAATTTTCTTAGAATATAGCGATCCATATATGAGGTACGACTCTTAGCTCTTTATCTATTTTTGTCTCCATAAACTAGTGATGATAGAAGTTTTAAGTATAGATAAATCTTGCATTAGAATCTTAGAAAAAGGTTTTTAAAGCAAATTTTTTTGAACTTGTTATGAATTGTATTAATTCTGATAATCGTCCGTGGAGCAAAAATTGTGAATACGTTTATAAAATTAAGAATCTTCAACCTTTTGATTAGGCACGACATTCTAGTTCAAATTGTATTTTGGAGTAGACACAACCTCATATGCATGTTTGCACTTTGCGATTACTCTGATTCTTAGTTGTGGGGTATAAAACTGTGGCGACAACAATGACAATTAATACGGAGATAAAAGATAAGTAATGGCCAACCTAGTGTCTTGAATCGTGGCCTGAGTTACTTAAGTAATTAAACCTGAAAGGTGTCTTTACACCTGGTGCCCTAAAGCCGTCTGATTTGGGAGGGCCTAACGCTTGCTACATGGGTAACTTAGTGCCTAAGAAAATCAGAATTATGGGGGAGAAGAAGGCGAGACCTAAGCATATCTGAATCATGCCCTGGGTTACTTGAGTAATTAAGCCTGAGGGGTGTATTAACACCTGGTTCCCTAAAGTCTTCTGGTTTAGAAGTCATCGGCCCAACACTCGCTATATTGGTAATTTAAGCCTAAGAAAATGAATCTTGCATATGGTTAGGGGAGGAACGAATAGAGTAGACCACCTAACTTATCTCAAAGTATACCCCTTGTGACTCCCCCAAATTCAGACACTTATATCTCGAATTCGGAGCTTCATGATCTAACTTAAACAATAAACTAAAAATCTCAAACAACAGAATAATAGAATAATTTACATTGTCATAATATAAATATTCTCATCCCAAGGTCTCGTAACCGTTACTGTTGATGTCAGGATTTTTACTGTCCCTTTTCTGTTCTTGTCTTTTGGTGTTCTCATGTTAGGTGAGATTGTTTGAAAAAATAAGTTGTGAAACGGTCCGATATGTATATGTCGACGATTGGACTGTAAGAGTCGCCAGTTGGTATTTTTAAATGGTTGCACCAACTCAACTAATAAAAGGTTTGCACATTGACCACATGATGTAACACTGCTAAACTGGTTTGTGAAACTGAGATTCATTAGGGTCTAGGGACTTGCTTATGCAGAGGGAAGGTGTTAGGCACCCCCCCCCCCCATCATCCGTGTTACCGCGGTGACCGCCAATTTTCAATTAAACTGTTATATGAATATGTGTGTGTGTGTGGGTCAATGTGCAGTTATTTGGAAGTAGTGCTATGCCTCATTTGCACCTATATACAAAGGGTTTGAATTTTTGTAAAAATTCAGTTTTAACAAGATATAGCAGTGATGTTTTGTAAAAGAGGTTTTTCAAACCCTTATGCTCAATAGTAATTGAGGCCTTTAATACTTCAATTTTATTAAGTGTTCGGCTTAATTGCTTTTATTGTCGAGATGCGAGGCATCCTCGACAAAAATAATATACATAGCAGTGCCGAACTCTTTGTGGGCATGAGAGTCGTCTAAGGAAATTCGAACAACGTGAATAATGTACAAGCTGTTTATAGTTGAAAATATCCAGCACGCGAACCGAATCTAGATTGAGGAGACTGAATCTGTGATCACATGGAATAACAGAAGTTCTCTTCATGAATAAGAAAGAAATAATACCCCTTACCTTAGTAGGAAATTGGATACCGCAATATTGTAGTAACAGAAGATTCTTCTTCTTTCTCTCTTATTCACTCTATTCTTTCTCGCTCTATAGCTTTAGTGAATTCATGATAAATAATGAAGGAATGAGCTTCTATTTATAAGCTTGGTAGAGTAAGGGTAAAATAGTCTTTTTGCCATAATTTATGACATCATCGCTTACATCATCTATCATATGACATCATTGCTTACATCATCGATCAAATGACATCATTGCTTACATCATCCTTCTGATGACATCATTGCTTACCTCATCGTTCCGATGACATCATCACTTACATCATCAGAATTCAAATTCAAATTGTTCTCTTCCACCTCATTTTACTTTTATACCATGAATTTACTATAATAATGTTACCATTCAAATTATATAAAAAACATACTATCATATAATCACATCATACTACTATAATATAATATTATAATAATATATTTAAATGAATTATTGATTTGATAATTTGAAATACTGTGTAATGACAATTATTGAATCAAAAATATCAACGTAGCAATTATTGAATCAAAAAATATTAAGCAAGAATTACTCTTGTAACAATTATTGAGTAGTGCCTTCTTACGTAAGAATCAATAATTCAAAAAATATTATGCAATACCGTACTTATCGCGACAACAACGCATGTTAATGTATTTTAACCACAGTATTCCAACATTGTTAATTCGGTAACACTTTACCGTTATTTTTATAAAAATATTTTTGTCATTTTCTAACTCGGCAATAATTCCATTGTGGGGTCCACTATGATGATTGTGTCGTAAATACGAATATTCAAATAAAAAAGAATATTCCCTGACCAAACGAATATTTTATAACAACTTGCATAATTTGCAAAATTTATAAATATTACCCACAACTATAACATTATATCAAATTCATTCCATAATAATTAAAAATAATATTTATAGAAAAATAATCTTTATTTAAAAAGTTGGGGTCTTACACCATTCTGGCTATATCTTTTGATAGGCCTCTATTAGTTGTTGGGCGTATGTGCCCTATTTCCCTATATTTTTAGCTATACAGAGATTATGCATTAGATGATGATGTACTTAGGAATGTATATATTATTATTCTATACATCATATTGCCATTTATTGTTTATCATGCATGTATCATGTTATGCATATGTATGTATGTCCAGAGATATTTAGCATTGACCCCTGGATGGTCTTGTGATATGGCCCCCATAGATGTCTTCTTCAACAGTCAGTCACATTGATCACACCCCACAAGTATTGATAGCCTCCCGTCTGAGGTCGTGGTATGATAGTTTGTTATCTCCAAACAGGTGGTGTAGTAGATCGCTTATTCTGAAGATTCTATGACCCTCTCCGATGTTTTGTGTTCCCGCAGGATTTGTAGAGGGTATGCTAGAGCACTGGATATCAGAGAGGCAGGTTTTACGATTTGGTATCCATGAGTTGACTCCCACCTTAGAGGAGTATGCACGGTTGATGGCGCTACCATTTGACAGACCTTGTGTGAGACCCTAGATTTTATGAATAAAGATTTAAATTTCTTGAAATATTTTTTTAAAAATATTATGGTGTGGATTTGATATAATGTTATAGTTGTGGGTAATATTTATAAATTTTGCAAAGTATGCAAGTTGTTATAAAATATTCGTTTGGTCGGGGAATATTCTTTTTATCGAGGAATATCTGTACGACGGCACAATCATTGGTGGACCCCACAACAGAAGTATTGTCGTAGTTAGAAAATGATAGAATTATCTTTTTATAAAAATAACGACGAAAGTGTTACCGTTAAAACTGTTGAACTACCCTATTAGTAAAAGTAAAAGAATGTCTGGCGTGGTTGCATAGTAGCACACGGTATTGATTATTGATGCTACGTATGAAGTCACTCAGTTATACTCAATTATTGCTACAGTAATTGTTGCATCATATCTCTTATATTATTGATTCGATTATTGTCACAGTATCACTTGCATAATATTTTATATATTATTAAATCAATAATTGAGACGATAAAGTTATTCATATTATTAAATTGCAATATTTACAATGTCTAGAAGTTCTGTCAAGGAGAGGTTGGGTCATCTAATTGCGTGCCAATAAGGAGAAATCCTTATCGGAAAGCCCCCTCTTTCCTGGGAATGACCTGGTTGTTAAATATTGTGAGTTATAATATTAATGATGAATAAGTTTGTGTTGATTAAAGATGAAATTGATAGTTCCATTGTGTTGGAATTATTAGTATTAGTGGAATCGACATTTATTTCGATATTAATTGATGTTGGGAAGTTATACTGACCAGTAGGGTAATTAATCTGATAAATGAACAAGTAATTGCTATTAATTCGCATGATTATAACTATTTGGTCACATGTGTGTACTATTGATTCACATTCTTGTACTATTAGGGGAGTTGGTGCAAGATTGATAATACTTGTATGACTAAGTTAAAAATGAAGGTATAGATGGAGGTATTATACTATAATTCATATTTTTACATGATTATAACTATTGATTTACATGATTTACTATTGATTCACACTATTTACTATTAGGGGAGGTGGTGCAAGTTTGATAATACTTGCAGGACTAAATTAAAAATGAAAGAAAAGTTGAAGGTATTGTAGTGTAATATTTCGAGCCCCAAAATATGCAATTATTGAAACTATATTTTTTTATAAATAGAAGCTCATTCTTCCTTCATTTCTCACCAATTCACTAAAGCTATAGAGCAATTATTATAAAGAGAAATTATTGAGAGAAAGAAGAAGAAAAGTCTGCTACCTCACTACTCTAGTATCCAGTCTTCTTTTGACGTAAGGGGTATTATTTCTTTCATATTCATGAAGATAGCTTCTGTTGTTCCATTCTTTATTATTATGTTGGAATAACCTGTCTATGCGAAGTACCACATACATGGTGAAATTCTTCTGTTATTCCATTCTTTATTATTATGTTGGAATAACCTATCTATGCGAAGTACCGCATACATGGTAAAATTCTTCTGTTATTCCATTCTTAATTATTCTGTTAGAATATTCTGTCTGTGCGGATTACACTAGACCTGGTTCCATTCTTTATTATTTTGTTGGAATACCCTGTCTGTGTAGTCTATCGCATGCATGGTGAATTCTTTGTTATTCCATTCTTTATTATTTTGTTGGAATATCCTGTCTGTGCGGATTACGCTAGACCTGATTCCATTCATTATTATTCTGTTGGAATAACCTATCTGTGCGGTCTATCGCATGCATGGTGAATTCTTTGTTCTTCCATTCTTTATTATTCGGTTGGAATATCCTGTCTGTGCGGATTACGTACGCATGACCTGGTTTTGTTCTTCATTATTCTATTGGAATATCCTGTCTGTGCAGATTATGCATGACCTGGTTCCATTCTTTATTATTATGTCAGAATATCCTATCTGTGCAGATTGCGCATGACCTGGTTCCATTCTTTATTATTCTGTTGCGAATAACCTGTCTGTGCGGTCTATCGCATGCATGGTAAATTCTTCTGTTATTCCATTCTTTATTATTATGTTGGAATAACCTTCACATTCATTCTTTATTAAATTGTGGAAATGATCTGTCTACGTGGATTACTGTATGGCGGGTGAAAATCCATTTGCAGTTTTGTATATTCTATTATACTCATCTGGGGTATCATTTCTTTTGTACTCGTTATGAAATATCATTTTCTTTGGTATTTTTCTGTTACGAGTTACTATTCATGGGTTACTATTCACCCAATTACTATTCACTCTGGTATTATTCACTCGGGTATTCGGGGTACTTTTCCTGCCAGAGTACTATTCATGAGTTACTATTCATGGGTTACTATTCTCCCAATTACTATTCACTCTAGTATCATTCACTTGGGTATTCGAGACACTTTTCGTGTCGGGGTACTATTCATGGGGTACTATTCCTGAAATACTATTCACGGGGTACTATTCACCCAAAAAATATATTTCTTTTCTGTCCAAATTATTTTTGGTACATGAATATTATTCTTGAATTTTACTCTACAAAGCAGTATCATGTTGACAATTTGGACGTTATTGATTCCTGGATAAATTCAATTATAAATCCTTAAAATTTATCCTCGAACTTGACTTATTGAATTATTATGTCATTATCATCATCCTCATGCTTATATTGTGATTAAAATCATCTTTGGCTTACGTGCATAGATGGACTTGGTATGATTATGACCAGGGATTATTCGGTATAATCATGACCGTAATGTGACGAATGATGTGGTAAAAGTCCTCATTGGCCTGTAGTTCATTGATGGACAGTTGTTGGTATGATTATGACCATGGATTATTTGGTATAATCATGACCATTGATGATTACATGAATATTCTTGGTCGTGGTGCAGGGATGATGTGGTTTATTTATTAAGCTGAGTCTCGGCGATAAAGTTGATGAAAAACTTTTTAAATCATAGAAGATAGTAGATTTTATGTTTTACTTGACTCTTCTAATGGAGTGCTTATTCCGCTGCAGTTAAACTTGATGTCTATTGTATTTTATCAGTTTAACATTGTTGAAGGCTAATGATAATTTATTCTGGATTATCTTAGTCATAATATTTCTTACTGGGCTAGTTGAGCTCACCCTTTCTTTCACTGTTCTCTTCAGGAAATGAGAATATAGCTGGGACGAGTCGGGGAATGGAGTGACGGTCCAGATGAATAGTGTGACAATAAATGTAATGAGGACTCCTTTGAGTGTGGATATTGTCTAGATGACAATATTCTTATTAAAACTCTCAGTTTATGTTTTGTCGTTTTTTACACGAAAGTTGTATTATTAAGTTGTATTTGAATTTTGTACCATGTATTTGACGACTCAAGATGGGTGATGTATACCTATTTTGGGGGTGTCACACCTTGCGATAGTTTACGACCCTCACCAGGCTGAGGCGTAGAGTCGTACATGATATCCCAACATTTTTTGATAGATAGATTTGTCTTAGTGGACAGTTATTCACGACACTCAGGGGATTATACCATGACGGGGGATCAGTGGAGTCTAGCCAGAGTAGACGTATTATTGATGTGTGTATTATCATACGTGTACATGCCACGGTATATGGATGAGCTAGACATTGGCGTCATTATGGTAGTGAGAGCTCTCAGGGAGGGTCATACCATTGTGCCTATGATTGTACCAGAGACGTTGAGATCGACCACATATTGCAGCACCTACCCTGTAGGGGTATTTACAGGTAGCTCGGTCATGTTGTACGTGTGGTTTATATCACACCTGAGACCGATTGGCACCTTTCGATGACAAGGGTATTATTTTACCCATGAGATAGTCATGTCTTACTTCTTCCAGCCAGCGAAGTGTACAGACGCTATGTCTTGGTCGGTATTCTTGGCAGGGATCGGAGATCCATTTGACATCTTGCCATGTACAGAGCTCAGTTCACTCTATAGCTTCATTACTCATGCTAATGGCATAGATTATCTCCATCTAGCTAGCTTAAGGGGCATGACTACATATCACCCACTGGATGTGATGTCACAGTTTGACCAGTTTCAGGATTTCCATCCTTTTGAGGGAGCATTGAGTCAGTGTTTGGCTTCTCGCCACTTATCAGCAGAGGACAGATTCAGGGTGTATGCTTATTGGGATCAGCGTAAACTAGCTGCATTTTCTGTTAGCCATCCGGGCTATTTGACAGAGTATTCTGCATGGATGGAGACAGAGACAACATTGGCTGCGATAGTATCCACAGTGTCGGGGATTGATTCTGATGATGGGGAGCCCATAAAGGACATTGATCTTCCCACCAAGGAGGAGCTATTCACTAGGTTGCCAGCAGCTTTTGTAGATTCTCCCAGTACGAGTGCTACTATGATCCAACATTCAGCACAGTATTTAGAGCAGAGTCTTCATATGATGACCTTTGAGAGAGATCAGGCTAGGCCTTGATGTTGACAGCTCTTGATGGGAGAGATATCGCTCTATTGGAGAGAGAGAAGGCTGTAGCTCATAGAGACATCGCTATTGTTGAGCGGGATGAGGCTAGATCATCAAGAGATGAATTGATTGTTGAGCGGGATGCTACCATATCTACCCGGGATGTAGCCATTATAGATAGTACTACAGTGAGATCCCTTACTACTGGCATAATTTTTGAGATGAGTGTATATATTGATGGGCATCATGCCACCATGCAGTTGGCTATGGATCTGTTAGCTCGTGTAGATACCCTTGGGCAGGAGCTCACAAGGTTGCCTTCTTCTTCAGAGAGAGATGCCATGTTGGTCTTGATAGCTCGTATATCCACGGGATTGTAAATAGGCTTGTATTTTCCTACACAGACTAGCTTAGCCATTTTGTTATTAACAATACATATTGTATATCAAACAACATTATATATGGCAGGGAATTATATTTTGATTCACTTCCCTTTTAGTTGTGCCTTGCTACTTACTTGATATTTTCCTGTTTCTTCAGGGTTTGTAATCTTGATATATTTTGAACTCATCTTGATGGGTGGACATTGAAATGTCTCAAGATCTTTCAGAATGGATCGTTGATCTGTGTATCCTTACCCTCTTTGGTGTCTTGGGACTGGTTTCTATATGTAGATGTGGAGAGGAGTGTGACTTTTCCTCTTTGAGGTTGATCGCACCACAGACGGTTGTCGATACTCCTATTAAAGAGGAGATCCCAAATAGTTCCATCGCTTATGGATTGGTGTTACTCTTCGAGGACTGAACCACAGCTTAGATGGTCGCCAACTCTCCCATTTATGGGGAGGCCATGTAGTTCCATCCCTTTGGTCTGAAGCCGCTGAAATGTGGTGGATTGAAGTTTGATCCTAGTGCCATTGACAAGTGTTTATATTTTGGTACGGGGTTAGACTGAACCATAAATGGCTGTTTACGTACTCCTATTGAAGAGGAGATCAGGTATGTGTAGTTCAAACCTGGTGTAAGAGGTTCAACTCTGTTTGTGAAGAGGTAGAAAGGTGTAGAAATGTTTTTGTGATTTTTGTTTGTATAGAAGGGTGTAAAAATATTTTTGTTGTTGTTTTTGTTGTTTTTTTATTGCGACCGGGCCATATAAAATGGTTGCCTACGTACTCCCAGGTATTGAGGAGATCAGGTCGACGTAGTTTGCCCCATGTTCAGGAAGATTTGCAACAAAAAAAGTTTGATCCCATGTTCAGGACAAACTGTGGGGGAAAAGTTTGATCCAATGTTCAGGACAAACTGCAGGTGTGAAAAGTCTAATCCGTAGTGGGACAAAACTACGGGTGTGAAAGGTTCAATCCCTGGTGGGATAACCGAAGTTGAGTGAAGGGTTTTAAAACCAAAGATGTATGAAAGATCTGCTGATCCGAAACCAAGCTGCTGGCTTGAAGAGTGTGTTTCCCTGATGGAGCAAATGGGTATGAAGAAAGGTTGTATGTAGAGAGGGTTAGAAAACCTGAAATGATTGGGGATCTGGTGATCCAAAACTAGGATGTTTGCTTGATGGTAACTTCAAACATAGTACCGTTTCATAGTGTTCGAGTTGATGAGCTGTGGAAATTCATCATCGTCCATTTTGTATAATCTGAGAGAACATCCAGTCAATACTTCTTTGACAACAAATGGGCCTTCCCGGTTTGGAGCAAATTTTCCCTTTGACTGATCTTGGTTGTGAATGATCTTCTTCAAAACAAAGTTATGTTGCTTGAACTGCTGTAGCCGGACTTTCCTATTATAGGATCTGGCGATCCTCTGTTGGCATAACTGACCATGGAAGATATCATCACTTTGCCTTTCGTCTATTAGAGATAATTGGTGATACCTATCTTGTAACCATTGGTCTTCATCCAGCTGAGCGTCAATCAACACTCTGAGGGATTCCATTTCCACCTCTATGGGAAGTACTGCTTCCATCTCATAGGTTAATGAGTAGGGGGTTGCCCCAGTGGAAGTACACATGGAAGTTTTGTAGGCTAATAGAGTCGGAGGAAAGAGGTAAGGCCATCCTTTGTGATTGGTGGACATCTTTTGCATGATCTTCTTGATGTTCTTATTAGCTACTTCAACAACACCATTCATCTTTGGATGGTAGATGACGGAGTTGAGGTGTTTGATGTGGAATTTACTGCACAACTCCTCCATCATTTTGTTATTGAGGTTCTTAGCATTGTCTGACACAATCACCTCTAGTTGTCCATATCGATAAATGACATTATTTCTGATGAAAGCAATGATGACTTCTTTGGTAACCCTGGGGAAGGAGGCTGCTTCTACCCATTTAGTGAAGTAGTCGATCATGGTGAAAATAAACCTATGCCCATTACTGGCTTTGGGCTCGATGGGCCCGATCATGTCTATTCCCCACATTGAGAAGGGCCAAGGTGAACTCATATTTTGAAGCTCCCTTAGAGGGGCGTGGATTGCATTCCCATGAATTTGGTATTGGTAGCACCTCTTGACGTGATCCTCACAGTTAGCCTTAAGCAAGAGCCAGTAATGCCTGGTTCTGAGAATCTTTTTGACAAGTAGAGGGTCGCTCATGTGTGGGCTATATACTCCACCATGGATCTCATCCATGAGCCTCTAAGCTTGGTCTTTGTCCAGATATCTAAGGAGACCTAGTCCTCCATCTCTTTTGTAGAGTGCATCTCCGCTCAGGTAGAACTTCATAGCTAGTCAATGGCTCGCCTCAGCGGGTGTAGATCCATCTCGCAAGTACTCCTTGATGTGCTGATACCAAGGGTGTTGGATGGGAGGCAGCTCATCTGATACTTCTCCAATGTAATTCCCATAGGCTGGAGCTTTTTGTAGGGCAAATGGGATGCTTTGCATGTTTTCCTTGTCAGGTATGTTGAACAAGGAGGCCAAAGTTACTAGCGCATCCACAAAATCATTCTTATTCCGAGGAATGTGGAGGAAAGTTATTTCTTCAAACTCCGCAGCCATCTATAAAACTTGTCGATGGTAAGGCAGCAAATGTAGCTCTTTTGTATGATAGATTCATGTGGTTTTTCTGATCACTAATTCTTAATCTCCAAAGACAGTTAACCTCCTGATACCCATTGATTGGGCAAGTTTGAGTTCTCTGATACAGCCTTCATACTCAGCTATGTTGTTGGTGCTAACAAATTGCAATTTGACGGCGACGGGATACTGCTCCCCTGTACCGGATAATAGAACTTCTCTAGCTCCAGAACCTTCCATATTAATAGCTCCATCAAAATACATTTTCCATGATTGGTGTGTATCATGCTGATGGTGTTGCTGCACTGTCATTACCCCTTCATCAGGGAAGTATGTTTCTAAGGGTTTGAAATCCCCTGAAGGTGCGGTAGCCAGTTGATCCTTAATTCCTTGACCCTTAATATACTTTTGCGTCACGTAGACGATGTCAAATTGCTTTAGGATCAACCGCCATCTGGACAGCCTACAATTTAACATGGGTTTACTGAACACGTACTTGAGAGGATCCACGCGGGATATGAGATAGGTTGTGTGACCATGAAGGTAATGTTGTAACCTCATGGAAGCCAATGCTAAAGCACAACAAGTCTTCTCAATCAGAGTGTACATGTGTTCACCGCAACTGAATCTTTTCCCGAGGTAGTAGATAGCTCGCTCTTGGCCTCTATCGTCTTTTTGTCCCAGCATGCAGCCCATGGCATTGTCATTAATGGACAGGTACATAAGTAGGGGAGATTGTGAGATCCTGAATTTTATGAAATAAAAGTATTCAATTTTTTTATTTTGGTAAATAGTTAAATTGATAAAAGTTTAAAGTTAAGGGTCATATTTGAAAAATTTTCAAAGTAAGCAAGCTATCATAAAATAGCTGGTAGTAAAAGAACAGTAATACGCGTGGTTGCATAGTAGCATACGGTATTGATTATTGATGCTTATGTAAGAAGTCACTCAGTTATACTCAATTATTGCTACAATAATTGTTGCATCATATCTCTCATATTATTGATTCAATTATTGTCACAGTATCATCTGCATAAAATGTTATATATATTATTAAATCAATAATTGAGACGACAAAGTTATTCATATTATTATTTGCAATATTGACAATGTCTAGAAGTTCTGTCAAGGAGTGGTTTGGTCACCTAATTGCGTGCCAATAAGGAGAAATCCTTATTGTAAAGCCCCCTCTTTCCTTGGAACGACCTGGTTGTTAAATATTGAAAGTTATAATATTAATGATGAATATTATTAAAAATCAAAGTTGAGTACGGAGTTGAATTTGGAGACGTGGACGTGACATTTGAGTCCGGAACGATGAAATTAGTAGAAATAGACTATAAACAAAAACTTTGTCGGGGTTGACTTTTTGGTCAAAAATGTCAACTGTTGACTTTTTCGAAAAAAGTCAAACTTAGAAATTTCAAAAATAAAATTTTTGAGAAAAATATTTCAATTGTGTTGGGATTGTTAGTGTTAGTAGAAATCGACATTTATTTCGATAATAATTGATGTCTGGAGGTTATATTGACCAATCGGGTAATTAATCGAATAAATGAGCAATTAATTGCTATTAATTCACATGATTATAACTATTTGTTCACATGTGTGTACTATTGATTCACATTCTTGAACTATTAGGGGAGGTGGTGCAAGATTGATAATACTTGCATGACTAAGTTAAAATGGAGGTATAGATGGAGGTACTATACTGTAATTCGTATTTTCACATGATTATAACTATTAAGTCACATGAATGAACTATTAATTCACATGATTTACTATTAGGCGAGGTGGTGCAAGTTTGATAATACTTGCAGGACTAAATTAAAAATGAAAGAAAAGTTGAAGGTATTGTACAATAATATTTCGAGCCCCAAAACGTACAATTATCGAAACTATATTTTCCTATAAATAGAAGCTCATTCTTCCTTCATTTGTCACAAAATCACTAAAGCTATAGAGCAATTATTATAGAGAGAAATTATAGAGAGAAAGAAGAAGAGAAGTCTGCTACCTCACTATTCCAGTATCCAGTTTTCTTCTAAGGTAAGGAATATTATTCTTTCGTATTCATGAAGAGAGTTATTTTCTTTCAATACTCGTAAGGGTTGTTATTCCATTCTTTATTATTATGTTGGAATAACCTGTCTATACGAAGTACCGCATACATCTTTGAAATTCTTACGTTATTCTATTCTTTATTATTCATTGGAATAACTTTCATGCATGCGTTACATCGCATGCACCGTGAATTATGTTGTTATTCTATTCTTTATTATTCTATTGGAATATCCCATGCATGCATTGATTCACGCATGCCCTGGTTCCATTCTTTATTATTCTGTTGGAATATCCTGTCTGTGCAGATTACGCATGACCTGGTTCCATTCTTTATTATTCTGTTGGGAATAACTTGTCTTTGCGGTCAATCGCATGCATGGTGAATTCTTCTGTTATTCCATTCTTTATTATTCTGTTAGAATAACCCTTCTATGTGGATTACTGCATGCATGATGAATGATCCTTTGTATTCATTCCTTATTAAATTGTAGAAATGATCTGTCTACGTGGATTACCGCATGGCGGGTGAAAATCCATTTGCAGTTTCGTAATTTTTCTGACCCTCAAAAATTCTAGAAAAATTTGAAATGATAATTTGATGAGTTTTCTATATTATGTCCAAAGATGGCGATTTTTGGATGTATAGATTAAGAGTTATGGATTTTCTGGGAAAAGACTATTTTAAAAGTAAACCCTTATAACTCCTTGTGGTTAACTCCAAAATTGGTGAAATTTTTATTGGGAGTACATGTATATAACAGGAGTATACCCTATAAATTTCGGAATTTTTAGACAAAAGTACAATTTATGATAAATGTCTAAATATTCGGCAGTTTTGACCATATGAAAAATAGTAAATGAATTTTAAAAATTCCGAGAAAAATATATGTTTAATATGAGACTATATTCTGCTAAATCCCAAAAAAGAAATATTTTTGGGACTGATTTGGTATTTTTCATAAAAATAAACTAGTTATGAGTAAATGAATTAAATATGTTATATGAAGTAACAAAATTGGAAAATAGGATTTTATGGCTTGGGAATCCTATATAGGGTATATGCAGATTTTTTATGAGGGATTTGATCAATGGTGATGAAATCTTATGAGTATGGCATTTTTGAATAATTAAAATGCATTATTTGGTAAAGTGTAAACAATTGAAATAAATTATTTATAAGTTTAAGAAGTGATTAAAATATTGTTATAATATTAATAATATTAGATTATGAGTTTATTAAGTAATTGATAATATTTGGATAAATTTAAAATCTTTAATATTTATCCTTTTTTTTCGCTTATATCATGGTTATCATCCTCATGCTTATATTGTGTTGAAAGTCATCTTTGGCTTACGTGCAAAGATGGACTGTTAATTATTGGTTTTATAGTTGTATATCTTTGGCTTACGTGCAAAGATGGACTGTTAATTATTGGTTTTATAATTCTATATCTTTGGCTTACGTGTAAAGATGGACTGTTGATTATTGGTTTTATAGTTGTATATCTTTGGCTTACGTGCAAAGATGGACTGTTAATTATTGGTTTTATAGTTGTATATCTTTGGCTTACGTGCAAAGATGGACCGTTGATTATTGGTTGTATATCTTTGGCTTACGTCCATTGATGGGTACTTGTTGGTATGATTATAACCAGGGATTATTCGGTATAATCATAACCATTGTTGAAAAATTGAATATCCTTGGCCTGTAGTGCATGGATAATTCGTGGTCGTAATACTAATGAATATCCTTGGCCATAGTATAGGGATGATTCAATGATGTGGATTAATTATTAAGCTGAGTCTCAGCGATAACATATTGATAATACAATTTTAATTCGTAGAAGATAGTAGATATCATGCTCTACTTGACTCTTCTATATACAGTTGTATGTCTTTGGCTTGTAGAACAAAGATGAATTGTTGATGAATATCTTTGGCCCGTAGTGCAAAGATAAATTTATTAGTATGATTATGAACAAGAATTGTGATTTGGTATAACCATGATTTTAGATGTTTCAGGTGAAGATAGGCGATGAAAATTATCTTCGTCCTGGGTGCGAAGAGGAATTTAGAATCACAATTATGATTATGAGTTATTCATATGATTGTGCACAGGAATTGTTGATTGATGTTACAGGGATAAAACATTATTGGTGGACTTTTAACATGGAGAAGATAATAGACCTGATGGTCGATTTGACTCTTTTAATGGATTGTTCGTTCCGCTGCAACTATGGTTGAAAAGTTTTATTATCTACCATATGTTCTAAATCTCTGATTTATTACTGATAAAGGCTATTGATGATGTAAATGATATTCTTTACTAGGCTAGTTGTGCTCACCCTTTTTACTTCACAATTCCTTTCAGGTAATAAGTGTGTAGCTGGGTCGAGCGGGGGTAATAAGAGAATAGAATGGTGGTCTATAGCTGTTGAGGTTCTCCCTAAATAGTATGGAAATAATTTTATTGAGAACTTTAGATAAGTGTGTCGTATTGTATATGTCATTTGATATTTAATTTTGGTGAACCGAATAGGGTGAGGTGAACCCAACTTTGGAAGGGTGTTTTGCCACTATCATACAAGATATCTAATAACATACAACCTCGTGTTATCATAAGACAGGGTTGTGCACATCCACTTGCTGAGTATATCTACGAGCACTACCTATATAATCTTGGAGTTTATTTGAAATATAATTCTCACTTGGAGACAACAGAGATAATTATATGTCAAGAGAAGACTCACCATTGGAAAGAAGATGATAGAAATCTTCTTGTTTTTCTTTGGGGACTATTGGGTCAACCAAGGATAATTCTGTGGACATATGATATCTATCATAACCTAGACACATGGCCTCCCATGTACGAAGGTTTCCTTGAGCACTTCCCAAAGATTTTAATTTATAAAACAATTATTGACTGTACTTTTATGTAAGGTACCATTGTAAGGTTGTGGTCAAGGCACCATGAGAGTTACATACATTTGTATTAAAACTCATGGTTTAACTGTGGTCGTATTCTGCACGATAGTTCAACAGTTGTATAAATGAAGTTTGTATTTGATTTTTATAGTATGATATCTGGCGACTCAGAATGGGTCGTGTGCATCTATTTTGGGGGCATCACAAACATCATCCCTGGGTGGTACCAAGACAGGAGCGTTGACCAGTTGCACTTTGATTGTAAGGAAGACTTTCTGACACTCATCGTTCCATTTCATGGAGGAGTTCTTCCTTAAAAGCTTGAAGATAGGCTCACAGGTTGCTGTGAGTTGGGAAATGTACTTGCTGATGAAGTTGATCCTTCCCAAAAATACCCGTATTTCTTTCTTTGTCTACGGAATGGGCATTTCCGTGATGGCCTGGATTTTAGTGGGATCCAACTCAATCCCTTTGTGGCTGAGTAGGAATCCTAGAAACTTGCCTAATTTAACGCCGAAGGCGCACTTAGCTGGATTCAACTTCAAGTTGTACTTACGCAACCTATTGAAGAGATTTCCGAGATGGTCTAGGTGGTCATCTTACCTTCGAGATTTGACAATGATGTCATCCACGTAGATCTCTATCTCTTTGTGCATTAAGTCATGGAAAAGAGCCATTATAGCTCGCTGGCAGGTAGCTCCGACATTAATGAGGCCGAATAACAATCGTCTATAGCAAGAGGTTCCCCAAGGCATGATGAATTCAGTTTTCTCATGATCCTCTTCAACAACCATAATTTGATGATACCCCGCAAAGAAATCAGCAAAGGAGTACATGTCGTATTGAGCAGTATTGTCAATGAGTATGTGGATAAATGGAACGGGAAAGCTATCTTTAAGGCAAGCTTTATTCAGATCCTGGTAATCCACGTAAACTCGCACATTTCCTCCCGGTTTAGGCATGTGAACTATGTTGGATAGCCATTCAGGGTATGTGGACACCATGATGATGCCAACTTGAAATTGTTTCATAATTTCTTCCTTAACATTTAAACTCCACTAAGGTTTTAATCGCCTGAGCTTCTGCCTGACTGGCTTGAATCCCTCTTTAATGGGAAGGTGAGGGATGACGATTTCAGTGGACAAATAGACCATGTCTTCGTGAGACCATGCAAACACATCCTGGAATTGGGTTAATAGTGTAACCATGTCATTCCTTTGGTTTTGAGTGAGGTCCGTACCAATCTGGATTAGCTTAGGGTTTTCTAAGGTTCTAAGGTTAAATGAGGTGGTTTGATCAAGATTTAGTTTGGGTTTATCCTCAACCCATTCCTTGATCTCTTGAGGTATCTCAGTGTCCTCTTGTATTTCCATCAAGTTTGAGTTCAACTTTTCATCAAAGTTACAATCCTTGTGGAGAAAAGGTACCTCATCAGCATTTATAGGCACATCTAAATTTAGAGTCCTGAAACAAAATATGCTTTCACTTAATATATGAAATTGTTCAATCATACAAAGTGTTAGCATGTACAGACAAAACAACTGCTAATAATGTGCAGAAAAGTAAGCGATTATTATTGCTATCTGAGGCGAGAGGAGTTTTGCCCTTTTTACCCTTGTCGACAAATGCAAGGAGTACTGCTCCAATTGTCAAGGGTGAAATCCTGCTGGACGACAGTGATGAAGGGGCTTTCATCGTCCTCCTTCTCCCGAATAATGACCATAATGTCGGGACAATCATCATCTGGAGTGTATCTATTTGTGTGCTCATCATGGAAAATGATGCGTAGGTGAGACAATCGCCTGGCGATGTCTTGTTTACATCTCTGTTCCCTTTCTTACACTTTGGGATCAGGAATCAGGACCTCTTTTGCTTTGACTGGTATATGTTTAGGAAATAACATAGCCATTATATGGGCAGGCACCTTTACCAGAGACCGTACAGGCTCAAGATCTATAGGCTGAGATAATTGCCCTGTGGCTGAAGTTGAAGGAATCTACTTGTGCTTATAAGGATTCATGTGACTGGAGCTAGCAAAATAGCCTAATCTAGTTGTCCCTATTTAACTAGGAATTTGAATCGGGCGCTTGATGCCTGATGATCTTTGCCCAACCCTTGTCCAGGTTGATAACCCAATGACATCATCTATTGAGTGGGCAACATTACCTCAGCAGAAATCTAGGGTGTGAGAGGTGGCACCCTAATAAGATGGTAGTGAGTGTTGCTCACCTCCAGGGTATGGAAACTGACCGGCTCAACTTCTGCATTGAAGCTGATGAGTGGTATGTCACCTTGTTCAGGATATTCCGGCTCAGCATTGATAGTGATTAGGCTATTGTTGACAATGTACTTGAGTTGATGATGAAGGGTGGAAGGGACAGCTCCAGCCATATGAATCCACGGTCTTCCCAAAAGCAGGTTGTATCCTGTGATAATTTTGAGCACATGAAAGGATACACTGCATATGTGTGGACCAATCTCCACAGGTAATTTAATCTCCCCAATAGCATTTCGTCGGGACCCATCAAAAGCTTTGATAACCGTATGGCTGCTTTTGATTCTCTTGAGATTGATATTCATCTTCTCCAAAGTGGCATAAGGATAAATATTCAAAGATGATCCACCATCTATAAGAACTCATCCCACCATGTATCTGGAGGACAGAACCGCTATGTGCAACGACTTGCAATGACCAGTCCCTTCGGGAGGTATGTCGTCATCAGTGAAAGATATCACATTATTGTTAAAAATGTGATCAACCAGATGCTGGAATTTTTCAACATCCACTGATTTCGACAAATGGGCTTCTTCCAAAACCTTTAGCAAGACCTTCATGTGATCTTCGGAAGAGAAAACCAAGTCCAATATAGAAATTTGTTGTGGAGCTTCTCTCAAGCTTAAAACCACTCTAGCTTCATTATGGCCCATAGTACGGAGGAATTCTTCAATCCTCTCAATGGGAACTTTCCCCTTTGATTTGATGGTAGGCTTCATCACCCGTTGGGGAAGATAAAGTGAATTCTCTTTCAACACTGCAACAGTTATGTGTGATGTAGATCCGTCAGCCTCTCCATAGTTCCATGGCACTTTTTGTAGGCTAACAACAGGATACTATGTTCTGTATGGCAAGAGAATTGTCTTTGGTGCAACCACTTTCAAAGGATTGTCAACACCCTTGAGTTGAATTGCTTGTATTGTAAGTGGTTTGGGAGCCAAATCATCCTCAACGAATATAATTGCTACATCGTTCTTCCATTTTGTAGGACATGTGTTCCCACTCTTGAGTAACAAAGTGTCGTCATCTGCCATCTGCAGGACACCGCTGTTAATTAAATTCTTAATGAGGTGGCGGAGTGCCCAACATTCTTCTGTGTTGTGTCCGCGAGATTGGGAATGATACTGACATACTCCATTAGAATTGAACCGTCTTAAACGGGGATTGATTGGAGGTAAAAGGGATGTAATTTTTCTTTCATTGATCAGCATCTGAAATATCTCCTCCATAAGTTGGCCCAGGTATATAAATTCCCTCTTGTTGGCAAAATCCCGACGGGCTTTGGAACTTACTCTTTTTGCAAATTTATCCTCTAGTGTTTCACTTTCTGAAGGCAATGATGGAGTATTCATAACAAAATGAAGGAGACTAGCATGCTTCTGACTGACAAATTGGCATGTGACTTGGTGCTGATGGATCACCAGTTCTGCCAATTGCTCTACTTGCTTACAAAGAGCTTTCATCTTTCATTCTATCACAAAAAAGAACTATGCGTAATCCCATTTGTCAGCACCATCCTTGCTGGGTTGGGAGGATTCTTCACCATAATTGGAACTTTGTCCATTGCTCCAATTAATCATACTAACCTCTTATTCTTTGTGTTGAGGAAGAGGGTTATCTTGCACATGAGGTTGGTCGGGTTTAGTCACCACGATCTCCCCGTTGTCGATTAAATCCTGGATCTTGTGTTTCAAGGCCTAGCAATCCTTAGTATCATGTTCGAGAGCTCCAGCATGATAGGCACACTTCCGGGTAGCATTAAAACCCATCCCATTCGGGTTGGCTGGTGGAAAAAGGTGGGTAATTTTTTTCTGAATTGTTAGAAGATTGAGAATGTTCTCGAGTGTGTCCCATAGGAGTGTGAACACTCGGTTGCGTAGAACTTCTCCACCCTTAGGCAATGTAGGGCTTGAAGACTGTGCTTGAAAGGGGGAGTAATTTCTCCTCTGGACAAGCAAGTTCTGACTACCTTTTTGACCTTGTAGTATCAAGGAAACATCCTCCTCTTTCTTCTCATAGACCCTCCGGGGGTTGTTTCCATAAGTTCCGAACTGGATGTGCTCAGCAACAGCTTTTAGAGTGGCTAGGTCTTGGTTCTTTCATGACTTCAATCCCATCTAAGCCATCTCTCCATGTTTGATCATTTTAGAAAATGGCTTGCCAATGTCAGCTAAGACTCTCTCATAGATGGGAGCTTCTTGTATGTCTATAAAGGTCATCACCATTTCCGACTCGGTCATAGAGGGAATAACTTGAGCAACAAGGCGCCTCCATGTTTGAGCATACTCTTGGAAAGACTCATTAGCTTGTTTCTTGACCTTGGTAATTTGGTACCAGTCTGGAGCCATCTAAGACTGGAAGCTATACTGATTGAGGAAGGCAAGAGCTGGCTCCTCCCAGCTATGGATCTTAGAATTGTCTAATCTGGTATACCATGATCGGGCTTCTCCAGTAAGACTCTTTTGAAATAGTTGCATTCTGAGCTTCTAATCCTTGGCATAAGATCTGAGTTCTCCAATGAACACCTTCAAATATGTGTAAGGATCTCCCAGCACATCATACTTTTCAAATTTAGGAGTCTTGAACTTCTCTGGATAATGAATACTAGGGAATATACAGAGGTCAGCATATGAGACACTCCCGTGTGCTCAGATCCCCTTTATAGACCGAATGGTCTCTTCCATTTGAAGGACTTTTTTCCTGATATCACTGATGTCAAGATCTTCTTTGAGATGGGTGTTTTCAGGAATTTTGTTAGACTTATCCAGCTGAAGCTCAGGTATTTGATTCGCTTGATCTGCACCTTGTGTTCCTCCATGTGCAGAGGATTCTGTATGTATGGGTATTCGTAGACCATGAGTAGACTGGTGTAGTTCTTTAATCAGAACATCCAAATATGTAATTTGTTTGCTTAATCCATCAAACTCTTCACGAGAGACAGGAGTAGGATTAGTTTAATCAGATGAAGACATAATTGGTTGTAGGCTCGTTGCCTTTTTGGACTTTGAATGGGTAACAGGCCCAATTGTTTCCCTACAAAAACTTATGTAGTTTAATCTTAGGGAATGTATAAATGTTTACATGCTATCATAATGTGTCTGTTTTAGGAGTATTATCCTACAAAACGGATGTTAGCTATTTGTAATAAGATAGCATGTCAGGCTTTAGTATGCATGTACACATATTCTTCATATTTTCCATTACATAGAGATTGACATGGAATGAAATTATAGGTAATTAACTTTACAAGTAATTAAAATGGGAAAGTATACAAAAACTTCCATCTGCGTTTGGTTTATCAGAGGCTGACCTATCTTAGGTTACTCTCGTAGCTTTTTGGCATGAAGGTTCCCAGATCATCGTAATTTACTTGACGGGAAGTTAATCCGGTCTTTGAACTGGAGCGAATCTGGGTGGTGCCTTTCTTGAGCCTCGTTGGAATTAGTCTCCCTACGAGTCCAGTAATCAAACACCGATAGGATAGCCTCCTGGTGGAGGAACCACACAACATACATTGACATGCAATGTATCTCATCGTTATGGGAATGATGACATGTGCGAAGCACTAATATCATATGCAGATATAGTGTAAAGAATTAAGTGCAGTAAGTAAATGCATTCGTATACATTCATCAAAATGTAAATGCAACATCCACACACAAGTAGATAACAGTTTTGAAAAGTTTGTAGTAGCGGCTTAATTCCTCTTACTGGTGTCCCCAACAGAGTCGCCACCTGTCGACGTCGGGATTTTTACTATCCCTTTTCTGTTCTTGTCTTTTGATGTTCTCATGTTAGGTGAGATTTGTTTGAAAATTAAGTTGTGAAAAGGTCCGATATGTATATGTTGACGATTGAACTGTAAGAGTCGCCAGTTGGTATTTTTAAATGGTTGCACCAACTCAACCGATAAAAGGTTTGCACATTGACCACACGATGTAACATTGCTAAACTGGTATGTGAAACCGAGATTCATTAGGGTCTGGGGACTTGCTTATGCGGAGGGAAGGTGTTAGGCACCCCCCGACATCCGTGTTACCACGCTGACTGCCACTTTTCAATTAAACTGTTATATGAATGTGTGTGTGTGTGTGTGTGTGTGTGCGTGTGTGGGTCAATGTACAGTTATTTGGAAGTAGTGTTATGCCTCGTTCGTACCTATATTCAAAGGGTTTGAATTTTTGTAAAAATTCAGTTTTAACAAGATATAGCAGTGATGTTTTGTAAAAGAGGTTTTTCAAACCCTTATGATTAATAGTAATTGAGGCCTTTGATACTTCCATTTTATTAAGTGTTCGGCTTAATTGCTTTTATTTTCGACATGCGAGGCATCATCGAGAAAAATAATATACATAATAGTGCCGAAATCCTTGTGGGCATGAGAGTCGTCTAAGGAAATTCGAACACCGTGAATAATGTACAAGCTGTTTACAGCTAAAAATGTCCATCACGGGAACCGAATCTAGATTCAGAAGACTGAATCTGTGATCACATGATTCCTAGGCTCACATGATGTAGCAATTTGTATAAAAGCTGTAAGCAGTTATATATATTAAAGCTATATATATATATTAACGCTATATATATATATATATATATATATATATAGACTGTCAACCACCACGAAGCACCTCCATGGGGGATCAGAAATGTAAATAAAGCAATAAATACGATCAACCGCCACGAAGTAAACTCTAGGCGGGAAGAAATGTAAATAAAGCAGTAAAAATGATCAACCGCCACGAAGTAAACTCCAGGCGGGACGAAACATAAATAAAGCAGTAAAAGACTACGAAGTAAACTCCAGACCTGACAGAAATGTAAATATATGTATATATATATGTGTATATATATAAGCAGTAAATACACTAGATATTATATCCAGGCTCAATCAAACAGAGTTTGATGAGTATAATATATATATAAAAGCAGTAAACGCTCCAAATATAAAATCCAGACTCATCGAACATAGTCAGACAACAATTTATATATATGTATATATATACATATATATATATATAAAAGCAATAAACGCTCCGGATATAAATCCAGGCTCATCGAACAAAGTTCGACTACAATTTATATATATATATATATATATATATAAGCAATAAACGCTCCGGACGTGAGTCCAGGCTCAATCGAGGCATAACTCGATAATGTTAGTCCATATATATATAATTATACAAAATGAAATAAAAAGCCACAGACCAAAGTCCGGGCATACACACGCAACACGACTCTCAATGTGAAGAACGGTGTGTGCAAAATGTGGAGAAAATGCTTTGAAAGGTGTAAGAAGGCTTATAGTGGACTGCCAAAGAAGACTTCTATAGCTTTAAATTGATGAACACTCGGTTCCCACCGGTAAAAATATAGCAATATATGAGCTCACAAGTGTTTAAAATGAGAAAGCACTCAGTTTATAATGTGTACAAAGCAAATTGGACAGGGCTTCCTCGTCGTTTTCTCTTACAAAATGGCCACCCTAAGCCCTCTATTTATAGAAGGGAGACGCAGGTGCACCTGCGGCTGCCCGGGGTGCCCCGGGCTCTGCGGGTCCTGCCATCTCGAAGTACGTGTACGCATGTAACGTGTTGTCTGCTCAAACTTTTAGAACTTCAATAAGGGACTTTGATTGAGGTGTATAAGACCTTTTACATAGTGCTGTTGTCGAGAGCTACACAAATGACATGTGATTAGAGGTTATAAGAAGTCTGGAAGATGGGACCATGCACTTGGTCTTCAAGCTTCAAATTCCATCCGGTGTGCTGTCTTGTGTAGTAGTCACTCAAAATTGTAGCTATTTGGTTCTTGTGGGACACTGCTATGAGGAATGTATGCTGAAATGTGTTGAGACGGCGTGCATATGGGATTGAGGTGGCAAAATGATGATTTTGCCCCTCACCTAGGTTATCTCCAGTTTGGGCTGATAAAGCAGTCGTTGCTCAGGGTTATCTCTGAGATTGGATTACTGCAAGTGTTGAATGTCCTTAGGGTTGTCTTTGAGGTGTGCCTGACCCCCTGGGGTTATCTCTGAGTTTGGACTGAGTGCCTTGGGGTTATCTCCGAGGTTGAAGCTGACTGCAAGGGTTGAAATTAGCATCTCCGGGGTTATCTCCAGAACTGCAACTGCACTCCTCGGTGCTGTTTCCGAGGTTGGAACTAAAACTCCCGGTGTTGTTTCTGGGATTGAACATCTTTGGGTTATCTCCGAGATTGAAAAGGTTTCTCTGGTGGGATTTCTGAAACTGCAAATGCTTTGTCCTCTAAGGTTATCTCTGAAACATGATTCCGCCCTCCTACAATGTTAGTAACAGGAATGCAAAATTTTGAGTGTCTACAGTTACTAACTTAATACATAACTTAAACTTTCACGTAACTTTATACATAATACTAATTAAGTCTTATTACAAACATGATAATAATATGCTTTTAGTATATAGGACTAAAGCTACATCATAGCCTGACCCTTGCCCTTATCCTTCCTTGAAGTACTGCCTTGCTCTGCCTTAACTGAAATGTTTTAGGGAAGCAAGTATGAGCAACAAGTTTTCCCAGCAAGTAATGTGGCGCCCCCAAATCTGGGTATCTTCCAACCCGACAGATGGTGCTACACGGTGCTACAGTTCACACATACATTCAATTGAAATAACTCAAAAGATTAAATATTTCTTCTATATATTCTAAAACAATATTCCCTTTCCCAGATTCTTTGTAACTATTACATGTGTTCTTTGTCATAATATCAAATAATTACAACATTCATACTATACTATTACAAAGACCGCTTATTGGTCCGCTTTAGCCTTCCCTTTATCTTTACTGGATCCTTCAGTTCATTCGGTCTGAGCTGCATTCATATGGTTCAAGAAAGAGTGAGCATAACTAGCTCTACAAGTATGACAATTTCATTTAAGCAACAGGATTGAATCATATATCTTCAATAACTGAAGCAATAGTTATGAAGTACTATAGAGAATTCAAAATAACACTTCTCTTTTCTTTAAAACATTTCACAATGAACAACGTTCATTAAATATAAATTTAGGTCCAAGACCTTGAGCATTTCATTCTTTCTTTGAAAAGGACAACCCGGCACCAAGTCCGTAAGTTCAGTATTTCTTACGAGCATATCTAGGTGATGAGCCTATAGTACTCTATGTTGTACAACACTAATTTATTAAATGTATCTACGTTTAAGTTTTGGCAACCTCACGTGCCTGTTGTTTGACGACAAAACATTTGTTTATTCATACTCAGTCTTTCTTTGAAATCCATACCAAAACAGTTTGGTAAAAGATAACAATATTGACTATATTTTGATAGATTTATAAGAAAATCTACAAAACACGTTCAGTCTAGCCGAAGGAATTGGCTTCGACTTCGTTATACATCAATTCATGCATAAGATACATGAATCACAAAGCTTTGTCCAGAATGAACATAGACAAGGGTTAGAACACTTGCCTTCAGCATCTTCTATAGTTAATACACTTTCCTTTTGAGTCTTTAAGGTTTCTACAATACATAATCACATAACATACCACATTAGGTCATAAACAATCATGTATGTATCTTACCCTTCTTCTCAATCTAATCATTCCTTAGATTGGTTAACGTTCATTATTGGTTAACTAAAGGTTAGCTCGTTTCTTTGTTTTAAGTCATAATTTGACCATTTTTGAGTCAGCAACTCTAAAATGCAAACTTAGACTATTCTCCATCGAAAAACAACGTTTCCGAGTTCAATGGTGACTTTTTGACTTTCATTCCGAGAATTTAACGATTTCGACGATTATCGTCTAATCTCGTAAATTTCTCCATAACTTCGTTACTTGAGATTTTAACACCGTTCAAAATGGATTCATTCCATCATTCTATCATCCTAACCAAACATATTTCATCTAATCTTATACACGATGGTTTTAAATTTATCCATCAACAACAAAATGACAATTCTTCAATGTTCTTTATTAGTTTATAACTTTTATGATTATGATTTACTTACAACATGGTTTATTAAGGTTTAAGTCCATTAATAGCCATCCTTATACTCCTCATCATACATGCTCCACCAATACTTTCTTCTCTAACAAACTATAATTGAAAAGATGGAGATTAATGGTTAGTGATTTATTACCTTTGGTGTTCTTAACTTTCTTTCTTCTTCTTCTTGAGTTATCAAAGACTAGCTCTCACTTTTCTCTCTATGATATTAGCTCTAAGATGTTGGTGGAATTTGAATAAGGCACAAAATGAACCACCAAGCTCTCTTATTTATAGAATTACCAAGGTTAGGGCATTAAGGTCAAATGCCATCCCACCTCCTCACTTCCACCTCCTTACTATTCAAGACTTGCTCCCCACAACACTTATATGTTGCTTGGCCACCAAGATGGCCAGCCATGACTCATCTATGGGGCCCACATATGTTATCCCATAGGTTTTCTTACCCGGTGCCCCATCGATTCGATCTACGAGTCTGGTTCTTGGTTTGGGCTTAAGTTTAAATTAATTAAGGCCTAACGTTGGGCATGCATTATTAATCTTTGGGCCTTAACAAGTTAGCACTTGGTCTTGCCCGAATCTTACACCAATCCTAATAGTCCATTACAATTGGCTTAGGGCTTCTAACGTATAGTTCTCTTATTCTTCTAGTATACTAATTCGCATACTCATTCATCAAATACTTTACATCATTCTTTGTACATACTTGTATAATACATCGTATCATACTTGTATTCATTGTTTTGTATAATACATGTGTATCATACGATCATCCTTTATTAAATCTTTACTTTCCCTAACATTCTTGAACTTAGTACGCAGGCAAAATACTGCATTTGTTATTCTTGAATTATTATTACATAATCCATCCTTCCTTATTATTCTATCATTTTGTATTTCCCAGAAGTTCAAAAATAATTCCCAAGCAAAAATTGATGAATAGTGTTTTTCAGAAAAATTTTCAGAAAGCTTTTATTTTCGTCTTGAAAATTCAAACACTTTAATTCATTCATGTAGCCAAAATACTACGATATTATGAAAGTTTTAGGTTATAGAACAACCTTCATCTTGTTAACTCATTGTAATAACATATAATATAATTTTATTCATTATTTAATCAAATAAAATTATTTTACAATTAATCCAATTTTCTCGGTCGTTACAAGTAATATAGCAATAAGGGTAAAAAAGTATATAATTTCATGATCTCAAGGGTATAATGGTAAATAATAGTTCATGAACAATTTGCCATTATGGACTAAAAGATACAAACAAGAATTATTAAATGTTCCAAATCTGACCTTTGGATCGAAATAAGAGTCACTATGGACTAAAAGATATTCAACTAAATTCAAAGGTTTCAATACTTCAAGATTTAAAGAAGATTAAAAACTAAGTGGTCACTAACGGACTAAGAACTTTTGTTAGAATTAACAGTATTTAACTAACAATTCAATAAAAACAAGTACAACAGATGATCAGCCTGTAATACCCTACGTTATGCATAACATTTAAACATATTTTTTGTGCGCACGTTGGTTCCCCGACAATATAAATTTCCCCTTCAAAGAGGGTTGTTCATCTCAATAGATTTATAAGATTCCACACCAAAGCAATTGGTTTAGATAACTTTCTAATTCATAGATATTTTTCTAGCCGAATCAAATGACTTAGACTCCTTTCTCAATATGTTTAAGAACGATAAGTTCAAACTCGCAACATGATTCAAGATATAAAGTTTGAGTCAAATTCCAGAATATAAATAACGATTCATACGAGTATAAATATTTGCTCAATAATTATATAGTTGATATAACAACAATTTAAAACTTGCACAATATCCAAAGTTGTGAAAGTTAGGGAACTTGTCTTTCATGTCGATTACTACTTATAACTTAATATCACTTCAATGAACTATGTTATCCTATTTAGGTATATATATATATATATATATATATATATATTCATTAGTTACATAAGCTTGTTATAAATACTAACCATTCTACAAATATATATTATACACATGTTTAAACACATATGATAAGTTCATCTTTTTAACCCTATCTTTGTTATATAATCAGGTCACACATTAGCACACTATCAAACCACGTAGTTCATAATCAACATTGTCTTTACTTCATTTAGAAACCTTTTACAAGTTTTAAAATCTTTATGTTATACTACCATTACACATTTGAATACTTAAAACATCATTCAAAATATGTTTTAGAACTTAGGATAACAATGTAAACATGATGCCAATTTCAAATCACAAATAAAATAGTCAATTCACTCTGCCTTGCGGTGCAGCTGCGCAGTTCCCTGATCATACTAGAGTTAAATTTTTTTGATTTCTTGATTCCTTTTAGTTTCTAGCATGCATGGATACTAGTACATCGCATACACATATTTTAAGAGATCTTACATTTTTCTAGGATCATTTCAAGTTCACTTTTACACGTTATGGTTCTAGTTAGAAATTCTAATGAATTATGGACAAATAAGTTCATGAAATCACGAGGTTAACTAAATTAACCATGTAAGGATGTTATACAACCTATAATACACATGTTTGTATGTATTCAATGCATTTACACATAGCTAGTATTGTTCGTCACTTGAAAACATATTTAAAACCATGTTTGAACAACTTATGTGGTGTATAAATTAGTCATCTTTAGAGACATAAGGAGTACTAGCATGTCATATCACTAGTTCAGAATTATAACTACACAATGGATAGAAAGCTTAGTTTGCAAAACGTCCGAGTTCACCTTTAAAAGTCCTTCAAAATCATGTTAATGCTAGTTGATCATAAGTAAGACAACTTTAAACCCTATTTCATATATTACTAAGCCATATACGCATGCTATCAAGGTCAGGACTTAAAGTACATAAGTTTCATCAAGTTCGTTTTCAAAACTCCTAGTTTCTTTTAGAAAATATACATTTAAGTAGACTAAAGCAATTCATATGATTCAAAAGGACTTTAGACTACATGTTATATTGATTTTCATGCATAACTAAGTCAAGCTAAGATGATAAAATTATCATATTATAGTAGAAGTCAGAATCCTTTCCTGGTGCATGGCGCAGCTGCGCCATGTTGAACTGCAGGAAGGGAGTGTCGACATCGCAATTTTTATTTATCCCTTTTCTGTTCTTGTTCTTTGGTGTTCTCATGTTATGTGAGATTTGTTTGAAAAAATAAGTGAAAAAGGTCCGACATCTATATGTCGACGATTTGACTATAAGAGTAGTCAGTTGGTGTTTTTAACTGGTTTCACCAACGCAACCGAGAAAAGGTTTGCACATTGACCCAGTGATGTGACACTTACTAAATAGGTCTATGAAATAGAGATTCATTTGGGTTCGGGGGCTTGATTATGCGGAGGGAAGGTGTTAGACACCCCCGGACATCCATGCTACCACGGTGACCGCCACTTTTCAAGAAACTGTTATATGAATGTGTGTGTGTGTGGGTCAATGTGCGGTTATTTGGAAGTAGTGCGAGGCCTCATTCGCACCTATATACAAAGGGTTTGAATTTGTATGAAAAATTAGTTTTAAACATGATATAGTAGTGAGGTTTTGTAAAAGAGGTTTTTCAAACTCCGTGCTCAATAATAATTGAGACCTTTTCATACTTCCATTTTATTATTAAATGTTCGGCTTGATTGCTTTTATTTTTGAGATGCGAAACATCTTCGAGAAAATAATATATAGCAGTGCCGAACTCCTCATGGGCGTTAAAGCCATCTAAGGAAATTCAAACACCGTGAATAATTTACAAGCTGCTTCCAATTGAAAAAGTTCATCACGGGAACCGAATCTAGATTCAGTAGACTGAATCTGTAATCAAATGATTCCTAGGCTCACATGATGCTACAATTTATATGAAAAGCAATAAGCAATTATATATATAATAGCTGTAAGTATATATATATATATATATATATATACATGATCAACCACCACGAAGCACCTCCGTGGGGGATCGGAAATGAAAATATATAAAAGCGGTAAATATATATATAGAGACATGATCAACCACCCCGACGCACCACCATGGGGGATCAAAAATGTAAATAAAGCAATAAATGCGATCAACCACCACGAAGTAAACTCCATGCGGGACTGAATGTAAAGAAAGCAGTAAAAGGCCACACAGTAAACTCCAGGCTTGACAGAAATATATATATATATATATATATATATATATATATAAGCGGTAAACGTACAGGATGTTTCTCAATCCCGGCTCGATTTTTCATTTTAGCGATTTGTCGCTATATATTTATATATAAAAGCAATAAATGCACCGGATATAAAATCCAGGCTCATCAGACATAATTCGACAATAGTTTATATATATAAGTATATATATATATAAGCAAATAAACGCTCCAGACATAAGTCTAGGCTCAATCGAGGCATAACTCGATAATGTTAGTCCATATATATACATATATAATTATATATATACAGACAGAAATGAAAACCACAGACCGAAGTTCGGGCATACACACACAACACGACTCTCAATGTGAAGAATAGTGTGTGCAAAGATGAAGAGAGAGGCTTTATAATGTGTAAGAAGGCTTCTAGTGGGCTGCCAAAAAAGACTTCTATGACTTTAAGTGGATGAACACTCGGCTCCCGCCGGTAAAAATATAGCTATATGTGAGCTAACAGGTGTCTAAAATGAGAAAGAACTCAATATGGGGTGTGTATAGAACAAATTTGACAAGGCTTCCTCGCTATTTTCTCTTATAAAATGGCCACCCCAAGCTCTATATTTATAGATTTGGTGGTCAGCATGTGTACAGCAGTGCCCGCAGAAATGCACTCGCAATTGTTGCTCGGTGCCTGGCTCCATGGTCTCGCCATCTCAAACTACGTGCACTCATGCACTGTGATGTCCGCTCGAACTTGTAGAACTTCAATTCGAGCATCTGATTGAGGTTTAAGGCCTTTTTCGGACCGCCATTGTATGAGAAGTTAAGACGACGCAATGTGGTTGAGGTGGCAAGATGATGATTTTGCCCCTCACCAGGGTTATCTCCGGTTAGGGTTGATAAAGCAGACGTTGCTCAGGGTTATATCTGAGATTGGAATGCTGCAAGTGTTTGAATTCCTCAGGGTCATCTTTAAGTGTGCCTGTCTTCCCTGTGTTATCTCTGGGTCTTTGGAATGAGTGCCTCGGTGGGAGTTCCGAGGTTGAAGCTGATTGCATGCATTTGAAATAAGCATTTTCGGGGTTATCGCTGGAACTGCAACGACATTCCTTGGGTTTATCTCCAAGATTAAAACTCGGGGTTATCTCCGAGGTCCGTATTGATACTCCCGATGTGTGTTCCGGGATTGAGACTGAACTTCTGGTGGTATCCAGAATGGATATGAGCTGTCTTCCAGGGTTATCTCTAAAAGACGAATCTGCCCTCCTACAATGTTAGTAACAGGTGTGCATAAAATTTTGAGTGTCTACAGATGCCCCTCTTTATCATAATCATGCAATGCAATGCATGGATAAGATAAAGAATCCTAGACACTTGAAATGCAACAAGATAAACATAATACCATGTACAGCAACATGATGCAAATGCATGATGCATGTGTTTTGTTTGATTATTTTCCAACATGATGGGATGATTACCGGTTCCCTGTAAATCCTGTCAGGGATGACAATCAGTGATGTCTTTGATGTGTGATCCAAATATTCTAGGATGTTGACGTTGGGGTTATCACCAAAGTCCTGAATCCTTGATACAGACTTTACTTTGAAGATGTGCCTCTCGTGTGCAAGAGATCTGTGGAGGTAAAGCTTTGTCTGTTTGAGGATGTGTATAACATATTCCATCATTGGTCCTCTCCGATGAGGATGGTCTTCTCTAGTTTGTGTCACCAACATATACCACAGTCCTGTTGGAGTTACTGCCAATAGTATGCATTGTCAGGACTGCTTAACCTTCGTTGATGTGCGTATCACCGGATAGATCCCTGCTGGGAAAACTGTCAAGGTTGTTTGACCTTCATTGATGTGTGTATCAATGGATAGATCCCTGTTGGGTAAAATTTCAAGGTTGCTTAACCTTCGTTGATGTGTGTATCAACGGATAGATACACGTTGTAACCCCCGTCGGGGAATATGTCAAGGCTGCTTGACCTTCATTAACGCGTATATCAATGGTTGAATTGCGTTGTAACCCCCGTAGGGAAACATGTCAAGGCTGTTTGACCTTCATTGATGCGTATATCAATGGTTAAATTGAGTTGTAACCCCCGCCGAGGATACGTGGATGATCGAAGAATGTGTGGTAACCCCCGCCGGGGATTCTTTTAGGGTTACGACCCTGTATTTGGCGGCATCGAACCTGTGTGAGGTATTGCCGAGTATGATTGGCAAAAGGTGAGATCATTGGTATAGTGTACCTTATATTTAGGCAAATACCAATGAGTGATATTGTTGCCTCTTTTTCAGTTCTAACAAAAGAGCTCTAACTCATGCAAGCATACATGTGTCAACAAGTAATACGGAGTAAGTAGAGTATCGTCCCACAGAGAAAGTTGTTTAATTTAAACTCTTATGCATCAACTAAATCACTATTTTTATATGCTTAAACTAATGATTATAATTGTGAATTTATTCTAAATACAAATAATAACTAAAATGAGAATAAGAATGTAATAAAGCAAATCTGGAAATAATGGGATCCTAACTTCATTTAATACTTCATCTAATTGCCACCATCATGCAAGATTGCTTACTTATCACAGAAAAGTAGTCAAGAGCACTAAAATAGTCATAGCCATTTTTCAATGCACTATGACCTACTCGAACAGTATCCACAAGCGATAGATGTGACTCCCCCAAAATAGGTCCATTCCATCCAACCCATTCTGAGTCGCCAAATACATGGTACAGAAACAACTACAACTTTATTATTACAACAGTAAAACTGTGAGTTTAAATACAAATATTATCTTCTAGACAATATCTATACTCAAATAAATCCTCATCACATTTATTGATACATTATTTTACAAAAATGGTGAGGACTACTAAACAACTCTCTCTAGAACCTTCATTCCCTACTCCAGACTCGTACTCGCTATATTCTCGCCTCACGAGAAAAATGGAACAAAAAAGGAAAGGGTGAGCTCAACTAGCCCGATAAAGAATATTATGACTAAGATAATATACAACAAATTATCGTTAGTCTTCAACAAGGAAAATCTAATAGAATACAATAGACAACAAATTTTAAATCAATATTCGCATGAAATGAAATAATAATTCATTAGAAGAGTTAAGTAGAGAATGCAAACTACTATCTTCCATGTATGAATTTAAAAGTTCATCGTCTATCTTTTATCCTGTAACATCAATCAATATATATCGGAATCACATATTCATCTTTGCACACAGCCAAAGATATTCATCGATTAGTCAGTGTTCATCTAAACACACATTCATCTTTGCACTCTGAGGCCAAAGATATTCTTGAGAAATCATTCATCTTTGCACTACACAGCCAAAGATATTCCATAATATCATCATTTAAGGTAGAAGATGATGAAAATATTTTTAAAAAAATGAATCCGGTGAAACAAAATGACAAGGATTAAGGATTAAGGATTCGTACTTTGTTTTATTCACGTCCAAAAATACCTCAAAAATAATCACAGTGGTGTAAAATTCAAGAATGATCAAAACATGGATACAATCAAAGCTAGTATCCAGAATAGATATTTTGGACAAAGAGAAGAAATTTCATTTTTTGGTGAATAGTCTCAGATATCGTGAATAGTGCAGTATATCGTGAATAGTAACTCCGACACCAAAAGATAGAAATTCCACAAAAAACATCTTCACGCTTCATGAATAGTACTCGTGAATAGTAACTCGTGAATAGTAACTCATGAATAGTAACCCCGACATGAAAAAGTTCCAAATTTGATAAAAAGTTCCAACCAATATTTCAGCATAATGATATTGAAGAAATAATATCATTTGAGAAGAAAATAACATCCCTTACCTCGAAAGATTAGTACTTCTAGCTGGAATATCGGGTATAGTGCTGAATGGAACTTGCACCGTCTAACAATACTCAAAGTATACTCAAAATACTCACAAGAATACGCTCGATAATATAGAGAGAGAAAACTTCAGTTTCTGGTGTGATTTTCAATTCTAACCTAAGCACCCTATTTATAGGAAATTGCTTAGAACACCAAAGCAGAAAATTGAATATAATAATATTATATATAAACAAAATTCATACGCCCACATCTTGAATCTGAATTCAACCACCATGCACATGTTAAATATGCCCACAACATATAAAAAACGCGTTTTTATTAATAAAAATAAATAAAACTTCCAAAAATCAATTATTTTGAACTTCGAACTTGATAATTCATAATAAATAGCTATTTTATCAGAAAATTTGAATCTCGCGTCTTTTTATAGGAAATTCAATTTCTACAACTTTGCGGAAGAAAGTTTTCCAAATTCCAAAAGAAATTGACCAAATCCACAAACGGGGATTTTACAGTTTATAATCAAATTTCGATCAATAAATGGGGTCATTGACATGTTTAACATGTTTTAAACATTTATTGCAACAAAAATACTCTTCCTCCTCGTATATACTCATATATCCCACATTCGTTGTAAAAATATCACCATTATTATATTATTAAAATATAATAATATATTTAAAAGAATTATTTTATCGAAAAAGATAAAATTTCAATTTTCAACAATTGTCACATTAAAAATTTTCTCCATCTATATCCATATAAAATCAATATTTTTCTCATCACATGAATCAATAATTAATTATTCACAAATAATATTACAAAATCACAATATTGACAAACCGTGCGGTTCAGGGAAGAGGGGCTTTCCAATAAGAATTTCTTCTTCTTGGCGGCGCAATTAGGTGACCAAACCTCTCCTTAGAGCAGAACTTTCTAGACATTGCCAATAATGTTATCTAATAATATTATTCAGATAATATGAATTATTGCCCGATAATGAAAAATCTTGTGTAATGACAATTATGAAACAACAAAGAATATAAAATATCAACGCAGCAATTATTAACTCAATAAAATCTTTGAGCATAGAATTATCGTAACCATTATTGAGTAGTGCCTTCTTCACGTAAGAATCAACAATTGGTGCAATCTGGTGTCTTCTTGTGTTTTAATCACCGGGTATTTTAACAAAGATTAATTGGTAATAACTACGTAGTTATTTTTAAACCACTTATATTTGTCGTTTTCTTCATCCAATCGCTTTCCGTTATGGGCCCACACATGGATGCGCCGTCGTACGAATATTCCCCAACAAAGACGAATATTCCACGACCAAACGAATATTCCCAAACAACAATGAATATTTTATAACCACTTGCTTATTTTGAAATATTTGCGTATTTTACCCTAACTATCCACATTAATCACGTCAACCCTTACTATTTCAAAATAATAAATAGAGAAAATTAAATTTCATTAATAATAAGTTGGGGTCTTACAACCTCCCTCCTTATGAAATTTCGTCCTCGAAATTGGACGTACGATACTGGTGTTTGAAAAGGTGAGGATACCTCGCTTTCATTTCCGTTCCAATTCCCTGGTCATTTCCTCTATAGCATGATTCCTCCACAAAACTTTAACTTGTGGTATGACCTTTCTTGCGTAGGACATGCTCCTTCCTATCCAAGATCTTGACAGTACCTCCTCATACGTTAAGTCTTGATTATTTCGTCCGGTTCAAATTCTATAACGTGGTTGGGTCTTTCACATATTTACGAAATGAGATATGTGAAACACATTATGAACACGAGACATACTTGGAGGTAACGTGAGTCTATAGGCTACATTTCCTACTCGGTCAAGAATTTGAAATGGACCAATAAATCGTGGATTGAGCTTTCCTCTCTTCCCAAATCTTGTAACTCCCTTCCATGGAGCAACTCGCATGATAATACATGATCCCCTACACTAAATTCCACGTCCTTTCGATGAAGATCCGCATAACTCTTTTGTCGATCTTGTGCCGTTTGTATACTTTGTCGAATCATTTGGATCTTTTCCGTAGTCATACGTACTCAACTCGGGTCCCAACACGGTGTTGCTTCACCCACCTCATCCCAATATCTTTGGAGAGCGACACTTTTGTCCATATAATGCTTCAAATGGAGCCACACCTATACTTGCTTGATAACTGTTGTTGTAGGAGAATTCCACCAATGGTAAATACTTATCCCAACTGCCCTTGAAGTCTAGGACACGAGTCTTAATAAATCTTCAAGAGTTTGAATAGTCCTTTCGATTGTCCGTCTGGTTTGAGGATGGTATGCGAAGCCGAATCAATAAATCCGTGCCCATAGCTTTTTGCAAGCTAACCCAAAATCTTGAAGTGAATCTTGGGTCACGATCCAAAACTATGGATACTGAGCATGCCATGCAACCTCACAATCTCATTCACGCATATACTAGCAAGACGTTCAAGTGAATAAGTCTCTCTGTGTCGGCAAGAAATGAGCAGAGACTTGGTTAATCTATCAACAATAACCCAAATAGCATTGATGGCTTGAGAAACCGTAGTAGGAAGACCAGAATTGAAATCCATGGTAATGTGTTCCCACTTCCATTTGAATCTCAAGTGGTTGCAACGGACCCTTAGGTACTAGATGTTCGCCTTTACACGTTGACAAGTTAAACACATTGAGATAAACTTTGCAATCTCTCTCTTCATATTGTTCCACCAAAATGTATGTTGAAGATCACGATACATTTTAGTACTTCCAGGATGGATTGCAAATGGTGTATTGTGTGCCTCCATCATAATCTTGTACTTCAAAATCAGTCGTTAGGAACACAAAGTCTAGAATGGACTCAAGTATTCCTTCTTCATCAATTCTCGCTTAGGAATAGCTCATTCTTGTACTTTCTTCTTCATCGCATCATTCTCCGGATTCGGTGGCTTGAAAGCAACCTTAACTTTTTCTATTAAAGTTGGCTCTGTCGCGTATACTTGACATCATCGCTTTTCGTTCTCGCATATGATCTTCTACTCAACGCGTCGCCTACCACGTTCGCTTTTCCAGGATGGTATTGAATAGTGTGGTCGTAGTCTTTCAATAGCTCGAGCCAACGTCGGCGCCGCATGTTGAGTTCTTTTGAGTGAAGAAATATTTAAGGCTTTTATGGTGCGAATATATCTCCACTTTCTCCCCATATAGATAGTGCCTCCATATCTTTAAGCAAAAAACGATTGCGCTAACTCTAGATCATGAGTAGGATAATTCCTCTCATACTCTTTAAGTTGTCATGAGGCATAGGCTATGACTTTCCCATGTTGCATGAGAACACATCCTAACCCTTTGCACGAAGCATCGGCGTAGATAACAAAATATATCCGAACCGGATGGTATTGTTAGAACAGTCTTTGAAATAAGTCTCCTCTTAAGCTCTTGGAAACTCTTCTCGCATTCTTCGCTCTAAACGAATTTTGTATCCTTCCGAGTTATTTGAGTTAATGGAGTAGCGATTCGAGAAAACCCTTCCACGAATCTCGATAATAACCAACTAAGCCCAAAAAGCTACGTGCTTGATCCACCGACTTGGTTGCTCCCAACTTTGTATTGCTTCAATCTTGGCGGATCCAAGGATACTCCATGTTTTGACACCACGTGCCCAAGAAATGCTACTTCCTCAAGCCGTAACTCGCATTTCTTCAATTTGGCATATAGTTGGTTTTCACGAAGCCTTTGGAGTACAAACTTCAAATGGTGCTCATGATCTTCACGACTTTTGGAATATATAAGGATGTCATCAATAAAGACAACAACGAACCCGATCCAAATATTCCTTGAATACTCGGTTCATCATATCCATAAAAGTCGCGAGGAGCATTAGTCGATCCGAAAGACATGACTAAGAATTCATAATGCCCGTCACAAGAGTTCTAAAGGCGGTCTTTGGAATATCCTCGGTTCTAATCTTGGTGATGATATCCGTAAGCGAAGATCGATTTTTGAAAAGAATTGTGCCTTTACTAATTTGGTCAAACAAGTCATCAATACGAGGTAGAGGATACCTATTCTTGATGGTGACATGGTTCAATTCCTTAGTCAATACAAAGTCGCATACTCCCGTCTTTCTTCTTTACAAATAAAGCAGAGCACCCCAAGGAGATGTACAAGGACTAATGAAACCGATGTCCAACAATTCTCGTAGTTGGACCTTTAACTCCTGAAGTTCAATAGAGCCATTCGATATGGGGTTTTAGAAATGGGCTTTGTACCGAGTTCAAGATCAATAAAGAATTCAACTTCACGTTACGGGGTAGACCGGGAAGTTCTTGAAATCGTCGGAAAAATTAATAACAACGGGAATATTATTCAAATCGGCGTGTCTTTATTCAAATCCATAACATGGACTAAGAAAACTTGACATCCGTAATAAACGAATGACTTCATGGCTTGATATGAAAATTTTTGACTACAATGGTTTGATTGCTTGAATTCGAATAACAGGTTGCTTAGGAATATGAAAACTAACAACCTTACGAAAGTAATCAATTTCGGCATGATAAGTAGTTAACCTTAAAATCACATCAAAAGCAAATATCTCTATAGAAATAAGGTTAACAGTAATGTGATAGTGCCAAACTGAATCAAGCAAGATTTCTAAACAACGGATGTAATGAAAGTTTCTCCTAACTGAGTCTTCATAAATAGGTCAAAGTCTAATTTCTCCGTAGTCAAGTTCAAACGTTGGTATGCAAAGCAAGAGAGATAAAAGAATGGGTAGCACCCAGATCAAGTAAGGTATAAACTTCGCAAGAATTTATAAATAGCTTACCCGTGATCACCTCGTTTGGGTTTCTCGCGATTTTGACCGGTCATAACAAACGCCTTCTTCCGGAATCGTTGACTTTGACTTTTTCGGGACGATCTTTTGAGTCACCGTCCCCATTGAACTAGGTTTCGCTCTGCATAATCTCGGCGATATGTCCTTTCTTTCCACAATTATAGCATACCTTGAACTGTTGTGGGTAGTTTCAATGATATGTCCTCTTTCCCACATTTGTAACATCACGACCGTTGGTCCTTCTCCTCCCTTGGAACTAGTTGCTCTTGGCGACGTCTTCAAATGGTCGTTGTTGAATCTCCTCTTTTTAAAATCTCCTCCCGACTCGCTTCTTCTATTTTCATGGCCACGATTACCACAGAGTGGTTACCGCCTTTAATCCATATTCTTCTTTCTCAATTGGTTATCATTATTCGATGACGATTGCTATCTTGATATAATCCTGGTTATGGTCCCTCGATTGAACGTATTTCGTCATCTTGCTCTAACAACCGAGCCACATTGACAACATCGAATCAGAGAAAATTTATGAGAAATGAGATCTCGACGTATGCCGGGTTTCAAACCTCTTAGAAACATCCGCGTCATACACGTTCCTCATTCTCCACCAAATGAGGTGCAAACACGGATAACTCCATGAACTTCGCCTCGTACTGAGACACCGTCATGTTATTCTGCTCCATTCTAATAAACTCCGCTTCCTTCATATGACAAATACTTTCGGGGAAGTACTTGTCATTGAACTATTTCTGAAATGTCTCCCATGACATCTTGAAGTGCAATTGGATGGGTACGCTTCATGATTCCCACCGATGTCTGCCTCGCCACGGAACATAAAGGTGGCGAATGGAACCTTCGTTCTCTCGTGCATCCCAAGACATCGAATATCTTGGTAATTTGTTTGACCCACGTCTCGCCTTAATCGGATCCGCTTTCCCTAGAATTACGGTGGTCCCAACTCTTTGAATCGCTTGGCTGTGACCACCCGTGAATTGCTATCATTTCTCCTCAGTATTTTGAACACGAAGTCTCCCTCGTCGATTTTGCATGAATCGCAAAAAGCTTCTAAACATCCCTCGTTCATCATCTCGCTTTCAATGGTGTTGTTCATAGGAGGTACATTGCCGACTTGTTGCACACGTTCTCCTCGTTGGTAAGTCTGAGGGGATCTCCACGGTCTCATTTACTCCATTATTAATATTCTCGGTCGACATTCTCAAATCTTGTCATAAAATAAGGGTTAATTAAGGAAATCAATATATCACATAATATCCCTATATACTAACCAACTAACAAATAAGCTTAGGTAGGACACACTAGCGAAGGATTTACTCGTCTCTCCCCTCCTAGTTCTATTCCCCGATCCCCGCTAGAGATCATATCCCTAAGCTCTAATACCAACTGTGACGCCCCCAAAATAGGTCCATTCCATCCAACCCATTCTGAGTCGCCAAATACATGGTACAGAAACAACTACAACTTTATTATTACAACAGTAAAACTGTGAGTTTAAATACAAATATTATCTTATAGACAATATCTATACTCAAATAAATCCTCACCACATTTATTGATACACTATTTTACAAAAATGGTGAGGACTACTAAACAACTCTCTCTAGAACCTTCATTCCCTACCCCGACTCGTACTCGCTATATTCTCGCCTCCTAAGAAAAATGGAACAAAAAGGAAAAGGGTAAGCTCAACTAGTCCAGTAAAGAATATTATGACTAAGATAATATACAACAAATTATCGTTAGTCTTCAACAGGGAAAAATCTAATAGAATACAATAGACAACAAATTTTAAATCAATATTCGCAGCGGAAATAATAATTCATTAGAAGAGTTAAGTAGAGAATGCAAACTACTATCTTCCATGTATGAATTTAAAAGTTCATAAATCTCATCTTTTATCCCCTGTAACATCAATCAATATATATACGGAATCACATATTCATCTTTGCACTCTGAGCCAAAGATATTCATCGATTGGTCATGTTCATCTAAACACTGTTCATCTTTGCACTCTGAGGCAAAGATATTCTTCGAAATCATTCATCTTTGCACTCTGTGCCAAAGATATTCCATAATATCATCATTTAAGATCAAGATGATGAAAAATATTTTTAAAGAAAGCGAATCCGGTGAAACAAAATGACAAGGATTAAGGATTAAGGATTCGTACTTTTGTTTTATTCACGTCCAAAAATACCTCAAAAATAATCACAGTTGGTGTAAAATTCAAGAATGATCAAAACATGGATACAATCAAAGCTAGTATCCGAATAGATATTTTGGACAAAGAGAAGAAATTTCATTTTTTGGTGAATAGTGCAGTATCGTGAATAGTGCAAAGTATCGTGAATAGTCTTTGTATACGTGAATAGTAACTCTCAGACACCAAAAGATAGAAATTCCACAAAAAACATCTTCACGCTTCACGTAGAATAGCACTTTCGTGAATAGTAATTCGTGAATAGTAACTCATGAATAGTAACTTCGTGAATAGTAACTCATGAATAGTAACCCGACATAAAAAGTTCCAAATTTGATAAAAAGTTCCAACCAATATTTCAAAGATAATGATATTGAAGAAATAATATCATTTGAGAAGAAAATAACATCCCTTACCTCGAAAGATTAGTACTTCTAATTTGGAATCTAGGGTATAGTCTTTGAATGGAACTTCAGACCGTCTAACAATACTCAAAGTATACTCAAAATACTCACAAGAATACGCTCGATAATATAGAGAGAAAACTTCAGATTTACGGTGTGATTTTCAATTCTAACCTAAGCACCTATTTATAGGAAATTGCTTAGTAACACCAAAAGCAGAAAATTGAATATAATAATATTATATATAAACAAAATTCATACGCCCACATCTTGAATCTGAATTCAACCACCATGCACATGTTAAATATGCCCACAACATATAAAAAACGTTTTTATTAATAAAAATAAATAAAACTTCCAAAAATCAATTATTTCGGAACTTCAGAACTTCAGTAATTCATAATAAATAGCTATTTTATCAGAAAATTCGAATCTCGCGACTTTTTATAGGAAATTCAATTCTCTACAACTTTGCAGAAGAAAGTTTTTCCAAATTCCAAACAGAAATTGACCGAAATCCACAAACGGGGGATTTTACATTTATAATCAAATTTCGATCGATAAATGGGGTCCATTGACATGTTTAACATGTTTTAAACATTTATTACAACAAAAATACTCTTCCTCCTCGTATACTCATATATCCCACATTCGTTGTAAAAATATCACCATTATTATATTATTAAAATATAATAATATATTTAAAAGAATTATTTTATCGAAAAAGATAAAATTTCAATTTTCAACAATTGTCACATTAAAATTTTTCTCCATCTATATCCATATAAAATCAATATTTTCCTCATCACATGAATCAATAATTAATTTTCACAAATAATATTCTGAGAATCACAATATTGACAACGAGGCAGGTTCCAGGAAAGAGGGCTTTCCAATAAGAATTTCTTCTTCTTTGGTAGCAATTAGGTGACCAAACCTCTCCTTAGATGAGAACTTTCTAGACATTGCCAATAATGTTATCTAATAATATTATTCAGATAATATGAATTATTGCTTCGATAATGAAAAATCTTGTGTAATGACAATTATTGAAACAACAATGAATATAAAATATCAACGCAAGAATTATTAACTCAATAAAATCTTTGAGCAAAGTAATTATCGTAACCATTATTGAGTAGTGCTTCTTCACGTAAGAATCAACAATTGGTGCAATACCGTAAAGCACTTCGTGTGTTTTAACCACCGGGTATTTTAACGATAGATAATCAGTAATAACTTCGCCGTTATTTTTAAACCACTTATATTTGTCGTTTTCTTTCATCCAATCGCTTTCCATTATGGGGCCCACACATGGATGCTTGTGCGTCATCTGAATATTCCCCGACAAAGATTTAATATTCCACGACCAAACGAATATTCCCCGACAACAATGAATATTTTATAACCACTTGCTTATTTTGAAATATTTGCGTATTTTACCCCTAACTATCCACATTAATCACATCAACCCTTACTATTTCAAAATAATAAATAGAGAAAATTAAATTTCATTAATAATAAGTTGGGGTCTTACAATAGACACCATGTAATCATCAATATAACCAAAATCACTATATGTCTATGTGAAATTGCACCTATATTAAATTTAAGCACAAGCCCTTATATTAACTCATACGGTGAAACAGTATATGTCTATCTGGTTCACGAAATACGCAAGCCATGCAAAACAGCCCCATATACGTATGCTATTATGATTACAATCCTTACTCTCATGTTCATAGTAAATTCCATACAAGTACTGAAAACGAATGGTGATCAGTCATTCATGCATGCAAAACAACCATGATAGAAATTCCTTATGATATGCAAAATAGTCCAGCATTCAAGCATGCAATTGAACTACATATTAAAATTCGTTATAATCCCATAATAGAGTTTAGTTCATGACTGAACCAAAAGCCATTATGGGATCAAAGCTAAACATGGCTAATAAGCAAACAATTGAAAGAGAAGGGATAGAAACGATCAAACCCAGTTGCTGATTATAAACCAATATTAATGATCAAATCCTCATATAAATCCAACAAAGTAACAAGAGTTATCCACAATGATTGGAAATACCACGAAAAATTAGAAAAGATGAAATTTAGGCTTCGTTCTCCGTTGGAATCTCTCCTAGAGTGTAAACCCTAGTTCCAATATGAAAATACATAAAAAGTACTGAATGATGCGTTTGAAACCAGTCAGAAATCGTTTTTAATTAATTATAACCTTTAAAATTAAAAATTAAAATAAACAGCTAAGCGGCTGAAAGACCATCATGCGCGTGTTGATTCTGGTCCGGTAGAGTGGTCGCGTATGTGACGCGCGTGTGTTAGCCTCTGTATAGCCGCATGGCCATACGACTTCTATGACACGAGTTCGATTTTTTCACAGATAATCGATATGTTCTGCTGCTCATTTCCTTGTCCATCAACACCCATACTTAACTTCTTTGCTCCAATTTATCCTCATGCCATGCATCCATCCGTCTCATGCCATCTAGCCTCACCAAATCATGCCATTTCCTGCAATTGTTCCACCAAAGGAGTTTTAAGTAAATGCAATGCAAAATAACATGAAATACAACTAAAAACACACTAAAATGTACTTGAGATGGGCATAGTTCGCGTGAATTAATATCCAATAAGTAGGTGTAGAACCCACTTATCAAACACCCCCAAACTTGAACTATTGCTTGCCCTCAAGCAATGCATGCTAAATAACAATGAAAATGCAAAAGCACTACTATACAACTGAATTAATATACAAATTTGTCTCACATTGTTCCAACTCTAACAGAATTTCAGTCCAAAATGCCTCAGCGAATTATCCAAATTCAAGAATACAAATTCAAACCAAACGATAGGCATAATATCATACACTCAGATAATTCATACATGCTATAGAGATGCTGTGTGTGTGTGTGTGTTGTGTTCACCAAAACTTGATTTAAGCAAAGAATACACATGCTAAATTACTCAAAATAGAAAATTATAGTCTAAATCAAGACTCATGTATACTTATGCAACGAAGACTGTTCCAACATATCAAAACAAACTGAGGTTCAACAATGGGCTTAACTACTTTATTGCTACTCACGAGGGCGATTTTTGCACTTTCCCGCGGTGTTTATTGCTATATATATTTTTTTTTCATATTTTTCTTCTTTTTTTTCACATGACTATGCAATGTCTTATTTCATTAGGCAACACTGCTACCCCTTAGCTAGCTTTCAACCAACGACTCCCGGACCATGAAAGACCTTAGGGCGCTAGGTGTAGAGACAATCCCCTCAAAGCGTATTTTTACTCAAGCAGCTGTATAACGTAAATAAGACTAACCATGTTATTGCTATATATATATATATATATATTTATATAGCATACCCATGTTATATATATATATATATATATATATATATTTATATAGCATACCCATGTTTTCCCAAAGTTTAAATATCAATGTTTTATACAGTCTAAGTTCATTTTCCACATATTTCTCTTTTTAAAACTACATTTTCTATCGAGCAATGCAACACATACTTCTTATACCTACAAGTGATTGTGAACACATTCATGCAAACCGAAAGCATTTAAACAGCAACATGAATTACATCGTGTAAAACATTATAACTTAGTTCATGTTATCCTAAATATTCAAAAATCCTTCACAATTCACTATCATCATCGGCTAGACAAAAATTTCCATAAAGCAAGAACTTTGTGAGACATGCGAACTAACTAAAAAAAATATTTCTAACACGTAAACAAATAAACTAAACATGCAACACGACAAATAAACATGCAAAATTTTAAACTAATCATGCAAAAACTACATGCAACTATCCTACTACCCCAATACCCCCAAACTTATAATATTCAATACCCCATTGAATAAAGGTAAAGGGAAAAGAAAACTCCCCTAATGATCAGTGGCACCACCCTCCTCGGGTGGTGAATCTGGTGGTGGATATGGCACTGTTGTCCCGAACTGAGGCCACTCTAGCATCGTTCCTTGTTGTGCAAAAGCCTCGGCCAAGGCCCTCGTGAGTCCAGTAGCAAACACTCTGAAATTATCGTACATGGCATCGACTTTTTGCTCCAACCTTCGGAGCTGGCGATCACCATGGGCGCAGTGCTGCGTGGATCGCCCGCCTCATCATGTCTCGAGAAGGTCTTTGTGATGGCTCTGGGAATGTGGGCCGGAGAATAAATCCTCGTCCGCGCGGGTGTGGTTCGCCTCCTGCCCAATCCTCAAATTTTGCAATGGTGGCATGAGTTATGTCCTGGCTTGGGTATTGCATTTGTTCGTTGGTTCTGGGATTGCATCCCCTCGATGAGCACATAGCATAGCAACCACTGATATGTGTGGAATGCTCCCTGTGGTGCTTCCCCGCAGATATCGCAACATATTCTGATGGACGAGATGGCTAACGTCAATGTATTTCTCGGTGATTATGCCCCACAGAATAATTGCTCTCTCCACTATGATCTCGTGCTGATGAGACTAAGGCACTAGCTTGGCACAGATGAACAGATTCCACGCCTTTGTGTATCGGTTCAGGGCTGTGGCTGGGAATATGCGTGGCTAATTTGTGCCAGCTTTATACGTCCATTTCGTGCCAGGCACGCACAACTCCGCAATCACCAATTCCAAGTCTATTTCTATACGTGCACCGCGGTGACCCATTAAGTACCCCTCACAGTGGCGGTGTATCAGTGAGTCTGAAAATGGTTCTGATGGTGGGGGGTCTGTAGTCTATCTCGAACCCGCGAACCATAGAGATACCGCTCATGGTGACCTTGGCATTGTCATAAAACTCTCAAACTATGCTCATCGGAATGGGCATGGGAGTGGCAATCAGTCTACCCCAGCCTCTCTCATAGATCATGGCACATAGCTGCCCATCTTGTCCTTCCAGTCTAAAATAGTGTTCCTTGACAAACGTCTTCGCCACAATTCTTTAATACTCCTGCTGAGCTTCCAAATTTAAAAATTTGTTATAATCGACAATGTCCTCCCCTTGACTACCAGAGGAAGATAAAGAAGAAGATGAAGCTGAGCGAGCTCTTTTCGGACCCATTTGCTTTGAGAGAGATTATGCAGATGAATTGATTAAGAATGAATGACAGCTTATGATGTGACAACCTCCAAACTTGTTTCTGCAAACTCAATCGAAAACCCTAGCTTTATACTACAGTGTAGAGGTTGAGTAGATATGGAACGTGGAAGAAATCGTGGATGATTATGTGGTGCAGAGATTGATGGCTTCGATTTTGTAGCTGATAGAGAGGAAGAGACGTGCGTTATGGAGACTGAGATGATTGCGCTTCTTTTTTAATTTCAAATGAGAGTCCAACTTAGTTCCAACACATTTTTAAAATGTTAAATCTGTCTCGGTCGATTATCGCATGACAACAGTATGAAGTATGAAGTTAGGTTGTGATGATGGCATGTCACATGCAGCGGCGCATTGCCAGATTATGTATGCGATCCTTGCAGCGGTCAGCGTGATCCTCGATATCCTGACCGCGATGTTAAACTCTAATCTGCATATCAGTAATGCCTTCAATTGTTGATAGCTATATAGATATTAATGCCCACTATTAAGACATGAATCAATGACCAAAGAAAGTCATGCCTATTTCAAACATTCTCAATGCAAAACATGCTACACACTCACTTATGCAAAACAGATAATCTATCACACATGAAATAAAAATGAGCTAACCAAATCAACATAACTGAGTGATTAACAAGAAAATAGAGATAGAAATAATGGGTTGCCTCCCATCAAGCGCTAAGTTATAGTCAATTAGCTTGACTGTCTCTGAATCTCAAGTGAAAGGAAGAATTGAGGTGACTTCCTGCCTGTCCACCTCACACCGTAATTTAATGACTTCAGCTTTCGTCAATGGCTTTACCTTCAACTCTGGATTTTCACCAAGTACACAACTCCATGGTTCATAGTTTACCCAATTCTGTATCTCATCATTTAGGCCTCTATCCACCGAATCAATCCAGAAACATTCTTCTTCATCTGATGGGAACTTCATGGGTTTGAAGACATTAAAGGTAACTTCCTGATCATGTACACGCATCGTGAGTTCCCCTTTTTGCACATCTATTGAAGTCCTGCCTGTAGCTAAGAATGGTCTCCCCAGTATGATTGGTATGCTTTTGTCTTCCTCGTAATCTAAAATGATGAAGTCAGCTGGAAAGATAAATTTATCCACCTTCACCAAGACATCCTCAACAATTCCTCGTGGATACGTGATGGATCTGTCAGCTAGCTGTAATGAAATGTTTGTCCGTCTTCGATCCGGCAATCCCAATTGATTAAAAACTGACAAGGGCATCAAATTTATACTTGCCCCAAGATCACATAAAGACTTACTGAAACTCATCTTCCCGATTATGCACGGAATTATGAAACTGCCTGGATCCTTCAGCTTTGGAGGTAATTTCCACTGAAGCACTGCATTGCATTCCTCTGTCAAGGCTACCATCTCAAACTCGTATAATCTCATCTTCCTTGACAATATACCCTTCATGAACTTTGCATAGCTTGGCATTTGTTCCAATGCCTCGGTGAAAGGTATGTTGATTTGCAACTTTTTAAATACCTCCAGAAACTTGCTAAATTGCTTATCTTCCTTCTGCTTATTTAATCTCTGCGGATACGAAACTCGAGGGTGAACTGGTGGTAATGAACTCATAGGCTTCTCAACTGACCCTGCTTTATCTTGCTCTTTCTCTCATGTTGTACCTCAAAATTTTCCAGATTTTCCTTCTCGTGAGCCACTGCTTTCCGCTTTCAGCGGCCATGGGGCTCCTTAGTGTAATCATCATGTGGCCAGGCGCGACTAGCAAAGATTCGCAATATTTTTCCTGTGTCTCAAGGTGATTGCTTGACATTACTCCTTCCTGTCTCTTCTTGGATTTGTCTCTATATTACTTGGCAAAAAACCTTAGGGCCTGCTGTTAAGCATGCTTGCCATCTGCCTCATCTGAGTCTCTAAATATTTAATAGCCACTGTTTGGATTTTGATCATAACTTCTGTGTTTGCCATGTATTTCAACATCATCTCCTCCACTTCTGATTTCTTCTCTTGCTGAGGTGGAACTGGAGTGTGATGTTGTTGTTGTTGAGAAAATCCCGGCAGAAACGGTGGCTTTGGTGTAAACTGTGGCTGAGACGGCTTTGACTGAAATTGTTGATTTGGTTGAAACTGATTCTGTTGATTCCCATGATTGTTTGACCAACTGAAGTTTGGATGATTACGGTTGTTGGGGTGGTATGTGTTCTGAAACTATCCTTGGTCTTTCCTGTAATTACTCACATACTGTACCGACTCTGAGCTGATAGCACACTGATATGTGGAGTGTGACCCCGTACAAATCTCACATACAAAGGCAATTGTTTTCACTTTGATCTCTGCCAGTGTATCTATTTTCTTTGCCATAGCTGCCAACTGTGCCGACAACTGAGTAATAACATCTACCTCCAACAATCCTGCAACCTTGGGCTGTGGCATCCGAGATGTAGGATTCTGAAAATCATTCGCTGCCATAGTCTCGATAAGTGTATAGGCCTCGTCATAGCTCTTTGACCATAATGCCCCTCCTGCAGCTGCATCTACAATAGGTCTCGATTGCCAACCTAATCCATTGTAAAACGTATTGATTACCATCTAATCCGGCATACCGTGATGCGGACACTTCCTCAGCATCTCTTTATATCTCTCACATGCTTCATATAAGGACTCACCTTGTTGTTGCTCAAACTGAGAGATAGATGTCCTCATCTTTGCAGTCTTAGCCATTGGGAAAAACTTGGCTAAGAATTTATGTGCTAAGTCCTCCCATGTAGTATTTGACCCTGACGACAAATAATGGAGCCAACTCCTCGCCTTATCCCTCAATGAGAATTGGAATAGCCTAAGTCTGATAGCATCCTCCATCATACCGTTGTATCTGAATGTATCACAAATCTCTATAAAACTCAATAGGTGTTCATTCGGATCATCCGTAGCAGCACCCCCAAACTGTACCGAATTCTGCACCATATGAATAGTGCCTAGTTTTATCTCAAAAGTATTCGCTGCTATCACTGGCCTGACTATGCTCGACTATAGTTAGAGCCTTGTGCTCCTCTCTCTGTTCTTCTGCCATGTCAGATATAGTACTTTCCAACTGAGCTTGTAAATTTCTCCGCACACTTGCTTTCCAACCTTTTCCATTAATGTTATTCTGCGCTGGTATTAATTCAGAATTAGATGAACGCGTGTGCATAAAAATATACAAGTACCTGAAACCACAAACAAAAAAAAATCAAAATGAGATAAGAATAGATATATCTAAGTCATACAATATAGCTTAAAATTGAAGATAATTATTTAAATTCAAACGCCTTTCCCCGGCAATGGCGCCAAAAACTTGTTGCCTCTTTTTCAGTTCTAACAAAAGAGTTCTAACTCATGCAAGCATACATGTGTCAACAAGTAATACAGAGTAAGTAGAGTATCGTCCCACAGAGAAAGTTGTTTAATTTAAACTCTTATGCATCAACTAAATCACTATTTTTATATGCTTAAACTAATGGTTATAATTGTGAATTTATTCTAAATGCAAATAATAACTAAAATGAGAATAAGAATGTCATAAAGCAAATCTGGAAATAATGGGATCCTAACTTCATTTAATACTTCATCTAATTGCCACCATCATACAAGATTGCTTACATATCACAGAAAAGTAGTCAAGAGCACTAAAATAGTCATAGCCATTTTTCAATGCACTATGACCTACTCACACAGTATCCACAAGCGATAGACACCATGCAATCATCAATATAACCAAAATCACTATATGTCTATGTGAAATTGCAACTATATTGAATTTAAGCACAAGCCCTTATATTAACTCATACGGTGAAACAGTATATGTCTATCTGGTTCACGAAATACACAAGCCATGCAAAATAGCCCAATATACGTATGATATCATGATTACAATCCATACTCGCATGTTCATTGTCAATTCCATACAAGTACTGAAAACAAATGGTGATCAGTCATTCATGCATGCAAAACAACCATGATAGAAATTCCTTATGATATGAAAAACAGTCTAGCATTCAAGCATGCAATTAAACTACATATTAAAATTCGTTAGAATCCCATAATGGAGTTTAGTTCATGATTGAACCAAAAGCTATTATGGGATCAAAGCTAAAAATGGCTAATAAGAAAACAATTAAAAGAGAAGGGATAGAAACGATCAAACCCAATTGCTAATTATAAACAAATATTAACGTTCAAATCCTCATATAAATCCAGCAAAGTAACAAGAGTTATCCACAATGATTGGAAATCCCACGAAGAATTAGAAAAGATGAAATTTAAGCTTCGTTCTCCGTTGGAATCTCTCCCAGAGTGTAAACCCTAGTTCCAATATGAAAATATATAAAAAGTACTGAATGATATATCTGACACCAGTCAGAAATTGATTTTAATTTATTACAACCTTTAAAATTAAAAATTAAAATAAACGGCTAAAGAAGAAGATATCATTGCATGCCACAAGACGCTCCTCCTATGTATTTCTCGCGCAAGCTTCAGTGTGTAGTTGTTGGTCGGTGAGAGTGGTACGTGTGGTAGCAGGTGTCTTTTCACAGTATAGCCGCCATGTGGCCATGTAGCTTTTAAACCGAGGTCCGATTCTCGTCTTTGATGTATCGATATGTTTTGCAACTCATTTCCTTGTCCATCAACACCCATGCTTAGCTTCTCTACTCCAATTGATCCTCATGCCATGCATCCATCCGTCTTATGCCATCTAGCCTCACCAAATCATGCCATTTCTTGCAATTTTTCCACCAAAGGATTTTTAAATAAATGCAATACAAAATAACATGAAATTCAACTAAAAACACACTAAAATGTACTTGAGATGGGCATAGTTCGCTTGAATTAATATCCAATAGGTAGGTGTAAAACCCACTTATCGGATTGTAAAGCCATAATTTGATTTATGACAACCAGGATTCCAGGCTATTCCGCTCAATCGCATAGCATTTTTATTTCTGATTTGGCATTTTCAACTTGTGAGACATCCTTTCCAACTTGAACTGGACTGAGCCTGAGGGGTGGTGTAGGATGAGCTCACATCCAGCCACGTGATATCCCAACATTTTTTGTTTGACAGTTTTGGCTCGGAGGATAGTTATACACGACATTCCAGGGATTTTACCACACCAGAGGATCATTGGCAATTGGCCTGAGTGGATGTACTGCTATTGTGTATACTATAGTATGTCTACATGCCACGGTACATGGATGAGTTGGATATAAGAGTTATCATGGCAGTGAGAGCTCTCAGGGAGGGTCACACCATCGTACCGATGATTATAGCAGAGACTCTAAGGTCGGCCACATACTGCTGCACTTATCCAACGGGAGTGTTTACAGGCAGCTCAGTCATGTTGTGTGTGTGGTTTATGTCACACTTGAGACAGATTGGCTCTTTCAGATGGCATGGGTATTGTTTCAACCACGATATAGCCATGTCATACTCCTATCAACCCGCGGAGTGTATAGATGATGCATCTTGGTCAGCTTTCCTGGCAGGGATCAGAGATCCATTTGATATATTACCATGTACAGGGCTCAACTCACCCCACAGCTTCATCACTCATGCTCCGGGCATGGATTATCTCCCTCTAGCTGGTTTGAGAGGCATGATTATTGTGACGTCCCAAAATAGGTATACATCACCCATCTTGGGTTGCCAAATACATGGTCCAAAATTTAAATACAACTTAATTATACAACTGTCGTGTAACATACGACAAAACATAAGATGAGAGTTTTAAAACGAATATTGTCCTCTAGATAATATTCCACTCAATGGAGTCCTCATTACAATTATTATCACACTATTTTATAAATATAGTGAGGACTACTATAGCCATCATCTCGAACCATCACTTCATTCCATGACTAGTCCCATCTATATATTCTCATTTCCTGAAGAGAACAGTGAAAGAAAAGGGTGAGCTCAACTAGCCCAGTAAGAAATATTATGACTAAGATAATGCAGAATAAGTTATCATTAGCCTTTAACAGTGTTAAACTGATAGAATATAATAGACAACAAGTTTAACTGCAGCGGAACAAGCAATCCATTAGAAGAGTCAAGTAAAGCATGATATCTACTATCTTCTATGATTTAAAAAGTTTATCATTAACTTTATTTCTAGGACTCAGCTTAATAAATAAATCACATCATCGAATCATCCCTGCACTACGGGCCAAGGATATCCATTAGTATCACGTCCACAAATTATTCTTACACTACGGGCCAAGAATATTCGTGTAATCATCAATGGTCATGACTATACCGAATTATCCCTGGTCATAATCATACCAATCAACAGTCCATCTATGCACGTAAGCCAAAGATGACTTTCATCACAATATAAGCATGAGGATGATGACAATGATATAAGAATTCAATTAAAAGAAAGCAAAGGATAAATTTTTAAAGATTTATAAAATTAATTTATTCAGAATTCAATAATGTCCAAATTTTCAACATGATATTGCTTTGTGGAGTAAAATTCAAGAATAATATCCATGTATCAAAAATAATTTGGACAGAAAAGAAATAAATTTTTTGGTGAATAGTACCCTGTGAATAGTACTTCAGGAATAGTACCCTGTGAATAGTAACCCGACATGAAAAGTGCCCCAAATACCCGAGTGAACAATATTTGAGTGAATAGTAATCAGGTTAATAGTAACCCATGAATAATAACTCGTGGATAGTACCCTGGCATGAAAAGTGCCCCGAATACCCGAGTGAATAATATTATAGTGAATAGTAATTGGGTGAATAGTAACACGGGTGAAAATATTGATATTTAATAAGAAAATTCAGATCAATATTCTAATAAAACGATACTGGATGAAGTGCAAAACTTAAGGATATTCCACTAATTTCAAGGATTATAAAAGCAATAGTTACCATAGTAAGTTTAGATTTAAGAATATAAAAAGAAATAACATACGAAACTGCAAATGGATTTTCACTTGTCATATAGTACGTAATCCACGTAGACAGATTATTCTGACATATTAAAGGATGAATACGAAAAATAGTATTCTTTATGAATACGAGAGAAATAATACCCCTTACTAAACGAAAATAACATCCCTTACCAAGCGAAAATAACATCCCTTACGAATACAACAAATAATATCCCTTACCTTAGTAAAAGACTGGATACTGCAATAGTGAAGTAGCAGAATACTCTTCTTCTTGCTCTCTATAATTTTTCTCTCTATAGCTTCTCTTGTGAATCTCAGTGAATTGGTGAGAATGAAAGAAGAATTAAGCTTCTATTTATAGGAGGATGGACTAAATAGTAACTAATTCACGAACGGTCCAGATTGATTCACTATTAGAACAGAGGGTCCAGATTGATTAGTATTAAAACCATAACCGACGGTCCAAATTGATTTACTTTTAAAACCACCACCGACGGTCCAGATTGATTACTTTTAAAACAACCACCGACGGTCCAGATTGATTTACTTTTAAAACCACAACCGACGGTCCAGATTAATTTACTATTAAAACCACCACCGACGGTCCAGATTAATTTACTATTAAAACCACCACCGACGGTCCAGATTTATTTACTATTAAAACCACCATCAATGGTCTAGATTGATTTACTATTAAAACCACCATCAATGGTCCAAATTGATTAACTATTAAAGCCACCATCAATGGTCTAGATTGGTTTACTATTAAAACCACCACCAATTGTCCAGATTGATTTAACTTATTACACTTTAATACCCCTAAAGTTTTCCAAGTTTACATTATTCCCCTCTAACTTTTGTAATTCACTTATCTTCAATAAACACGGTCTTAATACTTCAACAATTATTCATCATTAATATTATAACTTACAATATCGACAACCAGATCATTCCCAGGAAAGAGGGGACTTTTTGATAAGGATTTCTCCCTATTGGCGCGCAATTAGGTGACCAAACCTCTCATCAACAGAACTTTCTAGACATTGTCAATATTGTAAATAATAATATGAATAACTTTGTTGTCTCAATTATTGATTTAATAATATAAAATATTATGCAGATGATACTGTGACAATAATTGAATCAAATAACGTGAGATACTATGCAACAATTACTGTAGTAATAATTGAGCAAACTGAATGGCTTCTTACGTAAGCATCAATAATCAATACCGTGTGCTACTATGCAACCATGCGTATTACTGTACTTTTACCACCGGGTAGTTCAACAATTTAAGGGTAAAACTTTCGCCGTTATTTTTATAAAAATATATTTTTGTCGTTTTCTAACTACGACAATACTTCCGTTGTGGGGTCCACCAATAATTGTGTCATCGAATGAATATTCCCTGACAAAAAGAATATTCCCCGACCAAATGAATATTCCTTGACACAACGAATATTTTATATCAACTTGCATACTTTGTAAAAAAATTCAAATATCAACCTTAACTTTAACCTTTTATCAATTAAACCATTTATTAAATAGAATAATAATTATAAGAAAACTGAATACTTTCATTTCATAAAAATTGGGGTCTTACAATCTCCCCTCCTTATGAAATTTCGCCCTCGAAATTTACATACGTACCTGGTATGCCAAAGAGATGAGGATACCTTGTCTGATTCTAACTCTTGAGTTATAACCTTTGAGCGTAGAATATGATCCTTCTTATCCAAGATTTTAATAGGTATCTCCTCATATGTTAAATCTTCCGCTATCTCGTCTGGTTCTAATTCAATAATGTGGTTCGGGTCGTTCACATATTTACGTAACATCGATACGTGAAAAATGTTATGAACACGCGACATACTTGGCGGTAAATCAAGTCTATAGGCCACAATTCCTACTCGGTCAAGGATTTCAAATAGACCAATAAAATCGAGGGTTGAGATTTCCTCTCTTCGTCGATTCTTGCTTCTAGAATAACGCCCTTTTGAACCTTCTTCTTCACATTCATCAGCTCTAAGTCTGTAGCTTGAGCGGCTTTAACTTTATTGATTAAAGTTAATTTTAATCGTATATTCACCATTATTACATGGGTCCCTAGAGTCTTTAACTCAATCTCCATCCTTTGCAAGTCATACAAAATGGGTCTTTATGTTAACAATATCGCACTCATAAACACATACGATCTTCCACTCAACACGTCAGCTACCACGTTCATTTTTCTAAGATGGTATTGAATGGTATGTCGTAATCTTCAACAGCTCGAGCCAACATCTTCGACGCATGTTACGTTCATTTTGGGTGAAAAAATATTTGTGGGATTTATATCGGGTTCAAGGTCGATACCAAATTCAATTTCACGCTCTGAGGGTAGGCTAGGAAGTTCTTCAGGGAATACGTCAGGAAATTTATTAAAAATAGACATATCATTCAAATCTGACGTATTTTTGTTTAAATTTGTGGCATGAGATAAGAAAGCTTGACATCCATTTTTTAATAAATAAATAGCTTTATGGCTTGAGATGACAGTGATTGACTTTAGTGGTTTGGTTGCTTGAATTCGCATAATAGGTTGGTTAGGAATATGAAAACTAACAACCTTGTGAAAATAATTAATTTTTGCATGATGAGTAGTTAACCAATCGATTCCTAAAATAACATCAAAGGCAAGTATTTTTAAAGAGATAAGATCGATAGGTAACGTGAAAGTGTCGATTTGGATCAATCAAGATTTATAAACAGTGGAGGTAGCAAAGGTTTCTCTTAACGGAATTTCAACCAATAAGTCAAAGTCTAATTTCTTCGGAGTTAAATTTAAACATTGAGCGTAAGTAGGAGAAATAAAAGAGTGGGTAGGACCGATATCTAATAAGGTATAGACTTCACAAGAATTTATAATTAACTAACCCATGCTAACTTCGTTCGGGTTACTCGCTTTTTGAGAAGTCACAAAAAACGCTCTTCCTAAAACCACCGACTTTGTTTTGTCCGTATTCACCTTTGGTGCCACCGTCCCAGCTGGACTTGATTTCGCTACAGGAAAAAATCGAGCTATGTGATCGTCTTTTCTACAACTAAAACTTACCTTGGAAGGTTGTGGACAGTTTGAACTTATATGTCCATCCTCTCCACATCTGTAGCATCTAACTGGTGGTCGTTCTCCTTCCCTAGAATTTGTTGCTGGTGCTGGTACCGACGTCTTCCCGTCATCGTTAAATATTCTCTTGTCGAAATTTCCACTTGAATCATTTCTTCTATTTTCTTGGCCATGATTACCACCGAAGTGGTTACCATTTCTGGCATGTTGATTCCCTCCACGTTTGTTGTCACCTATAAAATCCCAAATTTTATGAATAAAGATTTAATTTTCTCGAAATATTTTTTTCAAAATTATGGTGTGGATTTGAGATAATGTTATAGTTGTGGGTAATATTTATAAATTTTGAAAGGTACGAAAGTTGTTGTATAATATTCGATTGGTCGGGGAATATTCTTTTTGTCGGGGAATATCCATACGACGGTACAATCATTAGTGGGCCCCACAACAAAATTTTTGTCGGATTGAGAAAACGACAAAAATATTTTTATGAAAATAACGATGGAAGTTTTACCGTTAAAACTGTTGAACTACTCGGTAGTAAAAATACAGTAATACGCGTGGTTGCATAGTAGCACACGGTATTGATTATTGATGCTTACGTGAGAAGTCACTTAGTTTTGTTCAATTATTGCTACAGTAATTACTGCATAGTATCTCACGTTATTTGATTCAATTATTGTCGATATTTTATATATTATTAAATCAATAATTGAGATAACAAAGTTATTAATATTATTATTTGCAATACTAACGATGTCTAGAAGTTCTGTCAAGGAGAGGTTTGGTCACCTAATTGCTCGCCAATAGGAAGAAATCCTTATTGGAAAGCCCCCTATTTCCTGGGAACGACATGGTTGATTAATATTGTGAATTATAATAAAGATGATAATTTTTGTTTTATTATTATTATAAATGTAATAAAACAAAAAATCTTTTTTATATAAAATAGAATACTTTTATAAAGTTATTTGTTTTATTAGACTATAAATAGAATATATAATATTCTATTATGCATAAATGTCTCAGATAGTAATTTTTTTATATTAAATGTAATACTTTTATAAAGTTATTTATTTTATTAGATTATAAATAGAATATATAATAATCTATTATGCATAGTGTTTGCATAGTAAAATCTTTTTATATAAAATAGAATACTTTTATAAAGTTATTCATTTTATTAGATTATAAATAAAATATATTATATTTTATTTAAAAGATTTTGTTTTATTGGAATATTTTATTAATACTGCATAGTAAATTAATATGGACCATCCGTTTAAAAATAAATCAATCTGGACCGTTCATGAATTAGTTACTATTTAGTCCATTCTCTTATAAATAGATGCTTAGTTAGAATTGAAAACCACACCAGAAATTCGGAGAATTCTTCTTCTATAATCTTGAACGTATTTCTTTAGAGTTTTAAGAAGCTTTGAGCGTAGCAAGCAGTATAAGTTTTCTTCAAGAAAATCATCACCCTACCAGTCGGAGTACTCTTCTTTTTAAGGTAAGGGATATTATTTGTTGTACTCGTAAGGGTTATTATTTCTTTCGTATTCATGAAGAGAATTATTTTCTTTCAAATACTCTTAAGAGCTGTTATTCCATTCTTTATTATTATTTTAGAATAACTTGTCTATGCGAAGTACAGCATACATGGTGAAATTCTTCTGTTATTTCATTCTTTATTATTATGTTGGAATAATTGGCCCGTAGTGCATTGATGGACAGTTTTTGGTATGATTATGGCTATGGATTCTCTTCGGCCAAGGGTGCAAAGATGAATTGTTTTATGGCATGATCAGGACCGTTGATGAAAACACGATTATCTTTGGCCCGTAGTGCATGGAAAATTCGTGGTCGTGATACTAAAGAATATCCTTGGCCTGTAGTGCAGGGATGATTTGATGATGTGGATTATTTATTAAGCTGAGTCTCAGCGATAAAAGTGATGAAAAACCTTGTAAATCATAGAAAATAGTAGATTTTATTCTCTACTTGACTCTTCTAATGGATTGCTTGTTCCGCTACAGTTAAACTTGATGTTTGTTATATTGTATCAGTTTAACACTGTTGAAGGCTAACGATAATTTATTCTGCATTATCTTAGTCATAATATTTCTTACTGGGCTAGTTGGGCTCACCCTTTTGCTTTCATTGTTCTCTTCAGGAAATGAGAACATAGCAGGGACTAGTCGGGGAACGGAGTAATGGTCCAAGATGGTGTCATAGTAGTCCTCACTATTCTATAAAATATTGTGATAATAAATGTAATGAGGACTCCATTGAGTGTGGATATTGTCTAGATGACAATATTCGTATTAAAACTCTCAGCTTATGTTTTGTCGTATTTTACACGACAGTTGTATTATTATGTTGTATTTGAATTTTGTACCATGTATTTGGTGACTCAAGATGGGTGATGTATACCTATTTTGGGGGCGTCACAGTTGGTATCAAAGCTTAGGGATATGATCCCTGGCTGAGATGTGAGACAAGAACTAGGAGGGGAGAGACGGGGAATTCCTTTGCTAGTATGACCTACCTAAGATTATTTGGTATTTAATTGGTCGGTCAGAGTATAGAGATAATATGTGATATGTTAATTAACCCTTGTTTTGTGGCAGTATTTGAAAATGGCATCCGAAAATGTTGAGATAAGCAATGAAGCACATGAGACTGTTGAGTCACCAACGATCAATGTCCATGATAATGTGCAACACGAAGATAATAATCCTCAGGTAAATAACAACACCGATCAAATGATGAACGATGGGATGTTCAGAGGCTATATGCAATTCATGCAACATCGGGTAAGAGAGACACCTGTTCAAAATATAGGTGGAAATAATGGCAACCCACGGTCGGTCACCGCTAAGCAGTTCAAAGAGCTGGGACCACCGGAGTTTTTGGGAAAGCCAGAACCACTTAAGGCGGAGACGTGGTTAAAGCAGATCACCAAGATATTTGATGTCTTGGAATGCTTAGAGGAGCAAAAGGTTCCCTTCGCCACCTTTATGTTGCGTGAATAAGCAGATTACTGGTGGGAATCTATAAAACGTACCCAGCCTGACGCACTCAAGATGTCTTGGGAGAAGTTCCAAGAGTTGTTCAATGACATGTACTTTCCGGAAAGTATTCGTCACGTGAAGGAGGTGGAATTCATCAAGTTGTATCAAAACAATATGACTGTGTCGCAATACGAGGCTAAATTTACGGAGTTATCCCGGTTTGCATCCCATTTGGTCGATAATGAGGAGCGAATGACGCGAATGTTTCTAAGAGGTTTGAAACCCGATATACGTCAATACCTAATTTCTCACAAACTTTGTTTATATTCAAATGTTGTGAATAGGGCTCAGTTATTAGAGCGCGATAATGAGTCAGCACAACCAAAAGGAAATGATCAACAACACGATAATAATCGTACTGGTGGCAACGACCATCGGAACAATGATAACCATCGTGGGGGAAATTATCATACCAATAATGGTAACCACTTTGGTGGTAATCATGGCCAAGATAATAGAAGTGGAAATTTCAAGAAGAGAAGGTTCAATAATGATGGAAAGATAGCAGCACCGACACCTGTTTCAAATGAAGAAGAACGACCACCGGTCGTATGTTTCAAATGCGGTCAGGAGGGACACATTCGTCCAAACTATACGCAGCAACCCAAAGCGTGCTTCAATTGTGGAAGAGAAGGTTACCTAGCTCAATTTTGTCATGTAGTGAAGTCAAGTTCAGCTGGGATAGTGACGCCAAAGGATGTCCTAGACAAATTAAAGCCGGTAGTTTAAGTGAGAGCGTTTATTGAGAAACCCGAACGAGGTTATTACGGGTAAGTTAATCATAAACTTTTGTGAAGTTTATACCTTATTAGATACCGGTTCTACCCATTCTTTTATCTCTCTTGCTTGCGCTCAACATTTAAATTTGACCCCAGAGAAGTTAGACTTTGACTTATTGGTTGAAACTTCGTTAGTAGAAACCTTCGTTACCTCCACTGTTTATAAATCTTGTTTAGTTCAAATCGGCACCCGCCCGTTAACTGTCGATCTTATTTCTTTGAAAATACTTGCCTTTGATGTGATTTTAGGAATCGACTGCTTAACTACTCATCATTCTAAAATTGATTATTTTCGTAAGGTTGTTAGCTTTCATATTCCTAACCAACCTGTTATACGAATTCAAGCAACCAAACCACTAAAGTCAATCATTGTCATATCAAGCCATAAGTAAAGAGCCCCGAACCTTTCGCTGATGACTTCTTTGTGTGGAATGCACCGAAGCCAGACTATCTGTAGGGGATGTTGTGAATAACGGTGGCAAGTTGATAAGTATCAATGTGACATGCTATCCAAGTCTTGGATGAGGGTCACAGTTTTGAATGATATTTCTATCGTTAATAAATTTCTTGACGTATTTCTAAAGACTTCTTGGCCTACCCCAGAGCGTGAAATCGAATTTTGTACTGACCCCAGTACAAAACCCATTTCTAAAACCCTCAAGTATTTCTTCACCCAAAACGAACGTAACATGCGCCAAAGACGTTGGCTCAAGCTGTTAAAGATTACGATCGTACCATTCAATACCATCAAGGAAAAGCGAACGTGGTAGCTGACGCATTGAGTAGAAGATCATATGCGTTTACGAGTGCGAATATACGAACCCACGTGAAAATAACAAATATACGAGTAGAATCGACTTTAATCGATAAAGTTAAAGTCGTGCAAGCTACATACTTAGAGCTGATGAATGTGAAGAAGAAGATTCAAGAGGGTGTTATTCTAGAAGTAAAAATTGATGAAGAGATGAAATCTCAACCCTCGATTTTATTGGCCTATTTGAAATCCTCAATCGAGTAGGAACTGTGGATTATAGACTCGTTTTACCGCCAAGTTTGTTGCGTGTTCATAACATTTTTTACGTATCGATGTTACGTAAATATGTGGATGACCAGAACCACATTATTGAATTAGAACTAGATGATATAGTAGAAGATTTAACGTATGAGGAGATACGTGTTAAACTCTTGGATAAGAAGGATCGTATTCAATACTCAAAGGTTATACCTCAAGAGTTAGAATCTGAAATAAAGTCAAGGTATCCTCATCTCTTCGGCATACCAGGTACGTACATAAATTTCGAGGGCGAAAATTTCATAAGGAGGGAAAATTGTAAAATCCCAAATTTTACGAATAAAGATTTAATTTTCTCGAAATATTTTTTTCAAAATTATGGTGTGGATTTATGATAATGTTATAGTTGTGGGTAATATTTATAAATTTTGAAAGGTATGCAAGTTGTTGTATAATATTCGATTGGTCGGGGAATATTCTTTTTATCGGAGAATATCCGTACGACGGTACAATCATTGGTGGAACCCACAACGGAATTATTGTCGAATTAAGAAAACGACAAAAATATTTTTATGAAAATAACGACGGATGTTTTACCATTAAAACTGTTGAACTACTCGGTAGTAAAATTACAGTAATACGCGTGGTTGCATAGTAGCACACGGTATTGATTATTGATGCTTACATGAGAAGTCACTCATTTTTGTTCAATTATTGCTACAGTAATTGCTGCATAGTATCTCACGTTATTTGATTCATTTATTCTTGATATTTTATATATTATTAAATCAATAATTGAGATAACAAAGTTATTAATATTATTATTTGCAATATTAACGATGTCTAGAAGTTCTATCAAGGAGAGGTTTGGTCACCTAATTGCGCGCCAATAGGAGAAAATCCTTATTGGAAAGCCCCCTCTTTCCTGGGAACGACCTGGTCGATTAATATTGTGAATTATAATAAAGATGATAAGTTTTGTTTTATTATTATTATAAATGTAATAAAATTAAATACTTTTATAAATAGAATATATAATATTCTATTATGCATAGTGTTTGCATAGTGTCTGCATAATGTTTGCATTATAAAATCTTTTTATATAAAACAAAATACTTTTATAAAGTTATTTATTTTATTAGATTATAAATAGAATATATAATATTCTATTATGCATATCCTTTAAATGTTTGCATAGTAAAATCTTTTTTATATAAAATAGAATACTTTTATAAAGTTATTCATTTTATTAGATTATAAATAGAATATATTATATTTTATTTAAAAGATTTTGTTTTATTAGAATACTTTATTAATATTGCATAGTAAATTAATATGGTCCGTCCGTTTAAAAGTAAATCAATCTGGACTGTTCGTGAATTAGTTACTATTCAGTCTATTCTCCTATAAATAGGATGCTTAGTTAGAATTGAAAACCACACCAGAAATTCAGAGAATTCTTCTTCTATAATCTTGAGTGTATTTCTTTACAGTTTTAAGAGCTTTGAGCGTAGAAAACAATATAAGTTTTCTTCAAGAAAATCCTTGCCCTACCGGTTGGAGTACTCTTCTTTTTAAGGTAAGGGATATTATTTGTTGTACTCGTAAGGGTTATTATTTCTTTCGTATTCATGAAGAGAATTATTTTCTTTCAAATACTCTTAAGAGCTATTATTCCATTCTTTATTATTATGTTAGAATAACCTGTCTATACGAAGTACAGCATACATGGTGAAATTCTTCTGTTATTTCATTCTTTATTATTATGTTGAATAACTTGGAATTCATGCGATACCTATCGCATTACGGTGAAGTCTTTTATTATTCCATTCTTTATTATTCTATTAGAATATCCCTGTCTCGTGCATTTACGCATGACCTGGTTCCATTATTTATTATTTTGTTGGAATATCTTGTCTGTGCGTTTACGCATGACCTGGTTCCATTATTTATTATTCTGTTGGAATAACCTGTTTGTGCGGTCTATCGCATGCATAGTGAATTCTTCTGTTATTCCATTCTTTATTATTCTGTTGGAATAACATGTCTATGTGGATTACCACATGCATGGTGAATGACCCTTCGTATTCATTTCTTATTAAATTGTGGAAATGATCTGTCTATGTGGATTACCGCATGGCGGGTGAAAATCTATTGCAGTTTCATATATTCTATGATACTCATTTAGTTAAAGTTTTGGCTTCTATACTCCATGAAATTAGTGGAATATTCTTAATATTTGCGCTTCATCCAGTATCTTTTTATGGAAATATTCTTCTTAGCATTCTTGAATTTTACTCCACAAAGAAGTATCATGTTGACAATTTGGACGTTATTGGTTCCTGGATAAATTAATTTTTAAATCTTTAAAATTTATTCTTGAACTTGTTTTATTGAATTGTCATCATCCTCATGCTTATATTATGTTGAAAGTCATCTGTGGCCTGTAGTGCATAGATGGACTTTGTATGATTATGACCAGGGATTATTCGGTATAATCATGGCATAGTAAAGTTACAAGTGATGTGGTAAAAATCCTCATTGGCCCGTAGTGCATTGATGGACAGTTTTTGGTATGATTATGGCTATGGATTCTCTTCGGCCAAGGGTGCAAAGATGAATTGTTTTATGGCATGATCAGGACCGTTGATGAAAACACGATTATCTTTGGCCCGTAGTGCATGGATAATTCGTGGTCGTGATACTAAAGAATATCCTTGGCACGTAGTGCGGTGGTTGATTTGATGATGTGGATTATTTATTGTCGAGTCTCGGCGATAAAAGTGATGAAAACTTTTAAATCATAGAAGATAGTAGATTTTATTCTCTACTTGACTCTTCTAATGGATTGCTTGTTCGCTATTCTGCTTAAACTTGATGTTTGTTATATTGTATCGGTTTAACACTGTTGAAGGCTAACGATAATTTATTCTGCATTATCTTAGTCATAATATTTCTTACTAGGCTAGTTGAGCTCACCCTTTTGCTTTCATTGTTCTCTTTAGGAAATAAGAACATAGTAGGGACTAGTCGAGGAACGGAGTAATGGTTTGAGATGATGGCTATAGTAGTCCTCACTATTTTTATAAAATAGTGTGATAATAAATGTAATGAGGACTCCATTGAGTGTGAATATTGTCTAGATGACAATATTTGTATTAAAACTCTAAGTTTATGTTTTGTCGTATTTTACACGACAGTTGTATTATTATGTTGTATTTGAATTCTGTACCATGTATTTGGCAACTCAAGGTGGGTGATGTATACCTATTTTGGGGGCTTTACATCACCGCTTTGATGACTGCTACCATTGGTATTATTGATTTGCTGGCTGTTCTCTCTTGGCTGGGTTGACTCATTAGTGCGCTCCAATAACTGAGCCCTATTTACAACATCTGAATACAAACACAGTTTGTGAGAAATGAGGTATTGATGTATTTCGGGTCTCAAACCTCGTAGAAACATTCGCGTCATTCTCTCCTCATTATCAACAAAATGGGATGTGAACCGGGACAACTCTGCAAACTTAGCCTCGTACTGCGACACGGTCATATTATTAAGCTCCAACTTGATAAACTCCACCGCCTTCATGTGACGAATACTTTCGGGAAAGTACTTGTCATTGAAAAGCTCTTGGAACTTCTCCTAAGACATTTTGAGTGCGGCAAGTTGGGTACGCTTTACTGATTCCCATCAGTAATCTGCTTCTCTTCTCAACATGAAGGTGGCAAAGGGAACCTTTTGCATCTCGGAGCATCCTAAGACATCAAATATCTTGGTGATCTGCTTTATCCACATCTCCGCCTTAAGTGGTTTTGGCTCTCCCAAAAACTCCGGTGGTCCCAACTCCTTGAACTGTTTAGCAGTGACTAATAGAGAGTTGCCAGTGTTTCCACCTGCATTTTGAAAAGGAGCCGCTCTCACCTGATGTTGCATGAATTGCATAAAGCCTCTGAACATCCCATCATTCATCATTTGATTGGTGGTGTTGTTTACCTGAGGATTATTTTCTTCCTGTTGCACATTATCCTGGGTATTGATTGTTGGTGACTCAACGATCTCATGTGCTTCATTGTTGATCTCAACATTTTTCAGATGCCATTTTCAAACACTGCCACAAAACAAGGGTTAATTGACATGTCACATATTATCCCTATACTCTAACCGACTAATTAAATACCAAATAAACTTAGGTAGGTCATACTAGCGAAGGAATTTGTGAGATCCCGAATTTTATGAAATAAAAGTATTCAATTTTTCTATTTTAGCAAATAGTTAAATTGATAAAAGTTTAAAGTTAAGGGTGATATTTGAAAATTTTGCAAAGTAAGCAAGTTGTTATAAAATATTCGTTGTGTCGGGAAATATTCTTTTTGTCGGGGAATATTTGTACGACGACACAATCATGGGTGGACCCCGTAACGGAATAACTGTCGGATATAGAAAACGACAGAAATATCTTTTTATAAAAATAACGGCGAATGTTTTACCGTTAGATTGTTGAACTACCCGGTAGTAAAAGTACAGTAATATGCGTGGTTGCATAGTAGCACACGGTATTGATTATTGATGCTTATGTAAGAAGTCACTTAGTTATACTTAATTATTGCTACAGTAATTGCTGCATCATATCTCTCACATTATTAATTCATATATTGTCATAGTATCATCTGCATAATATTTTATATTATTAAATCAATAATTGAGACGACAAAGTTATATATTCATATTATTATTTACAATATTGACGATGTCTAAAAGTTCTGTCAAGGAGAGGTTTGGTCACCTAATTGGGCGCCAATAAGGAGAAATCCTTATCGGAAAGCCCCCTCTTTCCTGGGAATGACCTGGTTGTTAAATATTGTGAGTTATAATATTAATGATGAATAAGTTCGTGTTGATTAAAGATGAAATTGATAGTTCCATTGTGTTGTGATTATTAGTGTTAGTGGAAATCGACATTTATTTCGATAATAATTGATGTCTGGAAGTTATACTGACCAATCGGGTAATTAATTGGATAAATGAGCAATTAATTGCTATTAATTCACATGTTTATAACTATTTGTTCACATGTGTGTACTATTGATTCACATTCATGTACTATTAGGGGAGGTGGTGCAAGATTGATAATACTTGCATGACGTTAAAAATGGAGGTATAGATGGAGGTACTATACTGTAATTCGTATTTTCACATGTATAGAACTATTAATTCACATGATTGAACTATTGATTCACATGATGTACTATTAGGGGAGGTGGTGCAAGTTTGATAATACTTGCAGGACTAAATTAAAAATGAAGGAAAAGATGAAGGTATTCAGATTGTAATATTTCGAGCCCCAAAACGTGCAATTATCGAAACTATATTTTCCTATAAATAGAAGTTCATTCTTCCTCCATTCTCACTAATTCACTAAGTCTCACAAGAGCAATTATAGAGAGAGAAGCTACAGAGAGAGAATCTATAGAGAGAAAGAAGAAGAGTAGTCTGCTACTTCACTACTCCAAAGATCCAAATCTTCTTACGAGGTAAGAGGTATTATTTATTTCATATTCTAAAGGGATATTATTTTCGTGATTCGTAGATGAATATTATTTTCGTTCAATATTCATAAAGAATATTATATTCGTAGGAATATTATCTTCGTTAAATATTTGTTGAAATATTATTTTCGTTCAAGGGATATTATTTTTGTTCAATATTCGCTTGAAATAATATTTTCTTCCATACTCTGTAGTATGTAAGTAATATTATTTCGTTTCAGATTTTGAATTCTATACTCATTTTGTTGAAGTTTTGGCTTCTATACTCCATGAAATTAGTAGAATATCCTTGATATTTGTGCTTCATCCAGTATCTTTTCATGAAAATATTATTATGAGCTTTCTTGATAATTATTGATCTTTTCATGATGGAATACTATTCATAAGTTACTATTTACGGGTTACTATTCACTTAAATATTATTCACTCGGGTATTCGGGGCTCTTTTCATGCCGGAGTACTATTCATGAGTTACTATTCACCCGAATATTATTCACTTGGGTATTTGGGGTACTTTTCGTATATAGTAATTATCTATTCACGGTACTATTCCCAAAGTACTATTCATTGTGGTACTATTCACGGGTACTATTTTGCCGAAAAATATATTTCTTTTTGTCCAAATTATTTTTGGTACATGAATATTATTCTTGAATTTTACTCCACAAAGCAAAGATCATGTTGACAATTTGGATATTTTTAAACTCTGGATAAATTTAAAGTCTTTAATATTTATCCTTGATTTCGTTTGATTAATTCTTATATCATTGTCATCATCCTCATGCTTATATTGTGATGAATATCTTTGGCTTGCGTGCATAGATGGACTGTTGATTGGTATGATTATGACTAGGGATCATTCGGTATAATCATGACCCGTAATGTTACAAATGATGTGGTAAAAGTCCCTCATTGGTTCAGAAAGTGCATTGATGGGACGAGTTGTTGGTATGATTATGACCAGGGATTATTTGGTATAATCATGACCATTGATGATTACATGCATATCCTTGGCCCGTAGTGCAGGGATGATTCGATGATGTGGTTTATTTATTAAGCTGAGTCTCAGCGATAAAGTTTATGAAAACCTTTTTAAATCATAGAAGATAGTAGATATCATGCTCTACTCGACTCTTCTAATGGATTGCTTATTCCGCTATAGTTGTTGATCTAAAACTTGTTGTCTATTATAATCTATCAGTTGTTATACTGTTGAAGGCTAAAGATAATTTATTCTGCATTATCTTAGTCATAATATTTCTTACTGGGCTAGTTGAGCTCACCCTTTTGCTTTCATTGTTCTCTTTAGGAAATGAGAACGTAGCTGGGACGAGTTGGGGAATAGAGTGATGGTCTAGGATAAATGGCTTTAGTAGTCCTCACTATTCTGTGAAATAGTGTGATAATAATTGTAATGAGGACTCCATTAAGAGTGGATATTGTCTAGAAGGCAATATTCTTGTTTAAACTCTCAGCTTATGTTGAGTCGTATTGTACACGACAGTTGTATAATTAAGTTTGTATTTGATTTATGTACCATGTATTTGGCGACTCAAGATGGGTGATGTATACCTGTTTTGGGGGCATCATAGAATTCCCCGTCTCTCCCCTCCAAGTTCTTGTCTCACATCTCAGTCAGGGATCATATCCCTAAGCTTTAATACCAATTGTGACGCCCCCAAAATAGGTATACATCACCCATCTTGGGTCGCCAAATACATGGTACAAAATTCAAATACAACTTAATTATACAACTGTCGTGTTACATAAGCCAAAACATAAGCTAAGAGTTTAAAAACCAATATTGTCCTCTAGACAATATCCACACTCAATGGAGTCCTCATTACAATTATTATCACACTATTTTATAAAAATAGTGAGGACTACTATAGCCATCATCTCGGGCCATCACTTCATTCCCCGACTAGTCCCAGCTATATATTCTCATTTCCTAAAGAGAACAGTGAAAGAAAAGGGTGAGCCCAACTAGCCCAGTAAGAAATATTATGACTAAGATAATGCAGAATAAGTTATCATTAGCCTTCAACAATGTTAAATTGATAGAATATAATAGACAACAAGTTTAACTGCAGAGGAACAAGCAATTCATTAGAAGAGTCAAGTAGAGCATGCTATCTACTATCTTCTATGATTTAAAAAGTTTATCATTAACTTTATCGCTAGGACTGAGCTTAATAAATAAATCACATCATCGAATCATCCTTGCACTACGGGCTAAGGATATTCATTAGTATCACGTCCACAAATTATTCTTGCACTACAGGCCAAGAATATTCGTGTAATCATCAATAGTCATGACTATACCGAATTAACCCTGGTCATAATCATATCAATCAACAGTTCATCTATGCACGTAAGCAAAAGATGACTTTCATCACAATATAAGCATGAGGATGATGACAATGATATAAGAATTCAATTAAAAGAAAGCAAAGGATAAATTTTTAAAGATTTATAATTTAATTTATCCAGAATTCAATAATGTCCAAATTTTCAACATGATACTACTTTGTGGACTAAAATTCAAGAATAATATCCATGTATCAAAAATAATTTGGACAAAAAAGAAATAAATTTTTCGGTGAATAGTACCCCGTGAATAGTATCCTGTGAATAGTACTTCGAGAATAGTACCCTGTGAATAGTAACCCGACATAAAAAGTGCCCCAAATTCCCGAGTGAACAATATTTGAGTGAATAGTAATCGGGTGAATAGTAACCCATGAATAGTAACTCATAAATAGTACCCTGGCATGAAAAGTGCCCCGAATACCCGAGTAAATAATATTATAGTGAATAGTAACTGGGTGAATAGTAACCCGTGAATAGTACCCCTGGTGAAAATATTGATATTTCATAAGAAAATTCATATCAATATTTCAATAAAATGATACTGGATGAAGCGTAAAACTCAAGGATATTCCACTAATTTCAAGGATTATTGAAGCAATACTTACCATAGTAAGTTTAGATTTAAGAATATGAAAAGAAATAACATACTTAAATCAAGAATGGATTTTCACCGTCATACTAAGACGAATCCGTGTAGCAAAGTTATTTCGACATATTAAAGGAAGAATACGAAAAATAGTATTTCTTATGAATACGAGAGAAATAATACCCTTACCAAACGAAAATAACATCCCTTACCAAACAAAAATAACATCCTTTACGAATTCAACAAATAATATCCCTTACCTTAGTAGAAGACCGGATACTGCAATAGTGAAGTAGCAGAATACACTTCTTCTTGCTCTCTATAGTTTCTCTCTCTATAGCTTCTCTTATGAATCTCAGTGAATTGGTAAGAATGAAAGAAGAATTAAGCTTCTATTTATAGGAGGATGGACTAAATAGTAACTAATTCATGAACGGTCCAGATTGATTCACTATTAGAACGGACGGTCCAGATTATTACTATTAAAACCACAACCGACGATCCAGATTGATTTACTTTTAAAATCACCACCGACGGTCCAGATTGATTTACTTTTAAAACCACCACCGACGGTCCAGATTGATTTACTATTAAAACCACTACCGATGGTCCAGATTGATTTACTATTAAAACCACCATCAATGGTCCAGATTGATTTACTATTAAAACCACCATCAATGGTCCAGATTGATTAACTATTAAAACCCCCATCAATGGTCCAGATTTGTTTACTATTAAAACCACCACCAATGGTTTAGATTGATTTAACTTATTACGCTGTAGTACCCCTAAAGTTTTCCAAGTTTGCATTATTCCCCCTCTAACTTTTGTAATTCACTTATCTTCAATAAACACATTGTTAATACTTCAACAATTATTCCTCATTAATATTATAACTTACAATATCAACAACCAGATCATTCCCAGGAAAGAGGGGGCTTTCCGATAAGGATTTCTCCCTATTGGCGCAATTAATTGGGTGACCAAACCTCTCCTCGATGTAACTTTCTAGACATCATCAATATTGCAAATAATAATATGAATAACTTTGTTGTCTCAATTATTGATTTAATAATATAAAATATTATGCAGATGATACTATGACAATAATTAAATCAAATAACGTGAGATACTATGCAACAATTACTGTAACAATAATTGAGTAAACTGAGTGGCTTCTTACGTAAGCATCAATAATTAATACCTGGTATTACTCTTTTGTAGCGCCCCCAAAATAGGTCCAATCCACCCAACCTATTCTGAGTCGTCAAATACATGGTATAAAAACAACTACAACTTCATTATTATAATTGTCGTGCAAAATACGACAACACATAAACTATGAGTTTAAAAACAAATAATGTCTTTTAGACAATATCCACACTCAAATAAAGTTCTCATTACAATTATTGATACACTATTTTATGAAATAGTGAGGACTACTAAAACAACTATCTTGAACCATCACTCCACACCCCGACTAGTTCCCGCTATATTCTCGCCTCCTGAGAAGAAAAATGTAACAAAAAGGAAAAGGGTGAGCTCAACTAGCCTAGTAAAGAATATTATGACGAAGATAATGTACAACAAATTATCCTTAGTCTTCAACCAGGAAAAATCTGATAGAATACAGTAGACAACAAGTTTTAGATCAACAACTGCAGCGGAAACAACAATTCATTAGAAGAGTTAAGTAGAGAATGAAATCTACTATCATCTATGAAGTTAAAAGTCCATCATCGATATTTTATCCCTATAACATCAATCAATATACATCTTTAATCAAATAGTCATCTTTGCACTACAGGGCAAAGATATTCATCAGTCGTTCATGTTCATCTCAACACCTGTTCACCTTTGCACTACGGGCCAAAGATATTCATCATAAAATCATTCATCTTTGCACTACAAGCCAAAGATATTCAGTAATATAATCATTTAGGACTGAGGATGATGAATAATATTTTTAAAGAAACGAATCCAGTGAAACAAAAGAACAAATATAAGACCCCAACTTTTATGAATAAAGATGATTTTTCTATAATTATCATTTTTGAATATTATGGAATGAATTTGTTATAATGTTATAGTTGTGGGTAGTATTTATAAATTCTGCAAAGTATGCAAGTTGTTATATTATATTCAGTTGGTCGGGGAATATTCGTTTTAGCAGGGAATATTCATACAATGGCGCAATCATTGGTGGACCCCACAATAGAATTATTGTCGGATTGAGAAAATGACAAAAATATTTTTATGCAAATAATGGCGGAAGTTTTACCGTTAATTACATTGAACTACTCCGTAGTAGTAAGTACGAATAATGTCTGCGTGGTTGCGTGAGTGGAACACCAGATTGATTATTGATGCTTACGTGAGAAGTCACTCAGTTATACTCAATTATTGCTACAATAATTGTTGCATCATATCTCTCATATTGTGAGTTATGATATTAATAATGAATAAGTTCGTGTTGATTAAAGATGAATTTGATAGTTCCATTATGTTGGGATTATTGGTGTTAGTTGAAATCGACATCTATTCCGATGATAATTGATGTCTGGGGGTTATATTGATAAATCGGGTAATTTATCAGATAAATGAGCAATTAATTGCTACTAATTCACATCCTTATAAACTATTTATTCACATGTGTGTACTATTGAGTCACATTCACTTACTATTAGGGGAGTTGGTGCAATATTGATAATACTTGCATGACTAAGATAAAAATGGAGGTATAGATGGAGGTACTATACTGTAATTCGTATTTTCACATGATTATAACTATTGGTTCACATGATTGAACTATTGATTCACATTATTTACTATTAGGGGAGGTGGTGCAAGTTTGATAATACTTGTAGGACTAAATTAAAAATGAAAGAAAAGTTGGAGGTATTGTACTGTAATTTTTTTAGCCCCAAAACTAGCAATTATCGAAACTATATTTTTCTATAAATAGAAGCTCATTCTTCATTCATTTCTCACCAATTCACTAAAGCTTCAGAGTCATTATTATAGAGAGAAATTATAGAGAGAAAGAAGAAGAGAAGTTTGCTCCCTCACTATTCCAGTATCCAGTCTTCTTTTGAGGTAAGGGGTATTATTTCTTTTATATTCATGAAGAGAACTTCTGTTATTCCATTATTTATTATTCATTGGAATAACTTTGATATGCAAAGCTACCCTATACTTGGTGAAATTCTTACATTATTCCATTATTTATTATTACATTGGAATAACTTTGTATCATGCCAAGTTACCCTATACTTGGTGAAATTCTTTTGTTATTCCATTCTTTATTATTTTGTTGGAATATCACATCTGTATGTTTTACGTGGGACTTGGTTTCGTCTTTATTATTCTCGTTGAATATCCATTCGTGACTTTTTACTTGGGACTGGTTCCGTTTTTATTATTCTGTTGGAATATCACGTATAAGTATGCATTATACTTCTTGGGACACGGTTCCGTTATTTATTATTACGTTGAATAACCTATCTATCTAAGTGCCGCATGCATGGTGATTTCTTTTGTTATTCCATTCTTTATTATACTCGGTTGGGTAAAGTTTTGACTTCTATACTCCATGAAATTAGTGGAATATCCTTGATATTTAAGGCTCAACCAAAGATCTTTTCATGGAAATATTCTTTTGAGCATTCTTGAATTTTACTCTACAAAGAAGTATCATGTTGACAATTTGGATGTTATTAGTTCTGAATAAATTAATTCTTGAACTTGTTTTATTGAATTCTTATATCATTGTCATCATCCTCATTTTTTATTTTTTTTTTAAAGTCATCGTGGCTTTGTGGTGCATAGATGGACTTGGTATAATTATATACAGGGGATTATTGATTATGTAATCATGACCGTAATGTTACAAATGATGTGGTAAAAGTCCTCATTAGCCCGTAGTGCATTGATGGACAGTTGTTGGCATGATCATGACCATTAATGAATACATGAATATCCTTGGCCCGTAGTGCATGGATAATTTGTGGTCGTGATACTAATGAATATCATTGGTCGTAGTGCAGGGATGATGTGGATTATTTATTAAGCTGAGTTCTAGCGATAAAAGTGATGAAAAACTTTTTAAATCATAAAAGATAGTAGATTTTATTCTCTACTTGACTCTTTTAATGGATTGCTTGTTCAACTACAGTTAAACTTGATGTCTATTGTATTTTATCAGTTTAACATTGTTGAAGACTAATGATAATTTATTCTGTATTATCTTAGTCATAATATTTCTTACTGGGCTAGTTGAGCTCACCCTTTCTTTCACTGTTCTCTTCAGGAAATAAGAACATATAGGGACTAGTGGGAAGCGGAGTGACTGATCTCGAGATGGTGTCTTAGTTTTCCTCACCATTCTATAAAATAGTGTGATAATAAATGTAATGAGGACTTATTCTGAGAGTGGATATTGTCTAGAAGACAATATTTGTATTAAAACTCACAGCTCTTGTTGTATATTTAAGATTATATTTGTATTTTGTACCATGTATTTCGCGACTCGGAATAGGTGATGTATACCTATTTTGGGTGTGGCACAACAAATATTAGAGATTCGTACTTTAGACAATCCAATTTCAAAAATACTCCATAATAAACTATTGTGGAGCAGAATTCAAAAATGAAGATCAAAACATAGATCCAATCAAAGATAGGAACCATAACAGACAATCTTAGACACAGAAAAGAAAATTTAATTTTTCTGTGAATATTGTCGTATTCGTGAATAGTGTCGTATACGTGAATAGTGTCGTATACATGAATAGTAACTCTGACACTAAAAGGTAGAAATTTCACAAAAAAAATCATCATGCTTCGTGCATAGTACTCATGAATAGTAACTCGTGAATAGTAACTCATGAATAGTAACTCGTGAATAGTAACCCCGACATGAAAAGATAAGAATTTCACAAGAAAATCGTACCAATATTCTGGCATAATAATATTGAAAGAAATAATATCATTTTTTTAAAAAAATAACATCCCTTACCTCAAAAAGACAAGATTTGACCGAATATCGATATAATTTCAAGGAACTTGCACCATATAGAAACACTCAAGATATCTAAATACTCACAAAAATACGCTCGATAATATAGAGAGAAAACTTTAGTTTTTGGTGTGATTTTCAATTTTAACCTAAACACCCTATTTATAAGAAAATACTTAGAATACCAAAGTAGAAAATTTAATAATATAATAATATATTTATATAAATTTCACACGCACACCCAGAAATCTGAATTCAGTATTTTGCACATGCTAGTTGGGCCCGCCAACATGAAAAACATGTTTTAAACAATTTTTGTAACAAAATCGATTCAGACCCAATATTCCAGAACTTCAATAATTCATAATAAATAGTCCTTTTATCAGAAAAATTCAAATCTTATGTCCATTCCATAGGAAATTTAATTTCTACAACTTTGCGTAAGAAAGTTTTCCAAATTCCAAATGTAAATCAATCAAATTCACATACGGACGATTTTGTAGGCTATAATCAAATTTCAGTCAAAAATAGGGTCCACCAACACACAAAACATGTGTTAAACATTTTTTGTAACAAAAATACTCTTCCTCCTCATTTATTCATATATCACACATTCATTGCAAAAATATCACCATTATTATATTATTAAAATATAATAATATATTTAAATGAATTATTTTATCAGAAAAGATAAAATATCTATTTTCAACAATTGTCACATTAAAAATTTTCTCCATCTATATCAACATAAAATGAATATTTTCCTCATCATATAAATTAATAATTAATTATTCACAAATAATATTACAGAATCACAATACTGACAACCAGGTCATTCCTAGGATAGAGGGGGCTTTCCAATAAGAATTTTTCCTTACTGGTGCGCAATTAGGTGACCAAACCACTTCTTAGACAGAACTTTCTAGACATTGCCAATAATGTTATCTAATAATATTATTCAAATAATATGAATTATTGATCTGATAATGAAAAATATTGTGTAGTGACAATTATTGAAACAACAATAATATAAAATATCAACGTAGCAATTATTGAATCAATAAAATAAAATATTAAGCAAGAATTATCGTAACAATTATCGAGTAAAGTGCCTTTCACGTAAGAATCAATAATTAGTTCAATACCTGTGCTACATCGTGCAACATAAGCGTACATCGTATTTTAACCACGGGTATTCCAACAAGATTAGCGGCAGAATAACTACGCCGTTATTTATAAACAACTTATACTTGTCATTTTCGTCATCCAATCACTTTCTGTTATGGGGCCCACACAAGGCTGCACCGTTATACGAATATTCCCCGATAGCAAGAATATTCTACGACCTAACGAATATTCCCGACAACAATAAATATTTTATAACCACTTGCTTATTTAAAATATTTGTGCATTTTACCCATAACTAACCACATTAATCAAATCAACCCTTACTATTTCAAAATAATAAATAGACGAAATTCAATTTCATTTATAAAAAGTTGGGGTCTTACAACCTCCCCTCCTTATGAAATTTCATCCTCGAAATTGACGTACGTACCTGGTATTTCAAAAAGGTGAGGATACCTCGCTTTCATTTTCGTTTCCAACTCCCAGATCATTTCCTCAATAGCATGGTTCCTCCACAAAACCTTGCGTTGTGGTATAACCTTTGTGTGTAGGACATGTTCCTTTCTATCCAAGATCTTGACAGGTACCTCCTCGTACATTAAATCTTTGGCTATTTCGTCTGATTCTAACTCAGTAACGTGGTTCGGGTCATTCACACATTTTCGTAACATCGATATGTGAAAAACGTTATGAACACGCGACATTCATGGCGGTAAAGCGAGTCTATAGGCCACAGTTTCTATTCGATCGAGGATTTCAAATGGACCAATAAATCGAAGGTTTGAGCTTTCCTCACATCGCCGATTCTTGGTTTTGGAATAATAACTTCTTGCACCTCCTTCTTCATATTCATCAGCTCCGGTGTGTAGCTTGAGCAATTTTAACTTTATCGATTAAAGTCGATTCTACTCGTATATCATCACGTGGTTCCCTAGAGTCTTTAACTCTATCTCTATCATTTGTAAGTTATACGAAATGGGTCTTTGACAATATCGCACTCATACTCGTATACGATCTTCTACTCAACACGTCAGCTACCACGTTCTCTTTTCCAGGATAGTATGGTCAGAACATGTGCCGAAATGAGTCTCCTCTTGAGTTCTTCGAAGCTCTTCCACATTCCTAGCTCCATTCAAATTTTTTATCTCTACGAGTTAGCTGAGTTAATAAAGTAACGATTCGAGAAAATCTTTCCACGAATCTCTGATAACAACCAACTAAGCCTAGAAAGCTACGTATTTCGATTACTGACTTAGGTTGCTCTCAACTGTGACTCATATCCCAATCTTGGATAGCACGTCATAATGGCACCTATCAGTTTACTACCGCGCGAATATGGCATCCCCTACGGAGAGTCTAGCTTCGGTGCATTCCACAAAGGAAGTATTCAAATAGAGGCTCGGGTACTAAATTATATAGTTGGGTTTTTAACTCCTGAAATTCAATAGGAGTCATTCAATATGAGATTTTTAGAAATGGGATTTGTACTGGGTTCAAAGTCGATACAAAATTCAATATCACACTCTGGGAGTAGACCAGGAAATTCTTCAGGAAATACGTCAGGAAATTTACTAACAACTGAAATATTATTTAAATCTGACGTATTTTTGTTCAAGTCCATGACATGGGCTAAGAAAGCTTGACATCCATTTTTCAATAAACGAATGACTTTATGGCTTGATATGAAAGAGTTTGACTTCAATGGTTTGGTTGCTTGAATTCAAATAACAAGTTTCTTAGGAATATGAAAACTAACAACCTTACGAAAGCAATCAATTTTGGCATGATGAGTAGTTAACCAATCAATCCCTAAAATCACATCAAAAGTAAGTATCTTTAAAGAGATAAGATCAACAGGTAATGTGATGGTGCCAACTTGGATCAAACAAGATTTATAAACAGTGGATGTAATGAAAGTTTCTCCTATCGAAGTCTCCACAGATAAGTCAAAGTCTAATCTCTCAGGAGTCAAGTTCAAACGTTGAGCATAAGTATGAGAGATAAAAGAATGGGTAGAACTGGTATCTAATAAGGTATAAACTCCGCAAGAAATTATAATTAACTAACCCGTGATACCTTCGTTCGGGTTCCTCGCGTTTTGGGCAGTCACGACAAACGCTCTTTCAGAAATTGTCGACTTTGTTTTGTCCGTATCCGCCTTTGGTGCCACCGTCCCAAAATTGAGCTATATGACCGTCTTTTCCACAACTAAAACATACCTTGGAAGGCTGTGAACAGTCTGGACTTATGTGTCCCTCCTCTCCGCATCTGTAACATCTAACTGGCGGTCTTTCTCCTCCCCTAGAATTTGTTGTCGATGATCTTTGGCCTTCGCCGACGCCTTCCGTCATTGTTGAATCTTCTCTTCTTGAAATTTCCACTTGAATTATTTCTTCTATTATCTTGGCCATGATTACCACCGAAGTGGTTACCATTTTTGGCATGATAATTTCCTCCACGATGATTATCAATGTCTCGATGGTCGTTGCCACCGGTACAATTATTATCGTGTTGCTGGTCGCCCGGTTGAACAGACTCATTATCTCACTCTAATAATTGAGCCCTGTTCACAACATCTGAATATAGAGAAAATTTATGAGAAATGAGATATTGACGTATGTCGGGTTTCAAACCTCTCAAAATATTCGCGTTATATGTTCCTCATTCTCCACCAAATGAGGTGCAAACTTTGATAACTTCCGCGAACTTCGCCTCGTACTGGGACACCGTCATGTTGTTCTGTTCTAGTCTAATAAACTCTACCTCCTTCATATGACGAATACTTTCAGGAAAGTACTTGTCATTAAACAATTTTTGAAACGTTTCCCAATGCATGCTGAGTGCGGCTGGCTGGGTACGCTTCACGGATTTCCACCAGTAATCTGCCTCATTACGGAACATAAAAGTGGCGAATGGAATCTTTTGTTCCTCCGTGCATCACAAGACATCGAATATCTTGCTAATTTTCTTGACCCACGTCTCCGCCTTAATCGAATCCGGCTTTCCCCACAATTCTGGTGGTCCCAACTCTTTGAACTGCTTGGCTGTGACAAAACGTGCATTGCTATCATTTCCACCTATATTTTGTATACGAGTCTCCCTCGTCTAATTTTGCATGAACTACAAAAAGCTTCTAAACATCTCGTCGTTCATCGTCTGATCAGTGGTGTTGTTTACAAGAGGAACATTGTCTTTCTGTTGCACGTTCTCCTGATTGGTGAGTAAAGGTGTCTCCACGGTCTCATTTACTCCACTGTTAACATTCTCAGTTGTCATTCTTAAATACTGCCATAAAACAAGGGTTAATTAAACAAATTAACATACCACATAATATCCATATACTCTGACCAACCAACAATAAGCTTAGGCAGGACATACTAGCGAAGAATTTACTCGTCTCTCCCCTCCTAGTTCTATTCCCCGATCTCCGCCAGAGACCATATCCCTAAGCTCTGATACCAACTATGACGCCCCCAAAATAGGTCCAATCCACCCAACCTATTCTGAGTCACCAAATATATGGTACAGAAACAACTACAACTTCATTATTATAATTATCGTGCACAATACGATAACACATAAACTGTGAGTTTAAAAACAAATATTGTCTTCTAGACAATATCCACAATAAAATAAAGTCATCATTAAAATTATTGATACACTATTTTACGAAATAGTGAGGACTACTAAAACAACTATCTTGAACCATCTGTCCATACCCCGACTAGGTCCCGCTATATTCTCGCCTCCTGAGAAGAAAAATGGAACAAAAAGAAAAAGGGTGAGCTCAACTAGCCTAGTAAAGATGTGACAACCCGATTTTTTATAAATTATTTAAATAAGAATTTAGTAATTAAAATTCTTATTATGAGATATATATATTTTGAATTATGTGTTTTGTTGTAAAGAAATTAATTTTTTTTTATGAGATTTAATAGTTGATTAAACTATTGAAGAAAGTGAAGAAAATTAGTTATGAAATAGGAAAATGGTGGCAAAAGAAATTAAGCTGAATAATATTAGTTAATTAAGATGGAAATTATATTGTGGAATAATATAATTTAATTTGTATACCTTGATCAAGCGATGGAATTGTTATGAATTAAATTTCATAAATAATATGAGTAATTCACTTAATTAAAATAAAGATTTAATTAGAATATATTTGTTTTAATAAAATGAGAGAGTATATATATAAATATGGCATGTTAATGTAATATGATTGTGAATTTTGTAAATAGTTAAAATATTTATTAAATAGAATAAATATTTTAATTGAAATATTTATTGAGAAAAGTAAATATTTGATGGAAATATTCCAATTTAATCTAATAATTAAGTTAAAGGGTTGATTTGTTGAATAAAATTATAATTATGGTTGGATAAATAGAAACTATAATTATAATGATAAAAATTATAATTATAATAATAAGGTTTAATTTAAGTTAAAATATTAGAATTTGTTAATGGTTGTGACATGAATGAATCATATGTTAAAGGGAATTATAAAAATAAATTAAAAAGGGTTTATAGGTCTAGCCAAACATGGCCTTGTGACCCTTTGCCTTTTGTAACAGCTAGGATAAAGCTACGTAAAGACTACTTTTCAGTTATTTGGTGTTACACTTATTATTTTCATAGGTTTGAGAGAAGAGAAGAAAAGATGAATTAAGAGAGGAGATAGATTCTCTGTGAAGTTCAGAGAGTTTTGAGAATCTAAGGCAAGAAGGAGATTAATATCATCTAATTGAGCTTAGAAGAATCAAAGGCAAGTTCTAAAGTTTTTGTTTATTTTCTAAAGTATACTTCTCTAAAAATGAATTTCTATGGTTAATCTACTAAGGAATTTGTTATATATGTTCTTGAGTATGTATAATATGTTCTATATTGTTTATTGTTGAGTTTTTGGTAAACAAATTCATATTCTTGATGATAAATAAGAAGAGTTTGGTTTTGGCTTAAAATATATATTTTAGGTCTGTTTTAAGACTAAAATTGGTTAGGAGTTTATGTTATAATTATAAAATTGGTGATGGATTGTGTTAATACGATAAGAAAAGAAAAGAACGCAAGTTGAATGAATCAATTTGGTTAAGAAACGAATTCATAGTGAATGAATTCGCTAAACATATTAAAACATGAAAGTTTAGTATGAACATGAGTTTTGGGTTAAGATTTAAGCTAGCTAGTGTTTCTATAAATTGTTATAATTCTAGTATGTTGTAGTTCTATGAATTACGAATTAATAGAATCAAAAATGGACTAATTTGGATGTGTATAACTCAATTTATGAAGATTAGTAGGAGAAAAGGGTCAAAAATCACGAAGAACAGTAGCTTTAGCTCCCGTTTCTGCTAACGGGCGCAGCTAGGTTGTGCCCTAAGTCATTTGGGGCGTAGCTGCGCTGTAGGGCATAGGCTGCATTGTAGTAGGCAGGCTTGATTACCTAATCGTGCCCAAGGCTTAATTAGCAGCATTGCTACCAAAGTATGTCAGGTGTGACTACTTTGACCTGTTTTAGTAAAATAGGCATAACGTTTTCATACGAACTCCGATTGAGGTGATTCAAGATGATCCGAAACGAGGACTAATAAACCTACAACTTTTTTCTTTAAGGTTTTCTATTTGAGGTCGGGAACAGGGGTCAAAATGGTCATTTTTAGGACTATTGTGTTTTCAGAGGCAATCGTAGGGCGTCGGGCTTGCACGTATGCGAGTGTAATGCTCTTGACGATAAAAGATGTTGTTCTAAGTTATAGAACATGAATATTATGAAGTATAATGATGCTTAACATTAATAAATGATATATTAGATAAATTGAATACGCATACTAAGCACACACAAGAGAGACAAATTTAGCGTGTGACGAATAAATGTCGAAACGCCGTGATAAGTGATAGAAAGTGTTTTAAATCAAATGAAATGAATATAATAAGATATTGAATAGTGTTAATATAAAACCAATAAGTAGTCCTAGCAAGACTTAAACACTTGAATAAACTTCAAATATGAAATATAGTGAGCTATAAGTCGAAAGTTAACACAATAAAATTGAACATTGTGTATTGATAATAGGAAGGGTTATGAGATGTAGAGTAAAGTTTACATTACAACTACTATGCGTTGCTATGTGACTAATAGTTAATGTGAATGATTATATAATTATGTAGGGCACATGAAGTGCAGATATCTGTAAGCTGTTAAACTGTTATTGGTAAACAACGAACAAGGCAAGTCTTTCAGTTCCTATTTGCTATATGAATTTGATTGTTTTAAATCTTTATTGCAAAGAGAATGATGTGTTATATATATATATATATATATATATATGTTGAATGTATGAAATGTTAAAGTCAACTTATGACTATGTTAATTGAGTAAAGCATGTTGATTGAGTAAGGAACTCAATCTTTATACATCTTTATACTTGTTATATGAACAATAACATGTATGTTATGTTAGTCCAATGTTTATGAGATATATGTTGAGAATGCTATTATGTGCTACGTGATGCATGAAAACTGTTAGATTTTGCTGGGCTGTCGAGCTCAACCTTGCAAATAACCATTTTTGCAGGTTAAGGATTGAAGGTAACACTATGTGCTACTTGAATGACGTGGATCAGAAATAATACACGAAGATTAATATATTAGTTAAAGTTATTATTTCTTTATACCGTGATTAAGATTCATGAGATGTACTAAATGTTTTATGATGTATAGTTTTATGTTGAGTTGTAAAGCTAAAGTTAGAGTTATCTGATATTTAAAGGTTATCGGATTGAAATGTAAAATTTTATATAATAACAGTGATAAAGTGAATCATAAAATAAGATTGATTCAAAGACATGTAGATGATAAAGGTTTTGATTCAGGGAATTAAAGTAAGAAGACATAAAAGTGTAAATTATTCCGCATTTTATATAGTTTAACATCGAATAATGATGTAAAATCAGAAGGTAGATGTGTTATTAACGACCGAAGTTGAGAATTATATTGTATAAATTTTGGGGTCGTTACAAAGAATATTATGACTAAGATAATGTACAACAAATTATCCTTAGTCTTCAACAGGAAAAAATCTGATAGAATATAATAGACAACAAGTTTTAGATCAATAACTGCAGCGGAAACAACAATTCATTAGAAGACTTAAGTAAAGAATGAAATCTACTATCATCTATGAATTTAAAAGTCCATCATCGATATTTTATCCATGTAACATCAATCAATATACATCTTGAATCAAATAGTTATCTTTGCACTATGGGCCAAAGATATTCATCATCATTATGTTCATCTCAACACTGCTCATCTTTGCAGACCACGGGCCAAAGATATTCATCAGAAAATCATTCATCTTTGCACTACAGGCCAAAGATATTCAGTAATATCATCATTTAGGACTGAGGATGATGAAAAATATTTTTAAAGAAATGAATCCAGTGAAACAAAAGAACAAATATTAGAGATTCGTACTTTAGACAATCCAAGTTCAAAAATACTCCATAATAAACTATTGTGGAGCAGAATTCAAAAATGAAGATCAAAACATAGATCCAATCAAAGATAGGAACCATAACAGACAATCTTGGACACGAAAAAGAAAATTTAATTTTTCTGTGAATAATGTTGTATTCGTGAATAGTGTCGTATATGTGAATAGTTCCGTATACGTGAATAGTAACTCCGACACTAAAAGGTAGAAATTTCACAAGAAAAATCATCATGCTTCGTGAATAATACTTATGAATAGTAACTTATGTATAGTAACTCATGAATAGGAACTCGTGAATAGTAACCCCGACATGAAAAGAGAAGAATTTCACAAGAAAATCTTACCAATATTCTGGCATAATGATATTGAAAGAAATAATATCATTTTTTAAGAAAATAACATCCCTTACCTCAAAAAGGCACTACTTCTGACTGGAATATCAGATATAACGTTGAAGGGAACTTGCACCGTATAGCAACACTCAAGATATCTAAATACTCACAAAAATACACTTGATAATATAGAGAGAGAAAAAAAAAAGTTCAGTTTTCTAGTGTGATTTTCAATTCTAACCTAAGCACCCTATTTATAGGAAAATGCTTAGAACACCAAAATAGAAAATTTAATAAAATAATAATATATTTATATAAATTTCCTACGCACACCAAGAAATCTGAATTCAGTATTTTGCACATGCTAATGGGGCCCGCCAACATGAAAAACATGTTTTAAATAATTTTTGTAACAAAATCAATTCAGACCCAATATTCTGGAACTTCAATAATTCATAATAAATAGCCCTTTTATCAGAAAAATTCAAATCTTATGTCCATTCCATAAGAAATTTAATTCTATACAACTTTGCAGAAGAAATTTTTTCTAAATTCCAAACAGAAATTGACTGAAATCCACATACGGACGATTTTGCAAACTGTAATCAAATTTTAGTCAAAAATAGGGTCCTCCAACACACAAAACATGTGTTAAATATTTTTTGTAACAAAAATACTTTTCCTCCTCATGTATTCATATATCACACATTCATTGCAAAAATATCACCATTATTATATTATTAAAGTATAATAATATATTTAAATGAATTATTTTATCAGAAAAAGATAAAATATCTATTTTCAACAATTGTCACATTAAAAATTTTCTCCATCTATATCCACATAAAATGAATATTTACCTTATCATATAAATCAATAATTAATTATTCACAAATAATATTACAGAATCACAATATCGATAACTGTGCCGCTCCGTGAAAGAGGGGCTTTCAATAAGAATTGCTCTCCTTACTAGCGCCTTGCAATTAGGTGACCAACCTCTCCTTAGAGCAGAACTTTCTAGACATTGCCAATAAAAGCTATCTAATAATATTATTCAAATAATATGAATTATTGATCCGATAATGAAAAATCGCAGAAGTGACAATTATTGAAACAACAATAATATAAAATATCAACGTAGCAATTATTGAACCAATAAAATAAAACATTGAATAGTAATTACTGTAACAATTATTGATTAGTGCCTTCTTACGTAAGAATTCAATACAAGTGTGCTCATTTGTGCAATATCGCACAGACATCGTATTTTACCCAACGGGTATTCCAACAAAGATAAATTCAGTAATAACCTACGCCCGTTATTTATAAATAACTTATACTTGTCATTTTTGTCATCCAATCGCTTTCCGTTATGGGGCCCACACAACGCTGCGCCGTCGTACGGATATTTCCTGACAGCAAGAATATTCCACGACCAAACAAATATTCCCCGACAACAATGAATATATTATAACCACTTGCTTATTTAAAATATTTGCGCATTTTACCCATAACTAACCAAATTAATCAAATCAACCCTTACAATTTCAAAATAATAAATAAAGGAAATTGAATTTCATTTATAAAAAGTTGGGTTCTTACAGCTACTATGCAACCACGCGTATTACTGTACTTTTACCACCGGGTAGTTCAACAGTTTAACGGTAAACTTTCGCCGTTATTTTTATAAAAAGATCTTTCTGTCGTTTTCTAACTACGACAATACTTTTGTTATGGGGTCCACCAATGATTGTGTCATTGAACGAATATTCCCTGACAAAAAGAATATTCCCCGACCAAATGAATATTCCCCGACACAACGAATATTTTATATCAACTTGCATACTTTGTAAAAAAATTCAAATATCACCCTTAACTTTAACCTTTTATCAATTAAACCATTTATTCAATAGAATAATAATTATAAGAAAATTGAATACTTTCATTTCATAAAATTTAGGGTCTTACAATTACTTACCACCCACTGGCCGTGATGTGTCAGGTTGACCAGTTCTAGGATTTTCATCCTTTTGAGGGGGCATTGAGTCAGTGATTAGCTTTTCACAACTTATCAGCAGAGGATAGATCCAGGTTGTATGCATGTTGGGATCAACGTGAGCTAGCTGAGTTTTATGTTAGCCATCTGGGTTGTTCTGTAGAGTACTCCGCATGGATGGGGACAGAGACTACATCGGCCGAGGTAGTATCCACAGTGCAGGGGAATGATTCCAATGATGATGAGCCTATGGAGGAGACTGATATTCCCATCGAGGAGGATTTGACTATTGGGTTGCCAACATTTGTGATGGATTCTCCCACTACGAGTGTAAGACCCCGAATTTTACGAAACAAAAGTATTTAATTTTTATAATTATTATTCTATTTAGTAAATGATTAAATTGATAAAAGTACAGTAATGCACGTGGTTGCACAGTGGCACACGGTATTGTACAGTATCTTTGATGTTTACGTGAGAAGTCACTCAATTTTATTCAATTATTGTCATAATATTTTATATTATTAAATGAATAATTGAGATGACAAGTTGTTCATATTATTATTTGCATTATTGACAATGTTTAGAAAGTTCTGTCGAGGAAAGGGGTTAGGTTATTTAATTGCGCGCCAATAGGGAGAAATCCTTATCGGAAAGCCCCCTCTTTCTTGGGAACGACCTGGTTGTTAAATATTATGAGTTATAATATTAATGATGAATAAGTTCGTGTTGATTAAAGATGAAATTGATAGTTCCATTGTGTTGGGATTATTAGTGTTAGTGGAGATCGACATTTATTTCGATAATAATTGATATCTGAAAGTTATATTGACCAATCGGGTAATTAATCAGATAAATGAGCAATTAATTGGTATTAATTCACATGCTTATAACTATGTGTTCACATGTATGTACTATTGATTCACATGTATGTACTATTAGGGGAGGTAGTGCAAGATTGATAATACTTGCATGACTAAATTAAAAATAAAGGTATAGATGAAGGTACTATACTATAATTATTTTTTTCACATGTCTAGAACTATTGAGTCACATGATTGTACTATTGATTCACATGATATACTATTAGGGGAGGTGGTGTAAGTTTGATAATACTTGAAGGACTAAATTAAAAATGAAAGAAAAGATGAAGGTATTATATTGTAATATTTCAAGCCCAAAATGTGCAATTATCGAAACTATATTTTCCTATAAATATAAGCTCATTCTTTCTTCATTCTCACTAATTCACTAAGACTCACGAGAGCAATTATAGAGAGAGAAGCTATAGAGAGAAAGAAGCAGAGTAGTCTGCTACTTCACTATTCCAGTATCTAGTCTTCTTCCAAGGTACGGGGTATTATTTATTTCATATTCTGAAGAAATATTATTTTTCCTATTCGTATAAATATTATTTTCGTTCAATATTCGTAAGGAATATCATTTTCGTTCAATATTCATTGTCTTTGATTAATATTCGTAAGAAATATTATTTTCGTTCGATATCCGTAAGGAATGTTATTTATTTCTTATTCGTAAGGGGTATTATTTATTTCATATTTTGAAGAGATATTATTTTTCGTATTCGTATGAATATTATTTTCGTTCAATATTCAGAAGGAATATCATCTTCGTTCAATATTCGTAGGAATATTATTTTCATTCAACAGTCGTAAGGGCTATTATTTATTTCATATTCTGAAGAGATATTATTTTTCGTATTCGTATGAAAATTATTTTTGTTCAATATTCGGAAGGAATATCATTTTCGTTCAATATTCGTAGGAATATTATTTTCGTTCAACAGTCATAAGGGGTATTATTTATTTCATATTCTAAAGAGATATTATTTTTCGTATTCATATGAATATTATTTTTGTTCAATATTTGGAAGGAATATAATCTTCGTTCAATATTCGTAGGAATATTATTTTCGTTCAACAGTCGTAAGGGGTATTATTTATTTCATATTCTGAAGAGATATTATTTTTTGTATTCGTATAAATATTATTTTCGTTTAATATTCGTAAGAAATATCATCTTCGTTCAATATTCGTATGAATATTATTTTCGTTCAACAGTCGTAAGGGGTATTATTTCTTCCGTATTCATGAAGAGAATTATTTTCTTTCAATACTCGTAAGGGTTGTTACTCCATTCTTTATTATTCTGTTGGAATAACCTGTCTACGCGGACTACCGCATGCATGGTGAAATTCTTATGTTATTCCATTCTTTATTATTTTGTTGGAATAACCTGTCTGCGCGGACTACCGCATGCATGGTGCGGACTACCGCATGCATGGTGAAATTCTTCTGTTATTCCATTCTTTATTATTCTGTTGGAATAACCTGTCTACGCGGACTACCGCATGCATGGTGAATGACCCTTCGTATTCATTCTTTATTAAATTATGAAAATGATCTGTCTACGTGGATTACCGCATTGCGGATGAAAATCCATTTGTAGTTTCGTATATTCTATTATACTCATATGAGATATTCTTTCTTTTGTACTCGTCATGGAATATCGTTTTCTTTTATATTTTTCTTTCATGGGCACTATTCACGTATACGACACTATTCACATATACGGTACTATTTATGAATACGGGTACTATTTATAAAGTACTATTCATGAAGTACTATTCACGAGTACTATTCATAAAGTACTATTCACGAGGTACTATTCCCAAAGTACTATTCACCCGGGTACTATTCACCCAGAGTACTATTCATGGCAAAAATTGATTTCTTTTCGGTCCAAATCATTTTTGATACAATATCATTCTTGAATTTTACTCCACAAAGTAGTATAATGTTGACAATTTGGATATTTTTAAACTCTGGATAAATTTAAAGTCTTTAACATTTATCCTTGATTTCGTTTGATTAATGCTTATATCATTGTCATCATCCTCATGCTTAGATTATGATGAAAGTCATCTTTGGCTTACGTACATAGATGGATTGTTGATTGGTATGATTATGACAAGGGATCATTCGGTATAATCATGACTCATAATGTTATAAATGATGTGGTAAAAGTCCTCATTGGCCCGTAGTGAATTGATGGAGAGTTATTGGTATGATTATGACCAGGGATTATTTGGTATAATCATGACCATTGATGATTACATGAATATCCTTGGCCCGTAGTGCAGGGATGATTTGATGATGTGGTTTATTTATTAAGCTGAGTCTCAGCGATAAAGTTGATAAAAAAAAATTTAAATCATAGAAGATGGTAGATATAATGCTCTGCTTAACTCTTCTAATGGATTACTTATTCCGCTGCAGTTGTTGATCTAAAACTTGTTGTCTATTATATCCTATCAGTTGTTATATTGTTGAAGGCTAAGGATAATTTATTCTGCATTATCTTAGTCATAATATTTCTTACTGGGCTAGTTGAGCTCATCCTTTTCTTTCACTGTTCTCTTCAGAAAATGAGAATATATTTGGACCGTCCGTGGAAATCGGATTGACGGTCCAGATGGTTGTTTTAGTAGTCCTCACTATTCTGTGAAATAGTGTGATAATAATTGTAATGAGGACTCCATTGAGAGTGGATATTGTCTAGAAGGCAATATTCTTGTTTAAACTCTCAGCTATGTTTCGTCGTATTTTTACACGATAGTTGTATAATTAAGTTTGTATTTGTATTCTGTACCAAATATCTGGCGACTCAAGATGGGTCATGTATACCTATTTTGGGAGCGTCACAATGAGTGCTACTGTGATTCAGCATTCAACATAGTATCTGGAGCAGAGTCTACATCTGATGACCTTTGAGAGAGATCAGGCTAGGGCCTTGATGTTGAAAGCTCTTAATGGGAGAGACGCAGCTCTATTAGAGAGAGACGAGGCCAAATCAGCCAGAGGTGCATTAATTATAAAGCAGGATACTGCCCTATCTGCCCAGGATGTGGCCGTCACAGACAGTACTTCAGTGAGATCCGTTACAATTAGCATCCTTACCGATATGAGTGCATACATTGATGAGCATCATGCCACCATGCAGTTAGCCTCGGATCTGCTAGCTCGTGTAGATATCATTGGGCAGGAGCTTGCAGCGTTACCTCCTTCTTCGAAGAGGGATGCTATGTTAGATCTGATAGTCTGCATACACACAGATTGTGAGACCCCGAATTTTATGAAATGAAAGTATTCAATTTTCTTATAATTATTCTATTTAGTAAATGGTTAAATTGATAAAAGGTTAAAGTTAAGGGTGATATGTGAAATTTTTCAAAGTATGTAAGTTGTTATAAAATATTCATTTGGTCAGAGAATATTCTTTTTATCGGGGAATATCTGTATGACGGCACAATCATTGGTGGACCCCACAACGGAAGTATTATCGTAGTTAGAAAACGACATAATTATCATTTTAAAAACGGCGAATGTGTTACCGTTAAAACTGTTGAACTACTCAGTAGTAAAAGTACATTAATATGCGTGGTTGCATAGTAGCACACGGTATTGATTATTGATGCTTACGTAAGAAGTAACTCCGTTATACTCAATTATTACTACAATAATTGTTGTATCATATCTCTCATATTATTGATTCAATTATTATCACAGTATCATCTGCATAATATGATATATTATTAAATCAATAATTGAAACGACAAAGTTATTCATATTATTAAATTACAATATTTACAATGTCTAGAAGTTCGGTCAAGGAGAGGTTTTGTCATCTAATTGCGCGCCAATAAGGAGAAATCCTAATCGGAAAGCCCCCTCTTTCCTGGGAACGACCTGGTTTTTAAATATTGTGAATTATAATATTAATGATGAATAAGTTTGTGTTAATTAAAGATGAAATTGATAGTTCCATTGTGTTGAAATTATTAGTGTTAGTGGAAATCGACATTTATTTCGATAATAATTGATGTCTGGAAGTTATCGGGTAATTAATCGGATAAATAAGGAATTAATTGCTATTAATTCACATGATTATAACTATTTTTTCACATGTGTGTACTATTGATTCACATTCATGTACTATTAGGGGAGTTGGAGCAAGATTGATAATACTTGCATGACTAAGTTAAAAATGGAGGTATAGATGGAGGTACTATACTGTTATTCGTATTTCCACATGATTATAACTATTGAATCACATGATTGAACTATTGATTCACATTATTTACTATTAGGGGAGGTGGTGCAAGTTTGATAATACTTGCAGACTAAATTAAAAATGAAAGAAAAGTTGGAGGTATTGTACTGTAATTTTTCGAGCCCTAAAATGTGCAAATATTGAAACTATATTTTTCTATAAAAAGAATCTCATTCTTCCGTCATTTCTCACCAATTCACTAAAGCTATAGAGCAATTATTATAGAGAGAAATTATAGAGAGAAAGAAGAAGAAAAGTCTGCTACCTCTCTATTCCAGTATCCAGCTTTATTCTAAGGTAAGGGGTATTATTTCTTTAATTTTCATGAAGAGAGCTATTGTTATTCCATTCCTTATTATTATGTTAGAATAACCTTTCTATGCGAAGTACCGCATACATGGTGAAATTCTTCTATTATTCCATTCTTTATTATTCTGTTGGAATATCCCGTCTATGCGTATTACGCATGACCTGGTTCCATTATTTATTATTCTGTTGGAATAACCTGTATACACGGACTACCGTATACATGGTGACATTCTTCTGTTATTCCATTATATATTATTCTGTTGGAATATCCTGTTTGTGCGTTTACGTATGACCTGGTTCCATTATCTATTATTCTGTTGGAATAACCTGTATACGCGGACTACCGTATACATGGTGACATTCTTGTGTTATTCCATTATTTATTATTCTATTGGAATATCCTGTCTATGCGTTTACGCATGACCTAGTTCCATTATCTATTATTCTGTTGGAATAACCTGTTTGTGTGGACTACCACATGCATGGTGAATGATCCTTCGTATTCATTCCTTATTAAATTGTGGAAATGATCTGTTTACGTGGATTATCGCATGGCGGATTAAAATTCATTTGCAGTTTCGTAATTTTTCGGACATTCAAAAATTCTGGAAAAATTTTAGAGTATTTTATGATAAGTTTTCTAACATCTCTAAATGGAATCACTTAAAGAGGAGTTGTAGATTTTTGTATGGACTATTTTTAACAAAGCACGAAAAAGTGAAAAAGGAGAAAAAGCTACCGGCCTTTTCGGACATAGAAATATATGGTATAAAGTACCTCCTATCCAAAAATGAGCTCATTTCGACTTAAAATGAGCAAGTTATGACTATTTCAATATTTAGGTTTTTCAGACGAAAAATGCTATAACCGGAGTTCTATAACTCCGATGACCATGAAATTTAAACTGGAAGCTCACGTTAACATGTGTAAGATCCTGCCAAGATTTGAGAATTTCTGGAGTTAAACTTGAGGTAGCTAATTTCTTTAGGAATTAATTAGAAATTGATTTTTGAAAAATACTTAAGGGAGTTGAAAAATTATAAAAAAAATACTTATTGTGTATGAAATATGTGTATATATGTTTGGACAAAGGATAGAAAAATAATAAGTTGATTTGGTAATTTTTCATAAAAATGGTTTAGTTACGAACATATGAGTTAAATATGTTATGTGAAGTTAAAAAATTGGTAAATAGGATTTTATGGCTTGAAAATCCTATATAAGGTATATGCAATTTTTTAATAAGGGATTTGATCATTGGTGATGAAATCTTATGAGTATGGCATTTTGAATGATTAAATGCATTATTTGGTAAAGTGTAAACAATTAAAATAAATTGTTTATAAGTTTAAGAAATGACTAAAATATTATTATAATATTAATGATATTAGATTATGAGATTATTAAGTGATTGATAACATTGGGATATTCTTAAACCCTGGATAAATTATATTATAAATGTTTAATATTTATCATTTATCTCATTTGATTGATTCTTTATATCATGATCCTCATGCTTATATTGTGTTGAAAGTCATCTGTGGCTTACGTGCATAAATGGACTTGGTATGATTATGACCAGGGATTATTCGGTATAATCATGACCGTAATGTTACAAATAATGTGGTAAAAGTCCTCATTGGCCCGTAGTGCATTGATGGACAATTTTTGGTATGATTGTGGCTATGGATTCTCTTCAGCCAAGGGTACAAAGATGAATTGTTTTATGGCATGATCATGACTGTTGATGAAAACATGATTAAATTTGGCCCGTAGTGCATAGCTAATTCGTGGTCGTGATATTAATGAATATCCTTGGCCTGTAGTGCAGAGATGATTCGATGATGTGAATTAATTATTGAGCTGAGTCTCAACAATGAAATATTAATTCATGGATGTGATAATAATGAATATCCTTGGCCCGTAGTGTTAGGTTTTTGTGAAAATCAAAGTAGCAATCAAATTGCAAAATTTAGCGGAAGCAAAATAAAATCAGATTTTAAAATTTTTTCACAAACCAATTACCCGGATCATCCTTTATGCATATTATTAATTAAACGAAGAATAAGAAATTATGAAATCATACCCTTGTAGAAACGAGCTTCCTCAGGTACGAGTTCACCTCCTACTTCTCCGCGATCTCCTGGAATCTCCGGGTAGATTCCTTCTTTTGATCAATATAAGCCACCCAAATGTATGGCCTCTATAGGTGATCCACCAAAGAAGAATAATTATCAAGAAGAAGGGATATTGGCTCAAACCCTAGTTTTTCCTATCTGTATAGAAAAAGGGGCGTACTCTCCAACTCTAGGAATTACGTATATTAGATATCTAATATAAGACTCCTCTTATAAAGATATCATGTAACCCTATTTTAATTAAAATAAGGTATTATTTATTTAATTAAACTCTTTTAATTAAATGGGCTCCCTAATCCTATTAGGGGTAATTAATTAAACTCCTTTAACTAATTTTCTTTCCTAATCCAATTAGGAATAAATGAGAGTACTTATATTAAATTAATTCCTAAACCTTTTAGAAATTAAAATAATAATAATTGTAATAATATTAATAAGACTCCTCTTATTAATTTATATTTAATATTTCTAAAATATTAAATAATAAATATTAAGCTATTTAATTTATTCTATCACCATAGATTAAATTAAATATACTTAATATATTATTACAATTATGCCATTAACTTCTTAAATAATTATTCTTCCTTTTATGGTGTGACCCTTTAGGTTCTCCATATTAAAACCAGGTTGTGAATAAATCAATTAGAACAATTCTAATCTCATTTAAATAAATAAATTAAACAAATAATTTATTTAAATAAATAATATTTATTCTACAATAGGATAAGCCTCCCCTAGCGCTCAACGACTTTACGGATAATATAGATTTCAACATTAATCATAAAAAGAACCTTTGAGTAAATAGTTACCGCATAATTCAATCCTTCCACCATACAATGTCCCAATTAAATATAAGACATGGAATTCTTTGTCAAGTCTTATTTTATTTAATTATATGTATTTCGATTCCTAAATGAACAACTCCTAATGAATGCAAATTAGAAACTACTTTCTAATTTCATTCCACCTTCGCCAAGGATTCACGGGTTGTCATTTATCGAATCACATAGGACATTTCTCCTTTTACTAGAAGTGGTAGATTCTTTATTGATCATTCATTATCTTCATATATAACTTATTACACCCAAGCATACCCTTTGATATACTCTAAGAGTCTTAAGGAATAAGTCAAAGTGAAATTCATTATATATAAGATACTATGATGATCTCAAGTCTAAGGATCATTTGTACTACTATCACTACTGTGAATTCTATTGACGGGTAAGTAAAACTCCATTAGGTATTCCTTAGCAAGTCACGCGTTCAAATGAACTTATTCTCTAATAAACACCTACATACTTGCTTTAGTGTCTCCACACAAATGATCATGAGATCAATCATCCTCATCCAAATGAGCAAACAACGATGTACCAATCTATCCGGATTCACTAATCCCCAATTTAGTAATCCAATGATTGGGAACTATTTTAGTTTTAAGCTTTCTAAGAATTTAGATCTCATTAGAATGATCATCATCATTATTCTAAAAGCGTTGCTTAAAACTATGGGTTTATCACATATTATTAAAACAGCACCATGTAGATAATAAATGCCTTTAATAAATAATTCTTTTATTAATAAATAAATAAGATTGATTACACAGTATATGCTTTATCATCATACATGATTGGCTTGTATGCATAATACTTTCACGTAGTGCATGGATAATTCATGGAAGTGATATTAACGAATATCTTTATCCGTAGTGCAGGGATGATTCGATGATGTGGATTATTTATTAAGTTGAGTCTCAGTGATAAAATATTGATTATACACTTTTAATTAGTAAAAGATAATAGATATCATGCTCTACTTGACTCTTTTAAAATACAGTTGTATGTCTTTGGCCTGTAGTGCAAAGATGAATTGTTAATGAATTTCTTGGCCGTAGTAAAAAGATGAATTTATTAGTATGATTATGAGCAGGAATTGTGATTTGGTATAACCATGATTTTTGATGTTTCAGGTGAAGATAGGTGATGAAAATTATCTTCGTCCTGGGTGCGAAGAGGAATTTAGAACCACAATTATGATTATGAGTTATTCATATGATTGTGGATAGGAACTATTGATTGATGTTACAGGGATAAAACATTGTTGGTGGACTTTTAACATGGAGAAGATAATAGACCTTATGGTCTATTTGACTCTTTTAATGGATTGCTCGTTCCGCTGCAAATATGGTTGAAAAGTTTTATCATCTACCATATGTTCTAAATCTCTGATTTATTATTGATGAAAGCTATTGATAATTTAATTATCTTTAGTCATGATATTCTTTACTGGGCTAGTTGTGCTCACCCTTTTGCTTCACCATTCCTTTCAGGTAATAAAGGTGTAAATTTGGGAATTGAGCGAAGGATTAAGAGGATTAGAATGGTGGTCTATAGCTGTTGAGGTTCTCCCTAAATAGTATGGAAATAATTTTATTGAGAACTCTAGATAAGTGTGTCGCATTGTATACGTCATTTGATATTTAATTTTGGTGAACCGAATAGGGTGAGGTGAACCCAACTTTGGAAGGGTGTTTTGCCTGCACTATCATACACGGTGTCTAATGACATACAACATCGTGTTATCATAAGACAGGGTTGTGCACATCCACTTGCTGAGTATATCTACGAGCACTACCTATATGATCTTGGAGTTTTCTTGAAATATAATTTTTAATTGTAGACAGTGGAGATAGTTATATGTCAAGATAAGACTCACCATTGGAGAGAAGATGATAGCAATCTTCTTATTTTTTTTGGGGACTATTGGGATAACCAAGGATAATTCTGTGGACATATGATATCTATCATAACCTAGACTCATGGCCTCCCATGTACGGAGGTTTCTTTGAGTATTTTCCCAAGATTTTAATTTCTAAAATAGTTATTGACTGTACTTATATGTAAGGTACCATTGTCAGGTGTTATGGTCAAGGCACTACGAGAGTTATATACATTTGTATTAAAACTCACAGTTTAACTGTGGTCGTATTTTGCACGACAGTTCAACAGTTGTATAAATGAAGTTTGTATTTGATTTTTATAGTATGATATCTGGCGACTCGAGAATGGATCGTGTGGACCTATTTTGGGGCGTCACAATTGGTATCGAGCTTAGCTTAGGATATGGTCATTTGGCGGAGATAAGAGTCTAGAACTAGGAGGGAGAGGAGGTTATATACTTCGCTAGCTAGTGTGTGACATACCTAAGCTAAAATTGTTTACTTGATAAGTTGACAAATTATGATATGTCAATTGACCTTTGTTTTGAAGATATATTCTAGAATGATATCTGAAATACAGGAGATGAGCAATGGAAAAATCATGATACAAAGGATATAACCGGGAAGGTACAATCCGAAAAGAAAGCAAGGTATTCTCATATCTTCGAACTACCAGATATATAAATTTCGAGGGCAAAATTTCATAAGGAGGGGAGATTGTGAGACCCCGAATTTTATGAAATGAAAGTATTCAATTTTTTATAATTATTCTATTTAGTAAATGGTTAAATTGATAAAAGGTTAAAGTTAAGGGTGATATGTGAAATTTTTCAAAGTATGCAAGTTGCTATAAAATATTCGTTTGGTCGGGGAATATTCTTTTTATCGAGGAATATCCGTACGACGACACAATCATTGATGGACCCCACAACGAAAGTATTGTTGTAGTTAGAAAATGACAGAATTATCATTTTATAAACGGCGAATTTGTTACCGTTAAAACTTTTGAACTACTCGGTAGTAAAAGTACAGTAATGTGCATGGTTGTATAGTAGCACACGGTATTGATTATTGATGCTTATGTAAGAAGTCACTCAGTTATACTCAATTATTGCAACAGTAATTGTTATATCATATCTCTCATATTATTGATTCAATTATTGTCACAGTATCATCTGCATAATATGATATATTATTAAATCAATAATTAAGACGACAAAGTTATTCATATTATTAAATTGCAATATTTACAATGTCTAGAAGTTTTGTCAAGGAGAGGTTTGGTCATCTAATTGCGCGCTAATAAGGAGAAATCCTTATCGGAAAGCCCCCTCTTTCCTGGGAACGACCTGGTTGTTAAATATTATGAATTATAATATTAATGATGAATGAGTTCGTATTGATTAAAGATGAAATTGATAGTTCCATTGTGTTGGAATTATTAGTGTTAGTAGAAATCGACATTTATTTCGATAATAATTGATGTTTGGAAGTTATCGGGTAATTAATTGGATAAATGAGGAATTATTTGCTATTAATTCACATGATTATAACTATTTTTTCACATGTGTGTACTATTGATTCTCATTTATGTACTATTAGGGGAGTTTGTGCAAGATTGATAATAATTACATGACTAAGTTAAAGATGGAGGTATAGATGGAGGTACTATACTGTTATTCGTATTTTCACATGATTATAACTATTGAATCACATGATTGAACTATTGATTCACATTATTTAATATTAGAGGAGGTGGTGCAAGTTTGATAATACTTGCAGGACTAAATTAAAAATGAAAGAAAAGTTGGAGGTATTGTACTATAATTTTTCAAGCCCTAAAACGTGTAATTATCAAAACTATATTTTTCTATAAATAGAAGCTCATTCTTCCTTCATTTCTCACCAATTCAGTAAAGCTATAGAGCAATTATTATAGAGAGAAATTATAGAGAGAAAGAAGAAGAGAAGTCTACTACCTCTCTATTCCAGTATCCAGCTTTATTCTAAGGTAAGGGGTATTATTTCTTTTATTTTCATGAAGAGAGGTATTGTTATTCCATTCCTTATTATTATGTTGGAATAACCTGTCTATGCGAAGTACCGCATACATGGTGAAATTCTTTTGTTATTCCATTCTTTATTATTCTGTGGGAATATCCTGTCTATGCATATTACGCATGACCTGGTTCCATTATTTATTATTCTGTTGGAATAACCTGTATACGCGGACTACCGTATACATGGTGACATTCTTCTGTTATTCCATTATTTATTATTCTATTGGAATATCCTATTTGTGCATTTACGCATGACCTGGTTCCATTATCTATTATTCTGTTGGAATAACTTGTATACGCGGACTACTGTATACATGGTGACATTATTCTGTTGGAATATCCTGTATGTGCGTTGACGCGTGACCTAGTTCCATTATCGATTATTCTGTTGGAATAACATGTCTGTGTGGACTACCGCATGCATGTTGAATGATCCTTCGTATTCATTCCTTATTAAATTGTGGAAATGATCTATGTACATGGATTATCGCATGGCGGGTTAAAATCCATTTGCAGTTTCGTAATATTTCGGACATTCAAAAATTCTAAAAAAATTTGGGAGGATATTATGATAAGTTTTCTAACATCTCTAAGTAGAATCACTGAAAGTGGAGTTGTAGATTTTTGTATGGACTATTTTTAACAAGACACGAAAAAGTGAAAAAGGAGAAAAAACTACTGCCCAAACTTTTGTAAGGGCTGTTTCGGCCACTTAATTTGTGAGAAAAATTCCGGCCTTTTGGGACATGGCAATATATGGTATAAAGTACATCCTCTCCAAATATGAGCTCATTCCGACTTAAAATGAGCAAGTTATGACTATTTCAATATTTAGGTTTTTTCGACGAAAAATGCTATAACCGGAGTTCTATAACTTCGATAACCATGAAATTTAAACTGGAAGCTCACGTTAACATGTGTAAGATCCTGCCAAGATTTGAGAATTTTTGGATTTAAACTTGAGGTAGCTAATTTCTTAAGGAATTAATTAGAAATTAATTTTTGAAAAATACTTAAAGGAGTTGAAAAATTATAAAAAAATACTTGTTGTGTATGAAATATATGTATATATGTTTGGACAAAGGATAGAAAAATAATATGTTGATTTGGTAATTTTTCATAAAAATAGTTTAGTTACGAACATATGAGTTAAATATGTTATGTGAAGTTAAAAAATTGGTAAATAGGATTTTATGGCTTGAAAATCCTATATAAGGTATATGCAGTTTTTTAATAAGGGATTTGATCATTGGTGATGAAATCTTATGAGTATGGTATTTTGAAGGATTAAATGCATTATTTGGTAAAGTGTAAAGAATTAAAATAAATTGTTTATAAGTTTAAGAAATGATTAAAATATTGTTATAATATTAATGATATTAGATTATGAGATTATTAAGTGATTGATAACATTGGGATATTCTTGAACCCTGAATAAATTATATTATAAATATTTAATATTTATCCTTTATCTCATTTGATTGATTCTTTATATCATTGTCATGATCCTCATGCTTATATTGTGTTGAAAGTCATCTGTGGCTTACGTGCATAGATGGACTTGGTATGATTATGACCAGGGATTATTTGGTATAATCATGACCGTAATATTACAAATAATGTGGTAAAAGTCCTCATTGGCCCGTAGTGCATTGATGGACAGTTTTTGGTATGATTGTGGCTATGGATTCTCTTCGGCCAAGGATGCAAAGATGAATTGTTTTATGGCTTGATCATGATCGTTGATGAAAAAATGATTATCTTTAGCCCGTAGTGCATAGATAATTCGTGGTCGTGATATTAACGAATATCCTTGGTCTGTAGTGCAGGGATGATTCGATGATGTGAATTAATTATTGAGCTGAGTCTTAGCAATGAAATATTAATTCATGGATGTGATAATAATGAATATCCTTGGCTCGTAGTGCATGGATAATTCAGAAGTGATATTAACGAATATCTTTGGTCATAGTACAGGGATGATTCGATGATGTGGATTATATATTAAGCTGAGTCTCAGCCATAAAATATTGATTATACACTTTTAATTAGTAAAAGATATTAGATATCATGCTCTACTTAACTTTTTTAAAATACAATTGTATATCTTTGGCCTATAGTGTAAAGATGAATTATTAATGAATATATTGGTCGTAGTGCAAATATTAATTTATTAGTATGATTATGAGCAGGAATTGTGATTTGGTATAACCATGATTTTTGATGTTTCAGGTGAAGATAGGTGATGAAAATTATCTTCATTCCAGGTGCTAAGAGGAATTTAGAACCACAATTATGATTATGAGTTATTCATATGATTGTGGATAGGAGGCTGTTGATTGATGTTACTGGGATAAAACATTGTTGGTGGACTTTTAACATGAGAAGATAATAGACCTTATGGTCTATTTGACTCTTTAATGGATTGCTCGTTCCACTCGCAACTACTATGGTTGAAAAGTTTTATCATCTACCATATGTTCTAAATCTCTGATTTATTATTGATGAAAGCTATTGATAATTTAATTATCTTTAGTCATGATATTCTTTACTGGGCTAGTTGTGCTCACCCTTTTGCTTCACAATTCCTTTCAGGTAATAAAGGTGTAGCTAGGTAGAGCGGGGTATTAAGAGGATTAGAACGGTGGTTTACAGCTATTGAGGTTCTCCTGAAATAGTATGGAAATAGTATTAAAATTCAATATACATTTGTATTAAAACTCACAGTTTAACTGTGGTCGTATTCTGCACGACAGTTCAACAGTTGTATAAATGAAGTTTGTATTTAATTTTTATAGTATGATATTTGGCGATTCAGAATGGGTCGTGTGGACCTATTTTGGGGGCGTCACACAGATTCGTAAATAGACTTGTATTTTCCTGCACAGACTAACTTTGCCATTTTGTCATGTACAACACATATGTATATATCAAACTTTAATATATATGGCAGGGAAATATATTTTGATTCACTTCCCTTTCAGCTGTGCCTTGATACTTGCTTGATATTTGTCTTTTTCTTCAGGGCTTGTGATCTTGATGTATTCTGAACTCATCCTTGATGTGTGGACATTGAGATGTCATAGGATCTTCCAGAATGGATAATTGATCTGTGTGTATCCCTACCATCTTTGGTGTCTTGGGACTGGTTTCTGTATGTAGATGTAGAGAGGAGTGTGGCTTTTCCTTTCTGAGATTGACCGCACCACAGATGGTCGCCAATAATCCTATTTAGGAGGAGCCTAGTTAATTCCATCTCTTATGGATTGGTGTTGCTCTTTGAGGCACAACCGCAGCTTAGATGGTCGTCGAATCTCCTATTTGTGAGGAGAGGTTAGGTAGTTCCATCCCTTTGTTCTGAAGCCGATGAAATGTGGTGGATTGAAGTTTGATCCCAGTACCAGATGACAAGTTTTTGTATTTTGGTAGGGGGTTAGACCGAACCATAAATGGCTGCCTACGTACTCCTATTGAAGAGGAGATCAGATCTTCGTAGTTTGAACCTAGTGTAAGAGGTTCAACGCTGAATGTGAAGGGTGTAAATGGCCCGACATTCTCATCAGTCTCAGCGGATATAACTACTACTAGCCCCTTCCACTTAGTAGGACATGTATTCCCACTCTCGAGTAGCACAATGTCATCATCTGCCAGCTGCAGGACATCGCTGTCAATTAGATTTTGAATAAGGTGGCTGAGTGCCCAGCATTCTTCTGTGTTGTGACCGCGAGAATGTTAATGATATTGACATACTCCATCAGAGTTGAACCGTATTGAGTGGGGATTAATTAGAGGTAGAAGGGAGGTGATTCTTTCTTCGTTGATTAGCATCTGAAATATCTCCTCCATAGGTTGGCCTAGGTATGTAAATTCCCTTCTATTGGCAAAATCCCGATGGGCTTTAGCACTTGCTCTCTTCTCAACCTTGTCCTTCAGTGCTTCATTTTTTGAAGGTGATGATGGAGCATTCATAACAAAAGGAAGGAGACAAGCATGCTCCTGGCTGACTAACTGGCGTGTGACTTGATGCCGATGGATCACTAGTTCTGCCAATTGTTCAACTTGCTTACAGAGAGCTTTCATCTTTCGTTCTATAAAAAATTGGAAATTTGCGTAATCCCATCTATCAACACCGTCTTTGATGGTCTGGGATGATTCATCATTAAAATTGGAACTCTGTCCACTGCTCCAACTAATTATATTGACATCTTCTTCTTTGTGTTAAGGAAGAGGGTTGTCTTGCACATGAGGTTGATCTGGTTTGGTAAACGCGATCTCACCATTGTCTATTAAATCTTGGATCTTGTGTTTCAAGGCCTAATAATCTTGAGTATCATGTCCAGGTGCCCCGGAATGATAAGCACACTTCCGAATAGCATTGAAACCCCTCCCATTAGGGTTGGCTGGTGGAAGAAGATGTGTGATTTTCTTCTGAGTAGTCAGAAGAGTAAGAATATTCTTGAGCGAGTCCCCTAAGGGTGTGAACGTTCGAGGGCGCTTTACTTCTCCACCTTTAGGCAATGGAGGGTTTGAAGACTGTGCTTGAAAAGGGGAGTAGTTTCTCCTCTGTATAGGCATATTCTGATTACCTTTTTGACCTTGTAGTATCAAGAAAATATCCTCCTCTTTCTTTTTATGGACTCTCCGGGGGTTGTTTCCATAAGTTCCGGACTGGATGTGTTCAGCAACTACCTTAAGAGCGGCTAGGTCTTGAATCTTTCATGACTTCAATCCCATCTCAGCCATCTCTCCGTGTTTGATCATTTCAGAAAATGGTTTGCCAATACCAACTAAGACTCTCTCATAGAACAGAGCTTCTTGTATGTCTATGAAAGTCATGACCATTTCTAATTCCGTCACAGAGGGAATAACTTGAGCAACAAGGCGCCTCCACCTTTGAGCATACTCTCTGAAAGACTCATTGCACTGTTTCTTGACCTTGGTAATCTTATACCGGTCAGAAGCCATCTGAGACTGGAAGTTATACTGCGTAAGGAAGGCATGGGTTTCTCCAGTCAGACTCTTCTGAAACAGCTGCATTCTGAGCTTCTCCTTTTCTACATAAGATCCAAGTTCTCCAATGAACACCTTTAAATGTGTGTAAGGATCCCCTAATCCGTCATACTTTTCAAAGTCAGGGGTATTAAATTTCTCTGGATAAAGAACACCAAGGAACATGCAAAGGGCAGCATATGAAACACTCCCATGTGCTCTAATCCTCTTTAGAAAATGGATGGTTTCTTCCATTTGAAGAACCTTCTTCCTGATATCACCGATGTCTAGATCTCCTTTGAGATGGGAGTTTTCAGGGTCTTTGTTGGTCGTATCCAACTGAGGTTCCGAATTTGTTTTATCCAAACCTTGAGTTCCTCCTTGTGCAGAGGATTCTGTATGTACGGGTATTCGCAAACCATGAGTAGATTGATGCAATTCTTTAAGCAGAATAGCCAAATCAGTAATTTGTTTACTTAATCCGTCAAATTCTTCTCGAGAAACAGGATTAGAATGGTCAAAAGAAGACATAATTGGCTATAGGCTCGTGGCCTTTTTGGATTTTGAGCGGGTAACAAGCCCAATTGTTTCCCTACAAAAAACTTATGTAGTTTAGTCTTAAGGATAATGTAAATGTTTGCATGCTATGTAAGGTATCCGTGTTAGGAATATTATCCTGCAAAACAGATGTTAGCTATTTTGTAATATAGGATAGCATGTTAATTTCAAATATGCATGTGCACATATTTCTTCATATTTTCCATTACGATGGATTAACATGAAATGATATTTACAAGTAAATGCTTTTACAAGTAATCAAAAATTGAAAGCATGAAGAGACTTTCCTTCGCGTTTGGTTTATCAAAGGCTGACCTATCTTAGGTTTACTCTCGCGGCTTTTTGGCATGAAGGTTCCCAGATCGTCACAATCTACTTGATGAGAAGTTAATTAGGTCTTTCAACTAGAGTGAATCTGGGTGGTGCCTTTCCTAAGCCTCGTTGGAATTAGTCTTTCTACGAGTCTAGTAATCAAACACCGACAGGATAACCTCCTAGTGTAGGAACCACACAACATAAATTCACATACAACGTGTCTCACCGTTTACGAAAATAATGACATGTGCGAAGCACTAATATGACAGATAGATATTTTGCAATGCAGTAATTAAAATGCATTCGTACACATTCATCAAAAAATGTAAATGCAACATTCACACATAAGCATATATCAGTTTTGAAAAGCTTGTAGTATCGGCTTATTCCCTCTTACTGGTGTCCCTAGCAGAGTCGCCACCTGTCGACGTCGGGATTTTTATTTATCCCTTTTCTGTTCTTGTTCTTTGGTATTCTCATGTTATGTGAGATTTGTTTGAAAAAACAAGTGAAAAAGGTCCGACGTGTATATGTCGACAATTTACTATAAGAGTCGCCAGTTGGTGTTTTTAACTAGTTGCACCAACGCAACCGAGAAAATTTTTGCACATTGACCCAGTGATGTGACACTGCTAAACGGGTCTATGAAATCGAGATTCATTTGGGTTCGGGGGCTTGATTATGAGGAGGGAAGGTGTTAGGCATCCCCTGACATCTGTGTTACCACGGTGACCGCCACTTTTCAAGAAACTGTTATATGAATGTGTGTGTGTGTGTGTGTGTGTGGCTCAATGTACTATTGTTTGGAAGTAGTGCGAGGCCTCGTTAGCACCTATATACAAAAGGTTTGAATTTGTATGAAAAATTCAGTTTTAAACATGATATAGCAGTGAGGTTTTGTAAATGAGGTTTTTCAAACCCTGTACTCAATAGTAATTGAGACCTTTTCATACTTCCATTTTATTATTAAATGTTCAACTTGATTGCTTTTATTTTCGAGATGCGAAGCATCTTCGAGAAAATAATATATAGTAGTGCCAAACTCCTCATGGGCATGAAAGCCATCTAAGAAAATTCAAACACCGTGAATAATTTACAAGTAGCTTACAATTGAAAAAGTCCATCATGAGAACTGAATATAGATTCAGTAGACTGAATTTGTGATCACATGATTCCTAGGCTCACATGATGCCGCAATTTATATGAAAAGCAGTAAGCAATTATATATATAAAAGATGTAAATATATATATATATATATACATGATCAACCACTACGAAGCACCTCCATGGGGGATCGAAAATGTAAATATATAAAAGCGGTAAATATATATATATATATAGACATGATCAACCACCACGAAGCACCTCTATGGGGGATCAGAAATGTAAATAAAGCAATAAATGCGATCAACCGCCACGTAAGTAACTCCTCGAACTCTGTGCCCATGTAAATGTAAATATATATATATAAGCGGTAAATGCACATGATGTTTCTCAATCCCGGCTCGGTTTATTTGCATATATATATATATATATATATATATATGTATGCAAATAAACGCTCCAGACATAAGTCTAGGCCCAATCGAGCCATAATTAGATAATTTTAGTCCATATATATAAATATATACATATATATAAGTATATATATACAGACAGAAATGAAAACCATGGATCGAAGTTTGGGCATACACACACAACACGACTCTCAATGTGAAGAATAGTGTGTGCAAAGATGAAGAGAGATGCTTTATAATGTGTAAGAAGGCTTATAGTGGGCTGCCAAAGAAGACTTCTATGACTTTAAGTGGATGAAAACTCGACTCCCGCCGGTAAAAATATAGCTATATGTGAGCTAACAGGTGTCTAAAATGAGAAAGCACTCAATATTGGGTTTGTACAGATCAAATTTGACAGCACTTCCTCGCCTTTTTCTCTTATAAAATGGCCACCCCAAGCTCTATATTTATAGAGCTAGTTGCCGCAAGTGTACCTACCGCAGCTGCAGATGCACATGCGGCTGCCCGGGGTGCCCCGGGCTCTGCGAGTCCCACCGTCTCGAAGTACGTGAACTCGTGCACTGTGATGTCTGCTCGAACTTGCAGAACTTCAATCCGAGCATCTGATTGAGGTGTACAAGACCTTTTTTGGACCGTCGTTATCGAGAATTATGCAAGGACATGGGATTAGAGGTTGTATGAAGTCAGGAAGAGGGGACCATACCCATGGTCTTTAAGCTTCAAATTCTATCCAGTGTGTTGCCCTGCGTAATAGTCACTCGGGATTGGAACTCCTAGGCTCTTGTGGGACATTATTGTGTAGAAATGTATGTATGAGATGTTGAGACGGCGCAATGTGGTTTAGGTGGAAAGATGATGATTTTGCCCCACACCGGGGTTATCTCCAGTTTGGGTTGATAAAGCAAACGTTGCTTAGGGTTATATCTGAGATTGGAATGTTGTAAGTGTTTGAATTCGTCAGGGTTATCTTTAAGTGTGCATGTCTTCCCGGTGTTATCTCTGGGTCTTTGGAATGAGTGCCTCGGCGGGAGTTCCGAGGTTGAAGCTGATTGCATGCATTTGAAACAAGCATTTCTGGGGTTATCGCTGGAACTGCAACGACATTCTTTGAGGTTATCTCCAAGATTGAAACTCGTGGTTATCTCCGAGGTCAGAACTGATACTCCCGGTGTGTGTTCCGGAGTTGAGACTGAACTTTCGGTGGTATAAGGAATGGATATGAGTTGTCTTCCAAGGTTATCTCTGAAAGACGAATCTGCCCTCCTGTAATGTTAGTAACAGGTGTGCAGAAAATTTTGAGTGTCTATAGGGCGCAGCTGTGCCCTTCCCATGCAGCTTCAGGAAGGTCTTTACTTCTGCAGAACTCAGAAACCAAGCATGAAATTCTTATAATATAGCATGTTCAGACCAACCACACTGATTCCATACACCCATACAAACTCAAATAACATGGTAGTAACTTACAAATCAAATAAACAACCAATTTAAGGACTCAAATTCAAAGTCCATGTTATTTTTCTATAGTTTAACATGTTTAGCGAATTACTTCACCACCGATTTGTTTCTAAATCAAATTGATTCATTTAACTTTTGTTGTTTTCATATTTAACCATATCAACAACATCTAACAACAATTTACAGATTTCAAGAACCTTCAGTCATCAATTTTGACTCAATTAGCAAGTAGCTCATGATATTTCTAAGAACTTGTAAACTTGAAGTCAATAACACGTATATATAAGTATTACCTTCTTGAATGCTTAAAATTGCTAACTATTTCTCCTCAAGCCTCTGATTACTCATCAATTCCAACACACTCACTCTCTATAGAACTTATCAGACAAAAATTTAGCAGTTGGAGAAATGAAGGAGAAGCTCCAATTTATAGAGAAATCCTTACCTAGACCATGGCTTTGCCCCAAAGATTGAATCTAATGGATGATGGAAGAAGATGATGGGCAATGAGAAGTTGGTGGAAGACTATTGAGAGCACTCCCTTCTCCATCATCACCATTATTTGAAATTCTCTGATTTTGAGAGATGGAAGGTAGGCTAGGCCATTGGCCTATTACGTCTGAGAAGTTTTGAGACACAAAAAATGGGATAAGGCTATTTAGCTCTCAACATTAGCAAAATGGTACTAACATACTTAGGTTTATTTCCTTTTTGGCTTACAAAATGTAATTCTAATGTGTTATTATTACTACCTTGTGATAAGTTATGAGTATATATACACATAATCGTATAATACATGTACATTGGAGTAGTCCCAATAATATTTAAATTGGGTTAGAATATAATTCAGTTGGGTACCAATAACCCATTATATTACATAAAACTTATTATTTCCAATACACATATATATTATAATTAGAATTAATATCCAATATTTATTTTCCAAAAATTAACTTTCTTCCATAATTCTTAAAATACACATTTAATTAATTCACTATGCATTATAATGTCACACAAGGCTCCTTTATACAAATCAGTAAATTATACAATTTATACTTACTTTTACCATATAGTTTTATATAATATCTAGTCAAATCAAATAAAAATAATTTTCCAACGACTGGTCACCGGTGCAGTTGCGCTAGTTTGTATTGCAGAAGTGACGCAGCTGCGCCACCTTAGGACAGTCCCAAACCAGGCCTGCTCCAGCAGATATCCAGACCACACTTAATGAAATTTCTTATAACACTTAATTAGATAAAATAATAATAACAATTAGTGTACCACATTATTTCACCCTTTTTTTACTAATTAAATTAAACATTACTTAGTCCATCATTATGCCACACTAGGTATATCACATAATCTTAATATAAGCTTTATTATCATTTCCAACACATTACTTATTCATCACATATCTAACTCAATTTAAATTGAATTATCATTTCTCAAGACACACACACACACACACACACACACATATATATATGGACTATATGTATATACATAGCTGTGTATTACACAGTAGGACTATGACGACATATTTTTTGAGCTATAGCGATGGTAAACTGTCGTCATAGCTCAGAATAACTATGACGACGGGTGAAACCATCGCCATAGCCTACAGTGTAATACACAGTTGTGTACATACATTTTGCCCTATATATATATATATGTAATTTAACACAATATTCAAATAATTCATTTCCAATATTAATCTTGTTTATAAAATTCACGGGTATTACATCATCCCCCCTTATAAAAAAAATTTCTCGAAATTAGTACAAGGTTACACAAATAGATGGGGATAGTCTTTCCTCATCTTATCCTCTAACTCCCACATAGCCTCTTCGGCGTTGTGGTTTTATCAAATCACTTTTACAGAAGATATAACTTTATTTCTTAATGTTTGCTATTTCCTATCTACTATTTGGATAGGAATTTCTTCATAAGTCATATTATTTTTTACTTGAATAGGTTCATAGGATATCACATGCTTATAGTCGGGCTTATATGGTCGTAACATGGAGATATGAAACACATTGTGGATGTGTTCCAATTCAGATGGTAAATCTACCTTGTACGCCACTTTTCCTACTCGCTTCAATACCTCGAATGGTCCTATGAACCTCGGACTCAATTTCCCTTTCTTGTCGAATCGTATCTTACCTTTCCAGGGAGACTTTCAAAAAGGTGAAACTACCGACTTCAAAGTCTCGGTTCTGACAATGCAAATCTGCGTATTTCTTTTGGCGATCTTGAGCTGCTACCAATCTGGCTCTCATCATTGTCACCACCTCGGCAGTTTGTTGAACTAGTTTCGTTCCCAAAAGTCATCGTTCTCTTATCTCATCCTAAAACAACGGTGTTCTACACTTTCTTCCATAAAGAGCTTGTAACACCCCCAAATCCGGGTACTTCATTCCCACACGATTTAGTGTTCACTTTCTAATCATACATTTTCTAACTACCCATACATAATAAAATTTAAACAACAAAACTTCCCATTAAAGGGTTACATTATTAAATCCAATAAAATCTCAGGTCATCTAACCTTAAACATTCATCAAATGTGGAAAAGTAAATAATTACATCACAGTAGTTAAAATAAAGTGTGACATCATATAAGTCAATAATTTTACAAGTCTTCAACACTTGTTCATTTTTCCTTTCCCTTTGCTAGTGGTAGGTTCATTAACCTTCTCAACTGTAGCTGCAATGGTTATATATGCAAGAGTGAGCAAAAAAATGCTCACTTGAAATGACAATGAATAATAACAACATAATAACTGCCAATGAATAGGCTCAATAGAACTGAATAATATTCTTTATCACTGATAATCAAGAATTGAAATCAAAATTTGAAATATTTCTGAGGGTCATAAGACCATAAACTATGTCCAAGGTTATAAGTATTCTTTTAACTTAAACCTAAACAGTCATAAGACTATAGGGACTCCACGTACTTAGGGTGATCAGCCCTTCGTACCATGTATTGTGAACAAACATCTAAACGCTTACGCGTAATAAATCCCCTATAATAGGGTTGTTCATCTCAGTTTTAACATACGAGTCTGCACCAAAGGAAGTTTAGTTTGGATATATTTCAAGGGTAATTTAGGGTTCAATGAACATCAACTAAGGATTAGTTGAATCAATAAAGTTTGATATCATTTCAAGTGTTTTATAACAATATGATATGGAATAGACATGAATCATAAGTGAATCAACATTATACATTGAAGTCATGCTTTAGAAATGAACTAGAAAGCATAAGCATTGGATATTATAACAACCTTGCTTGAACAACAATAAGCTAAGGCTAAAATCTTACTCAATAAAAGAACTAAGTTAATGAACTCACATGATTAATAACAAGTTGCAGAATAAAGCTTGCTCAACATAAGAATATTAGAAATTAGGAACTTGCGTAATAAGAAACATAATAACGATAGGAAACCTTCTCAACTTAAGAGTTAAATTAAAGAATTTGCTTGAAATAAGTAAGATAGGATAAAGAAAACTTGCATAATAATGATAACAAGATAGGATAAGGATCTTGCTTTACATAAAGGAATAAGTTTTAGGGAAACTTGAGTAATCATAATCATGATAAAGATAAATACTTGCTCAACAAAAAAAGGTAATTAGAGTTATGAAACTTGCATTCATTATAAAGAGAATAAAGTTAGGAAACTTGCCTCGTGCATAAGCTACACAATTATAACACACGTTCACCAAAATACCCTACACATACCATTAGAATTGCAATATCGATTAGTTTAGTTATACTAACATTAACCTTATAAGTTCCATTCACCATCTTGTTTAAGTTACAACCTTTAACTTAAGGTCTAACCCTATTGATCAACCACATAACACGAATCTAAAAACTCACTAACATATAACGTAAAGATATAACATTCAATTCTCATCTCTAACTTTTACAAACATCGAGTTTCAGTCATTATATAAATTGTTAATTAATAACTTAAAATCTTCATATTTGGTATTACAATGCATCTACAATCTGTTATTACATCATATAATATGATTAACACCTTTTTATGTTCACAAGATTAAGTTACGATTGCATGTTATGGATTGAAATAAAAAAAATAAAACAGCTTTATCGAGGGGTCGGGCACGGCCCATGCCATTTTCACTTTAGCACCAAAGTCTTGGCGTCTTGGTAAAAGTGCAGACTGAATCTGCGGTATTCATGATTTCAGACATAGCGTAAAAGCCAATTTGGCTTACAAGCTACATTCTAACAACTAATTTTCACACATATAAGTTACATAAACCTCATAGAAACACAATCTAAGACTTCTAACATGTTTTTAACTATATAAGATCCTAAACATCAAAATTACAACCTTTAATTTCATTATTTTTATTATTTCTTCTTTTGACATTCATAGCGGAATTCATCATTGTGAATTCATTTTTCAACCAAAATAACTAATTTAACTCATCATGTTTTCGTTTCCTCATGTATTTTCATAATCACCAATAATTTACAGTTTAACACATGAATTGAACATCAATTTTAATTTTAAAATAAGCCATATCATATATAGATATATCACTGTAATTTAATTCTTCAATACTAAGCATATTTTCATGAAATTGACTACTCTAAATCATGAATGAATGATATAAAACATGTTATCAACACCAATTAACACATATAACATCATGCTTTCAACAAATATACTAAAAACTAATTTATAAAGAAATTTTTATGAAAACTCAAAACATAAGAACTAAGAGCAAAAGGGTTAAATTACTACGTCAAATCTCTTGTTTGAGTAACACATATGATAACAACCCCTTTGATTATCTCAAACTTACAAAATCCTTCTCTTCTTCCTTCTCTATTTTCTCTCTATTCTCTTCTCTGTTCTTTCTCTCTTATATTCTTTCTTAGCAAATAGATAGGCCAAAAATAATACGTAAAAGAAAAAAACTGACAAAACATAAAACGCCTAATTAACCATTAGTTACACAATCTGAGAAATAAATTTTTATCTGTTTTAAAATTCAAAAGCCATAAGGCCTTGTTTGGCGAAACCATTTATAAATAATGACTTAATCATTCCTTAAGCCTTGTTTGGCAAAAACAATATTAAAATAAGAATTTCAAAAGCTCTAAGACTTTGTTTGATAAAACCAAATTAAAACTCTTTTAATTTATTTTCATAACTCATTTATAATATAGTTTATTGTCCCACTTTATTTAATTAAATTCCCATATTCAAATTTAACTAAATTAAAACTAATAACAACTTATTAAATCAATTTGCCACATAATCCAATACAACAAAATTATAATTTTCATTATTATTTTATTTAATAAATTAACACCACTTTAATTACTAAATCAAATTAAAACAACATTATAACAATTCATTTAATCCTTATCAACTCTCTAATTTAAATATTAAATTAAATTAGAATATTATCTCATAATAATTAATTCATCACTCTTTTATTTTAATTAACTTCAAAATACCAAATTACCAATTATCAACTTAATTAACACATCACTTTAATTAAGTTAATTCCCACAACTCATGAATTATTTATTTAACTAATAAATAATTAAATTAAACAAATATTTATTTAACAACAAACACATCAACTAAAATATTTATTTAGTTAAATAAATATTTGAAACTACAATTAAAATTCTGGATTGTTGCATCCTTCCCTCCTTACAAGGATTCTGTCCCCAGAATCACAACTCAAACAATTCATTCGTCACATTCTTCCCTCCTTACAAAGATTATGTCCCCAGAATTGAAGACACCGATTAAAAAAATAACTCAGGATAGTTTTTCATCATTTTGTCTTCGAGTTCCTGTAACGCCCCGAAATCCGGTCTATTTTCACATCCAGATTTCGTACATCACGATCCCAACCTCTTCCAAACATACATCATTATATAGCTAAATATAACAACATACATCCTCAAATCCCAGGTTCTAACACCTTAAAACCTTTTTCATTACAAATAATGATAATTACATTATTCATTACATCTTGTACAAGTGACTTTTATCCGCCACCAAGGATACATAATCGTTCATTAAACTATTCTATAGTTTAATTCTATCATTCTATATTACAAGTCTTCGCTTGATCTTCATGCTCATTCATATAATGAATGACACTACTTTTGGATACCGATCAGCTTAATCTTTACTGGATCCTTAAGTTCTTTCTAACATCGTTCGCTGAAAATATTTTTATTTAAAGCAAGTGTGAGCATTCAATTGCTCAGCAAGTCAAAGCAGTTGAACAAACAACTTCAAGAATTTAAACATTCTTTTAAGACCTCAATAACCGAACAAAGGTTATGAAGCAGCTTGAATAATAGGAATAATCTCGATTCCTATCATTTTAAAATATTAATCACATTCACTTTGATATACTTTTATTCTCTACTTTTTTCATACTTATTCCCTCTGGCTAGAATCAATAGCACCGACTTAATAAATAACGGTTCATGTATAAACAGAATATGCTCATATTAAACAGTTCAATTACAGAACAGTTCATATCATAGAAACACCGAAGTGTTCACATTGTGAGACAAGGCCTCATACGTTCTACCACCTTGTACAAATATCACACATTCGCACATAGACAAAACTTCTTCAGTTTAACATCTGAGAAGTTTTAGAAACTAGCATTCATTAAAAGTATGAATGAAGTTAGGAAACGTGCCTTACGCACAGCTACAACTTATAGTTTACGCTGAACTGCTCATTCCAATTCCTATGCAGCACATAAGGAAATGACACATGCACTAATTAGTCATATACTTGACTTTACGCATTGGTTTACTCAACTTCACTTTTTAGGGTTCGTGTTCTTAGAAACTAAGTTTACGCGATTAACTTCCTTTTCCGGTTAATGGCTTCATGACATACGGAGATGTCTTACTAAATACGTTCATCATCTTTGATGATTTACATTCTTATCTTCTTCTTATAACTCTCCTAGGACTCAAAGACACATCGTGTCTCTCGCGCAGTAGTCCATATGGTACTCTGAGTGGTTTCCCACAAACAACCAACAAACAAGTTCCCATCTCATCTACACATGCATCCATATGAAGAAGTTAGATCGGTTGCCAGTTTTGTATATACCTTCGCTCTCTGAAAGAATTGTTTAGCCCAGCTCCCATATGTCAACCATCAAAGGTTATGATTGTACTAGAACCTAAATTCATCTTAACCTACCTAAACTATTAAACTATAATGTGCGTTAAGTCAATTTCTTATTCCTTATGGCTTTCTGACAAATAAATGTCATACCTCAGGATTTATTCTTTATCGTCCAAGTCATATAGTCTTTTATATACTCAGAACGATCATTCAATATTCATTCTACGCATTTATAGCATTAACCATTTTACATTACCTTATTCTTATCTTACAACTTCCGATTCATTCGACTCGGAATGTCATCCAAGTTATAAACATTAACTCAGCTTCTTTTACGTTATACGTACTTGTCTTTAATTTAGCTTCTTCACCATTCACATGTTTAATCATTAGTCTTGATTATCCTACGGTCAAACCATACACGGAGTGTAGGTTTTACCCGTTTAATATTTGCGTACACTCAACCTTCACGTCGGTTAAAGTGTTCAATGTTTACATTTCATTCTAACATTCTCATCCGACTCACATTCGGCTTTCATTAATCTTATTAACATTCACTACGGCTTTCTTGATATTTCATATCCTACTTACTACTTCCGTCAACGTCTAAGTCATACAACTAATGTATACTTAGAACGTTCGCCCAACGTGAATACCATTCACGAGGATCGTTTATGTATTCAACGTTTACTTTGTTTATCCCTTAATTTCTCATTCAACCTTTATCCAAGGTTTTAATCGCTTTCATTCATTACTCGTCACCTGAACCCCATGTTCAATATTCTTTCTTAATGTCGAATCCATACGATTCGTTGTATGCTAAGACCGATCGCTCATCGCAACAGCGTTGCATTCACAGCGTCTAAACGCTTTACATTAATCTCTCATTACCATGTCATAACATCGAAATGTTATACATTACGCTTGTCAATCAACGTCTAAGGAATCACCATCAAAGCAATCCCTCACGTTTGATTATCGCGACTACGGTCCCCGGATATTTATTCCGTAACTCGCGTCTACATTCTTTGTCTTTTAATCTCATTTAATCTTTTCATTCAACCTTCCTCAAAGGTTTAATACACTTAATTAAGTGTTACATTAGTTGAACTATATGTTCATACTTCTTTCTTGCACATCCCCTAGTAATTGAGCAGTAAAAATCTCATTTCTGGGCACTGTCTTGCACCGGCGCTGCAACGTCGTGCCCTTCCCTTTCCTTTACGTTACGACGCCATTTAACAGTAGCTGATGGCCCGAGCTCACGCTGCAGTGCCAACCCCCAAGGCATGACTCGCTCTACAGCGCCAAGCATGAAACCTAGAAAAAAATTTCTAAGTCTTTTACAAGTTTGAGACGCTGACTTCGAAATCTCATAGCTTATTCGTTATAACTCGGAATAAGATCGTTCTAAAGCCATTTTCTTCCTTATCTTACATACTTCGATCACCCTTGGACAGAACTTTGTTCTGAATCCGTTAACATGCCATTCAATTGGCTTAATCTTTGTTCTTAGTTCGTTTTATGTTATTAACGTTCTTCATTCGTTCATCCGTAATTCGGTCATCCGAATTCGGAACTCGTTCATTCTTGAGTCCACGACTCACATTTTATACATTCTCTTACATTCTTATGAAACCCTACACGTTCGGGTTCATTTACTAACTTTCTAATTCTCGTTCTTCTTTTACGAAATTTTTGTCATAACTTCGTTATAGCTCAGTTTTAATTCGTTCTTCATGAACGTTTCTAACCAAGCAAAAAGCAACTAACTTATACGTGATGGTTTTAAACTTGTCCATCAATAACAATTATCCTACGATGGTTTTAAATTTGTCCATCAACAACGTTCTTCGCGTTTTTCGTGTGTTCTTCGCGTTCTTCGTTCGTTCGTCATTTTTAATCGATATTTTGTTTATAATTTTACTTTTTCTTGGAATTTGATGTTATAAAACATTATTCCTTACTTATTTGACCTACTCATTCATAAGATTCATTTGGATTGCTCAAAATCCTTATGAATCTTACACTTCCTTAAGAAATTTATAAACTAAATTCCTAATTCTTATTTTTTTCGTTTTCTCATGATTTCAACCATATGAATTCATTCTTAACTTCATCTACTTCTTATCTTCATTAAGTTATGTTTTTGAACATATTAAACTTAAAGAAAATTAGAAGAAACTAGGGTTCAGATTACCGTTCTACTTTAATCTCCTTCCGTCGGACAAAGCGTTCATTCAAGCTAGCTTTTCCTCATTCCTCTTCCTCTTCTTCTCCCATCCAAACTCTCTCTCTCTCTATCTCTCAAGTGTTGGTTGAAATTTCAAACCAAACAAATGAGCTTAAGGCTTGTTTATATAGAAAACCAAGGCTAGGGGTATTTTGGTCATTTCACCCCACCTCCTTACTATTCATGGCTTAGCCACCAAGTTTATATGGACACCACCCTTACTTGGTGGCCAAGTGGTTGCCCCACAAGCCCATGGGTCTTCCCCATGGGTTTTACCCATCCAGTGAGCCATCGGTTCGATCCGCGGTTTATTTTCTTGGACCGGGCTTAATTAAATCTAACACTAGGCCTTACATTAATTCTTACTGGGCCTACCCTAGGCTTGATTACACATTCCATTGGGCTTGATATAATCCAAGTCCAATTGGATTCTTCAAAGTCCATGAACTCAAAGTCCATTTAGACTAATCGTATTCTATGCATTCCATTCTCATATTCTCGTATTCTCGTATTCTCTTCGTATATCGTTCATACGATATTCATATTATATGTCGTACTAATCTTTGTACTATACTCATATAATAACTAATATTATACTCGTATTTTTCACGCATAATAACTCTAATTATTATACGAAATCATAAAATTCTCGAAACTCACTTTTCCTAACCCTTAAAGTCTGCAGGAGAAAAGTTCATTTTTGCCATAACTGAAATATTATTGAATATTCCATCTCGTCTCAGAATTCTATCATTACGCGTTTCTCAGAAATTCAAAATAAATCTCCGAGCAGAAATGGATGAATAGTGCCTATTTCGTCTTTTTCCCCGAAAATATTTTTGTTCCCAGAAAAATTTTATTTTCGTCTTAAAAATTCTTACTCGTTCAGTCTAGCTCATAGCCAGAATCCTCCCGATTAATAATCATTCTAGGTTATAGAATGATTAATATACACATAGCACAGAATAATATTAATAAAAATTCATTTTATTAATAACTAATTCTTTAAACTTAAATTCTGGACAATCCGATTTTCTGGGTTGTCACATTCTTCCCTTCTTATAACCTTAGCTTATTTATTGTTCAAGCAAAGGTTTACCATTTTACTCATTTTGTTGAATACTTATGCTCTATAGTTATTTCAAGTATGAGTTTAATATGTATAATCAGTTCATTTATGTTTCTTAATTGTTCTATGTTGTATTAAAACATCTATTGTGATTATCAAACACTATTGATTCAACTAGTCCTCTAGTTGATGTTCGTTAAACTTCAAATTACCCTTGAAAGCTTATCCAAATCAAACTTTCTTTGGAGCGGACTTGTACTCTAAATACTGAGATGAACAATCCTATTATAATTAGGGGATAACTTACGTGTAGCGTTAAATGTTTGTGCACAATACATGGTACGAAGGGCTGATCCCCCTAAGTATGAGGAGTCCTTATAGTCTTATGACTGTTAAAGTTGGAGTTGAAAGATTACTCGCAACTGTGGACATAGTTCATGGTCTTATGACCCTCAGTTATGTTTATTCCATATTTTGGATTCCAATCCTGATTATCATTGTTAGATTACTATCTAGTTTTGATGAGCCTATTTGTTGGCAGATATTATTGTTATTCTCCTATTGATTAATTATTATATCTAGTGAGCAATTTTTTTGCTCACTCTTGCATATTTATATACTCTTTGTAGCTAAAGTTGAGAAGGTAGATGAACCTTCAACTAGCAAAGAAAAGGAAAAAATGTACAAGTGATGATGATTTGTACTTTTGATTACTGTTATGATCATAGACTTTTAATAATGATGTAATGTAATAATTTAATTCCGCATTTGAATGATGTTTTAAGGTTAGATAACCTGGGATGTTTTTGGATTAAATGATGTAACCCTATTTAAGGGAAGGATTTATGATTTAAATATTATATTTTTGGGTAGATAGTATGAATGTTTGAATAGTGAGCACCAAATCTTGTGGGAATGAAGTACCTAGATTTTGGGGTGTCACAAGTTGGCATCAAAGCTTTAGGTTATGAACCTTAGGTGGGAAAAAGCCTTAGGAAGTAACCTTTGAAAAGATAGTAATGATAAACTCTTATCGAGTTTTAGGAAAGAGAAAGTAATAAAACACTTATGTGTTTATGTGATTACAACTTATGTGCTCGTGAGTGTCGAGTAGTAGTGATTAGTAATTAAAACTTAAAATTTGGTTGACAGGATGACTAATGTAGGAGGATCCAGTCAAACTAGAGAGGAGGAGCCTCGAGATATTCAGGTGATTTGGGAACAGCTACTGCCATGGGAAACAGTTACGTCGGTCACAGTAGTTGAGCAGGAGAGAGTACCTGATGAGGAGGATGAGATAGAGACGGACGAGGAGGACCCCGTGGAGCTGCCAAAGTCGGGGGATGAGGAGGACGAAGAGGAAGAGCTTCCACTTAGTTCAATAGCTGCCCGTATGTACGACGAGGTGTATGACCGCAATGTGGAACTTCAAGACACCGTCGAGGAGTTACAGGAGATAGTAGCTGAACAATAGACCTCGATGGCATAGAAAGACGATAAGATCCAGGATCGAGAAGAACGACTGAACAACGTTTAAGAGAAGTTGGTCCACACTGAAGGAGAGAACGAACGAATGATGGCAGAGATTGCAGAGTTGAAGGACAAGTTGAAAGAAGAATCTACAAAAAGGGCAAGAGCCAAAGACGCATACAGTGAAGTTTATCAACGAGCCGGAATAGCAGAGAGGGACGCACAAGCAAAGAGGAGGAAGATGGAAGAAATGAACAACGTATTCAACACCGTAATCAATCGATCTCAAGATCAAGTCATGGGTTATCCAATTCAGTTCGAGATGTTACCATCATACATATTAGATCGCCGAACAATATTCCGAATCATGGAGGAAGAGCGTCGTAAGGCTACGCAGTATCTTAGTAGGACATTGTAGAAAATGTAATTAATAGATGATTTGAAAATAAACGAAATGTAAATCCCAGTTATGATATAACTAATGGGATAGATGTTGATGAAGTATTCCTACAACTGTTATAGTTCAGGAAAAGTAATGTAAATAGCAGTGATGCTATTGTTTTGATGTTTTTTTTAAAGATGATGAATGAATAAAAGTTATTGTTTTATTCAAAGTGTTAAGTGTTATGTGACAAACTTTTATGATGTGCAACTTAAGTATATAATACTTAAAAGATTGAATAAATCTAATGAGTGTATTTTTAACAAAAAATGGCTTCAAGACGTCAACCACCATGACGAAGAACCACTGAGGAAAACAACAACAACAATGTGGAAGGAAACCCTGTTCAGCAGCTAGTGACGTTACTGACGGGTGCTTTACAGAATCAACCTCAGAATCAAGGTATTACATTTAAGGACTTCAAGGTGGTTGGACCACCAGAATTCTGAGGGTCCATGAATCCAGTTGAAGCACAGACTTGGATCATGGAAATCGAGAAGGTTTTTGATGTTGCTAGGGTAGAGGATAACTAGAAGACTGCTTTTGTAACGTTTATATTAAAAGCAGAGGTGAGTTATTGGTGGCAGGCAAACAAAACTCGGGAAGGACCAGGAGTGATGACCTGGGATAGGTTTAAGGAGTTGTTCTTCGAGACCTATTTCCCAGAGAGTTCGAAGAGTCAGCTAGAGGTTCAGTTTTTTGAGCTAACGCATGGAACAATGTCGGTGTCTGAGTATGCTGCAAAATTCAACGAGTTGGCGAGGTTTGTGCCATATCAAGTCAAGATGACGAACGCAAAGGCTAAAAAGGTTCGGCGAGGATTTGAAAACCCTGGTTGTACAGTAGGGTTTCCCTGTTCCAGTTGAAGACGTTTGCAGCAGTGATGGAGAAAGAAATTCTCGCTGAAAGTGGAGGCGAGACAGTAACAAAACATAATCAAGAGAAGAGGAAGAAGAAAAGTGAAGGTGAAGCTAAGAGTGGTGGTAGTAACGACGGAAATGGCAACAATTTGAAGAAGAAGTGGAATGGGAATGGGGGAGCTGGAAATCAGCAAAGAAACCAGCAAAATAAGAGGTTTGAAGCATGCTCTACGTGTGGAAAGTTTCATAAGGGTGTGTGCTTGATGGGGATGTGAATATGCTTCAATTGTGGCCAGGAGGGTCACATCGCCCCAAATTGCACTCAAGCTAAGAAGAATGTGTGTTTCACGTGCGGATCCAAAGATCACTTTGCTCGTGAATGCCCTAAGAAGAGATCTGGTGAGACAAATGGGATCAAGGGAAATGCTAGTGGAGGTGCGCTGGCTATTGCAGGACCAACGTCAACAAATAAGCCCACAGCAAGAACCTTCAACATGACGGTGCAAGACGCGGTGCAATAAAAAGATGTCGTGTCAGGTATTATCCCAATCAATGATATAAATGCATATATATTATTCGATTCGGGTGCTACTTGCTCGTTTATATCTGATGATTTTGTTAAGAAGCTAGAAATACCTTGTGAAGAGATGAAATTTCCTTTAAACATAGAAATTGCAAATAAGGAAGTGATTCCTGTTAGATTCATATACAAGAACTGTAAGGTGAACATTAAGGGGAATGTTATGAAAGTAGATTTAATTCTGGTTAAACTCGGCGAGTTCGATATTATTTTGGGAATGGATTGGCTGTTTAATTATGGAGTGATAATTGACTGCCTATGTGTAAACCTTATGACTTCGTCAAATGTAGTTTTTCATGGTAGCAAATCGCCTAGATAAATGAAATGTTTGATGATAATGCAGGCCAAAAAGTTATTGAGTCAGGGTTGTGTGGGGTATTTAGCTTACATAGTCGATACTCAAAAGGAGAAGGGTATGAAATTGGAGGAAATACCAGTAGTTAGGGAGTTCGTGGACGTGTTTCCGGAGGATTTTCCAGGACTTCCGCCTAACCGAGAAATCGAGTTCGTGATCGACTTAGCACCAGGAACCGCTCCAATATCGAAGGCCCCGTACAGAATGGCTCCGGTGGAAATGAAGGAACTAATGGTGCAACTGCAAGAGCTGTTAGACAAGAAGTATATTCAGCCAAGTGTGTCACCGTGGGGAGCACCGGTGTTGTTTGTGAAGAAGAAGGATGGGTCAATGCGTCTTTGCATTGATTATAGGAAATTAAACAAAGTCACTATTAAGAACAAATATCCATTACCAAGGATAGATGACTTGTTTGATCAATTGAAGGGTGCTAGATATTTTTCAAACATAGATTTGAGAAGTGGGTATCATCAATTGAAAGTGAGGAAGGAGGATGTACCGAAGACGGCGTTCCGAACTCGGTATGGACATTATGAATTTTTAATAATGTCATTTGGATTGTTAAACGCCCCTGCAGCGTTCATGGATTTGGTGAACACGGTGTTTAAACCATTTTTAGACAAGTTTGTGGTGGTATTTATCGATGATATTTTGGTGTACTCTAAAACTCAAGAGGAACACGTGGAACACTTACGTCTGACGTTGGAGACGTTAAGAAAGGAAAAGTTGTATGCAAAATTCTCTAAATGTGAATTTTGGCTGGAACGTGTGCAATTTCTTGGACATGTAATTGATAAAGATGAGATTTCAGTGGATCCATCAAAAGTCGAAGCTGTGATAAATTGGGAATAACCAAGAACTCCATCTGAAGTAAGAAGTTTCTTGGGGTTGGCAGGATATTACAGACGGTTTATTCAGGATTTTTCCAAGATTGCCACTCCGTTGACAAATTTGACAAGAAAATCTGTAAAGTTTGTTTGGACGGAGAAATGTGAAGAAAGTTTTCAAGAATTAAAGAGAAAGCTCAGTGTGGCACCTGTGTTATCATTACCGGATAATACATGAAATTTTGTGGTGTATTGTGATGCTTTACACAAAGGATTGGGTTGTGTCCTTATGCAGAACGACAAGGTTATTTTGTATGCATCAAGGCAACTGAAAGACTACGAAAAAGGGTATCTGAATCATGATTTAGAGTTGGCAGCGGTTGTGTTCGCATTGAAGATATGGAGACACTATCTCTACGGAGAGAAATGTGAGATCTACACAGACCATAAAAGTCTGAAGTATATTTTCACACAAAAATATTTGAACATGCGGCAAAGGAGATGGATGGAATTGATAAAGGATTACGATTGTGTAATCTTTTATCATCCAGACAAAGCTAATGTGGTTGCAGATGCCTTGAGTAGGAAAGGCAGAGAAAAGTTGATGTTGTTAACAGATAAGGAGGAGCTTATTACAGCAATGGCAAGGTTAGAGCTGGAAATCAAATTACCATATGAATCCGATGAAAAATTGTTCCAAATAGAAGCTAGTCCAACCTTGGTGGACAAATTAAAAAACGCTCAGCTATAAGATGAAGAATGCAAGAAAATAAAGCAAAATATAATCGAGGGTAAAGAAGCAAAGTACCAGGTCGATACTGAGGGAATGCTACGATTCGAGGGACGAATTTGGGTTCCAGCAGTACAGGATATTAAAGAAGACATCTTGGCGGAAGCTCATAGCTCAAGATATTCAATTCATCCGGGAAGTACGAAAATGTATCAGGATTTACGGCGTCATTTTTGGTGGCCGAACATGAAAAGAGACGTTGCAGAATGCGTTGCAAAGTGCTTGACATGTCAGAAAGTGAAGGTCGAGCATCAACGACCAAGCAGATTACTTCAACCGTTGGAGATACCAGAATGGAAGTGGGAGCATATCACAATGGATTTTGTGGTAGGTCTTCCAACAACTCAGAAACGATACGATGCGATATGGGTGGTAGTGGACAGATTAACAAAATCTGCACACTTTTTGCCAATAAAGATTAGATTTAATCTTGACCAGCTGGCAAAATTATTCGTTAAAGAGATCGTCTCAAGACATGGAGTTTCGGTATCAATTGTATCAGATAAAGATCCAAGGTTCACATCAAACTTCTAGAAGAAACTTTAAGAATGCATGAAAACGCAACTGAAGATGAGTATAGCATATCATTCGCAAATCGATGGGCAAAGCGAAAGAACGATCCAGACGCTTGAAGATATGCTCAGAGCGCGCATCATGGATTTCAAAAGAAACTGGGATGATCATCTACCGTTGGTGGAATTTGCATACAATAATAGTTACCATGCAAGCATTGGTATGCCGCCATCTGAGGTGTTATCTGGCGAAAAAAGTGAGAACTCCACTATCTTTGGGATGAAGTTGGAGAAGCGGCAAATGTTAGGCCGGAGGCGGTTCAATGAGGCCGTGAAGTTGTCAAACTCATCAGAGCAAGATTAGTACCTGCTCAAAATCGATAGAAAAAGTATGCTGATCAACACAGGTAGAGTCGTGAATTTGAAGCAGGAAGTTTAGTATTCCTGAAAGTTTCTCCTTGGAAGGGGAAGATTCGTTTAGACAAGAAAGGCAAGCTCAGCCCGAGGTTTATTGGACCTTTCGAAATTCTACGCAGAGTGGGAGAAGTGGCTTACGAGGTAGCTTTACCTCTAGAATTAGAGCATGTGCACAATGTTTTTCATGTGTTAGTGTTGTGACCGTATAAACCCGATTACAAGCATGTGATTGAGTATGAACCGTTGCAATTCAGTAAAGATTTGTCTTACGAAGAGATTCCTATCCAGATAGTCGACAGGAAAGAACAAGTACTCAGGAATAAAGTGATACCTTCTGTGAAGGTGATATGGAGGAACCACAATGTCGAAGAGGCTACGTGGGAACTCGAAGCTGATATGATGAAGAATTACCCTAAGTTATTTGTTTAATCTGTGTCTTCAATTCTGTGGACAAAATCTTTGTAAGTAAGGGAGAATGTGACGATTTGATTGTTTAAATTGTGATTCTGGGGACAAAATCCTTGAAATGAGGGAAGGATGTAACGATCCGAAATTTTAAATTGTAATTTAAATATTTATTGAGTTATATAAATATTATTTGAGGTGTTTATTGTTAAATAAGTATTTTATTGATGTGATGGTTGATGAATCCGAATCTATTAGAGAATTTTGATAAATTAAATTAATTTATAATTTAGAGATTTGTATTATAACATGAGGTGTTATATATGGTATATTAAATTACCAAATAAAATTATAATATATAATTATAATTTTGTGATATTTGCTAAAAGGCTATATTTAATTAAAATATAGTATGTGATTAATTTAATTAGTTAATATTGGATATGGAAATCCAAATAAATAGTATGTGATTATAAATTATAAACTAAAGTGTTTATGTAAATAAATTAAAAAGGATTTAATTTAGTATTTTTGCCAAACAAGGGTTAAGTATTTTAATTCTTTAAAATTTAAATGGTTTGCCAAACAAGCCTTATGGCTTTTGGAATTTCTAATCTTTGAAAATAAATAATATAAATAAAATAAAATAAATAAATAAATATTTATAACTGATGATTTAATAGGATCATTAGTATAACGTCAGTTTTTAGACGTTTGAAACTTTACGTTGTCTGGAGTTATATTTATTTTATGCATTCTATTTGCTAAAGCTTAGAGAAGAGAAGAGTTTGAGAGTTCAGACAATTACGTAGAGAATTGAGTGAGTTTGAGAGCTTCAGAGATAATTGAGAGAGAATTACGAATTTTCACAGCAAATTCAAGTGATTAGCAGCGATTGTATAAGCTAATTGAAGGTATGTTCTACTACTTTGATATTATTTATGAGTATCTCGATAAAGTTTTGCTATACTCTGTAAATTATAATTTTTTGAATTGTTGTTAGGTAACTAAGTTATGGTGGTTGTACATGCTTATGATGATTAGATAGTATGTTTAAACAATAATTGCATGCTAATTTCGGTTTACAGTAGAAGAAAATTTTGATAGTGTATGTTTATATGTATTTTTTCATATGTTCATGAAAAGTATCAATTTTAGTGGCCAATTAGTATGTGAAATTACAAATTAAAGCTTGTATATGTTAGTTCAATGAGATACGAGCATAACGTAATTTGAATGGAGTGATTTGGCCAAATAATGAATTCACAGTGATGATTTTTGGGATGAATATCAAAAATGAAGTTTTATATGAAAAACATGAAATTTGAGAAATTAAAATGGTTTTAGTTGTTGTTAAATTATGCTAAGTGGTTGAATAGGTTAGTAATCATGTTTATGCTAGTTGTATATTTATTTTTCGTGTTAATTTCATTGTTTGGTGGGTGAAATTTGTGTTTGTTGGGCTAAAGTCGACTCTTATTCATTAGCCTTCTCTGCGTCTGTCGAACTCTGCCGTGCAATGCTTGCACAATGCCAAAAAAAAATGGCACAAATGTTCACGGTCTCGAGTCTTTGTATGGTGCATTATTTGCGTCATACACTAGTTTGAGATTTTGATGTTCTGCTGCTGCTGCAGTCTTGGGTTAGCGTCATAACATGGTCTGAAATTATGTTAGCGGGTTAAATGTGTAATGTTAAGGTTAACATAGCATAGTGAATTGGGGTTAGTAAGGTCAAAGTTGCAAAAACGGTTAGTATATCGAGAACGAGTTATGTGGTAATTTAGTATACATAATAAGCGTTAGACAAGTGCTGCAAAGTACAACACTTGGATTTTTTGAAATGTAAATGGTAATGAAGGACTTGTGCTTCAATGATAAGTTTAGCTAGAAATGAACATGATATGGTATGTTAGCATATCTAATAGGTGTTGTGGTTCTTAAATTATGTGTAGGTGATCGTGAGTTTAATTTTATAGCTTACGCTCAAGGCAAGTTTCTAAACCCTATCTTTTCACATTGAGAAAGCTTTCTAACTCTACACTTTCGTTGCGTTAGTTCTATTATTACATTGTGTAACTTTATTCTTTTGATTGAGCGAGTTTTGTTATCTTATCTGTTATTAAATAAGTCAATTGTTCCTAAAATTCATTCGAGCAAACTTTAACTCTAATGTTATTTGAAATTCTCATTTGATTGATTCATTCTAACTTGTTTATAGTTAAGCAAGTTTCTTAAGTTCTATTATTGTATAATGAATGTAGTTTTGAATTCTCGTCCTTATTATTGAACTATTTTAGTTCTTTGCATGAGTTAATACCTTGTTGGGCAAGTTCTAGTTTTCAGCTTGCTATCATTTAATGTACGTTCAATAATTTCATTTCTAATATTATAAAACTCTAACCTTAGCTTATTTATTGTTCAAGCAAAGGTTTACTATTTTACTCATTTTATTGAATACTTATGCTCAATAGTTATTTCAAGCATGAGTTTAATATGTATAATCAGTTCATTTATGTTTCTCAATTGTTCTATGTTGTATTAAAACATCTATTGTGATTATCAAACACTATTGATTCAACTAGTCCTCTAGTTGATGTTCGTTAAACTTCAAATTACCCTTGAAAGCTTATCCAAACCAAACTTTCTTTGGTGCGGACTTGTACTCTAAATACTGAGATGAACAACCCTATTATAATTAGGGGATAACTTACGCGTAGCGTTAAATGTTTGTGCACAATACATGGTACGAAGGACTAATCCCCCTAAGTACGAGGAATCCTTATAGTCTTATGACTGTTAAAGTTGGAGTTGAAAGATTACTCGCAACTGTGGACATAGTTCATGGTCTTATGATCCTAAGTTATGTTTATTCCATATTTTGGATTCCATATCCTGATTATCATTGTTAGAGTACTATCTAGTTTTGATGAGCCTATTTGTTGGCAGATAGTATTGTTATTCTCCTGTTGATTCATTATTATATCCAGTGAGCAATTATTTTGCTCACTCTTGCATATTTATATACTCTTTATAGCTAAAGTTGAGAAGGTAGATGAACCTTCAACTAGCAAAGAAAAGGGAAAAATGTACAAGTGATGCTGATTTGTACTTTTGATTACTGTTATGGTCATAGACTTTTAATAATGATGTAATGTAATAATTTAATTCTGCATTTGAATGATGTTTTATGGTTAGATAACCTGGGATGTTTTTGGATTAAATGATGTAACCCTATTTAAGGGAAGGATTTATGATTTAAATATTATATTTTTGGGTAGATAGTATGAATGTTTGAATAGTGAGCATCAAATCTTGTGGGAATGAAGTACCTAGATTTGGGGGTGTCACAACAATAATTCAGAATTAAAGAATTTGCATAACAATAACAAGTTAAGAATAGAAACTTGCAAAATGAAAGGTTGAAGTTAGAGAACTTGCTCAATTGAATAATAACTTCAAGAAACTTGCGTAACAATAATAGCTTAGCTTCTCAATAAGAGATTAGAGATATAGAACTTGCATAAGTATGACAGCGAAAAGTAAACCTTGCTGAATAATAAAGTAGAAAAGGTTAGGGAACTTGCCTCGTACGTAAGCTATAAATTATTAGAATCACAATATCTATCAGATATACTAACATACACTTTTTAAAATAACACTCACTTCTAGTTAAACTTGTTATTTTAGTACAAGTTTTACTTTACCATATACATTACAGAAATCACAAGTATTAACTTCAAAACACTTATTCACTACCCATTGTGTACCTTAATTCATAACGTATCGCTTTCATAACTTACTAATCTTTTTACAACTTTGGAATTACTAATCACATGATACGATTCTGTTTTAATCTCTTCATTATGTGTCTATCACATTAACATCTCATCAGACTAAGTTACAATAGGTTTTTAAGGTCTGCATAAGTAATGTGCATCACTCGCCTCGATCGTAGGTATGGCGCAATTGCGCCATATACTTAAACTGAGGAGCTGGCACAACTATGCGGTTTCTGGCCTTGACACCGAAGAATTTACATTTGGTACACAAGCACGTAAAAAACTACGCAGTATGTTTTCGATTCTCTTTCATTTAGCCCAACTATCACGAATTTCATCCACAAAATAGTAAATTTAACATATCCAATTGATATAGAACTCATATAAACATGATTCCTCACATATATACTAACTTAGAACAATTAAACAACAACTACAACTAATTTAAATCCTTTAAATCCATGTTTTATACCAAAAACTCCATTTTTGACATCCTTGACAAAAATTAACACTTTGATCACAATTCTACACCAATTAAACTCATTCAAACTACGTTCTCTTCGTTTCTTAATGAACTAGCATATTCAAGGCTCAATTTACATATTAGTTTACAAATTAACTACCAAATTTGGTACTTTCACAAGCCATATGTATAAACATACACTGTAAATAATTTTCTTTCTTTTTAACGTAATTAAAACACTAATTCTTTGTCTAAATGCTAATTCTAACATCACAACTATACACAATCACAATTAATCAGTTGTATAACAACAATTCAAAAAAAATTGAATTCACAGAGACTTGAAATACTTGATGTAGAACATACACATATATATAATATTAAGGTTATGGAAGTATACCTTCAATTGCTTGAACAATCCTTGCTAAAACACAGAAATTTGCTTGAAAATCTCAGGAATCCTCTCTCAACTCTCTCTCAAACTCTCTCAATTTCTCTGTAAACTCTTAAGCCAAACCTTTTTACGTATCATAGGATAAAGCCAATTCTCACTTAAGCGTAAAAAAAATAAACTGATAGCCATAATACGTATACTTAATTATATCAGTTACAAAACTTAAGCGATATATGCTTAAAATTATTAATTATATTAGTATTATTATTATTATTATTATTATTATTAAACAAATTCAAATTCAAAAGCCATAAGGCTTTGTTAGAAAAAACACTTTTAAAATAAAAACTTAATATCTTTAAGCCTTGTTTGGGTAAATCCATTTAAAGCTACTTTAATTTATTTTAATAAATCATTTATACTATAATTTATAATCTCATATTATTTCTTTGGATTTCCATATCCAATACACATACTAAATAAATTTTCCACTTAATCAAAATGTCAAAAATTATAATCTCATTATAATTTTATTTAATAATTAACATATCACTTTAATTATTAAATTAAAACAACAATATAGCAATTCATGAAATCTTTAACAACTTTCTAACTATTAAATTAAATTATTAAAACAACTTTCTAATTATTAAATTAAATTATTAAACCAATTCTCTAATTATTAAATTAAATTAGAGTATTATCTAATAAATTTAATTCACAATTATCTACTAACAACAACCACATAAATAAAATATTTATTTAATTTAATAAATATTTTAAATTACAAATAAAATCTTGGATTGGTACAGGGAAGTCTCTTCATACCTTCCCATTTCAATTACTTGTAATTTCATTTCCATGTCAATCTCAATATAATGGAAAATATAAAGGAATATGTGAACATGCATTCCCTTTTCATATCAAAACCTGTCATGATATCCTGTCATTAAAATAGCTGACATCCGTTTTTCAGGATAACACTCCTAAAAAACGGACACATTACACAACATGTAACATTTCCACGTTTCCTTAAAGACTAAACTACATAAGTCTTTTTATAGGGAAATGATTGGTCCAGTTACCCATTCAAAATTCAAAAAGGCAATAAGCCTACAGCCAAACATGGCTAACTCTGACCAGCCTAATCCTACTCCTGTGTCTCGTGAGGAGTTCAAAGGGTTAAGAAATCAAATTAAAGAGTTGGATGTTCTGCTCAAAGGATTACACAAGTCAACTCAGGGTCCACCAATACCCATCCACACAGAACCCTCTGCATATGGAGGAATCCAGGGTCCGGATAAAGAAGTTCCAGCACCTGAGTCTTAGTCTGATAAGACCAACAAAACCCCTGAAATCACCCATCTTAAAGAAGATCAAGACACCAATGATATTCGGAAGAAAGTTCTACAAATGGAAGAGACTATTCCGTCCATCAAAGGGACTGGAACACACGAGAGTGTTTCATATTTAGACATTTGTATCTTCCCTGGGGTTCATTATCCGAAAAAATTCAAAACTCCCAATTTTGGGAAATATGATGGATTGGGAGATTTTTATACCCATTTAAAGGTGTTCATTGGAGAGCTCAGATCTTATGCCTAAAATGAAAAGCTCAAAATGCAGCTATTTCAGAAAAGTCTGTCTAGAGAAGCCAGAGCGTGGTACACCAGATTAGATAACTTCAAAATTCATAGCTGGGAAGAGTTAGCCTGCTTTCCTCAGTCAATATAGTTTTCAAACATAGATGGATCCAGACCGATATCAAATTGCCAAGGTCAAGAAATAAGTCAATGAGTCATTTAGGGAGTATGCCCAAAGATTGAGGCATCTGGCTGCTCAAGTTATCCCATCTATGACCGAGTCTGAAATGGTGATGACCTTCATGGACATTCAAGAAGCTCCATTTTATGAGAGGGTCCTAGTTGGAATTGGAAAACCATTCTAAAAAATGATCAAGCACGGAGAAATGGCTAAAATGGGATTAAAATCAGGATAGATTCAAGACCTCGCTGCATTAAAAGTCGTAGCTGAGCACATCCAATCTGCGAGTTATGGGAACAACCCCCGGAGGGTCCATAAGAAGAAAGAAGAGGATGTTTCCATCATACTGCAAGGACAAAAAGGCAATCATAACATGCCTATTCAGAGGAGAAACTACTCCCCTTTTCAAGCACAGTCTTCAATCCCTCCATTGCCAAAAAGTGGAGAAGTCAGACGTACAAGAGTGTTCACACCCTTAAGGGACTCGCTCGAAAACATTCTCACACTTTTGACAGCTCAGAAGAAAATCACTCATCTCCTTCCACCAGCCAACCCGAGTGGAAAGGGCTTCAATGAAAGCAAAAAGTGTGTTTACCATGCTGGAGCTCCATGCCATGACACTCAGGATTGTTGGGCCCTTAAGCATAAGATACAGGATTTAATTGACAATGGTGAGATTGTGGTGACCAAGCCAGACCAACCTCATGTTCAAGACAACCCTCTCCCTCAACATAAGGAAGAGGACGTTATCATGATCAACTGGGGAGGTTCGGAAAGCTCCAAATACTTCAAACATGTGGGTGGTTCATCCCAAATTAGCAAAGATAATTCTGACAAATGGGATTATTCACAATTCCAGTTCATGATGGAATGGGAGTTAAAGCCTCTTGGCAAACAAGTCAATCAATTGGCAGAACTGGTGATTCATCAACACCAAGTCACACGTTAGTTTTTCAGTCAAGAGCAAGCTAGCCTCCTTTCTGTTATTACAAACACTCCACCACTTATTCTAGTAAGTGAAACATTGGAGGAAAAGATTGCTAGAAAAGTAAAAGCTAAAGCCCGTCGGGACTTCGCCAATAAAAGGGAATTCACCTATTTAGGCCAACCGATGGAAGAGATATTGCAGATGCTGATCAATGAGAAAAAGATCACAGCACTACTACCTCCAATCAACCCACGCTCAAAGCGGTTTGATGCTAATGGAGTATGTCAATATCACTCCCACTCTCGCGGTCCCAACATTGAGGAATGTCGGGCACTCTGCCATCTTATTCAAAACATGATTGACATCGATGACCTGAAAATGGCAGATAACGATGATGTATCATCTGAGAGTGGGAACACATTTCCTACAGGATGGAAGGAAGTTGTAGTAGTTATATCCTCTGGAGGAGATTTGGCTGCCACACCACTTACAATTCAACCAATTCAGCTCAAAGGCATTGAAAACCCTTTGAAAGTGGTTGCACCAAAGCTAATTATATTGTCGTTCAGGCCACAGTATCCTGTCATTAGTCTCCAGAAAGTTCCATGGAACTATGGAGAGGCTGAAAGATCTACATCCAATACAACTACTGCAGTGTCTAAAGAAAATCCACTGTATCTCCCTCAACGAGTGATGAAGCATATCATAAAATCTAAGGGGAAAGTGCCCAAGGAGAAGATTAAAGAATTCCTCCGCAAAATAGGACACAATGAAGCCAAGGTGGTTCAAAGCTTGAAAGAAGCTCCACAACAGATCTCTATTCTGGACTTGGTTTTCTCTTTAGAAGATCACTGAAAGGTCTTAATGAAAGTATTAGAAGAAGCCCACTTGCCAAAGACAGTGGATGTTGACAAATTCCATCATCTGGTTGATCACATCTTCAACAGTACTGTGATATCCTTGACCGATGATGACATACCCCTCGAAGGGATAGGTCATTAAAAACTGTTGCACATAGCGGTTATGTCTTCTGAATATGTGGTTGGAGGAGTGCTAATAGATGAAGGATCACCCCTAAACATCTGTCCTTATGCCACATTAGAAAAAATGAACATCAATCTTAACAGGGTTCAAAGCAGCCATACAATCATCAAAGCTTTTGATGGATCTCGGCAAAATGCTATCAAAGATTTTAAGTTACCTGTGGAAATCGGTCCACATACATTCTATATATCCTACCAAGTACTCAAGATCACTACAGGATACAACTTATTGTTGGGGAGACCTTGGATTCATATGGAAAGAGCTGTCCCATCCACTCTTCATCAGCAACTCAAATATATCATCAATAGTAGTCTCGTCACTGTCAGTGCTGAGCCAGAATGTCCTGTTCAAAGTGATATACCCCTTATCAGTTTCAATGCAAAAGTTGAGCCTGTCAGTTTCCAAGCCCTTGAGGTGAGTAACACTCACTATCAACCCATTGGGGTGCCACCTCTGAAACCCAGAGTTTCTGCTGAGGTAATGTCGGTAAGTCAAGAGATGATATCCTTAGGCTTTCAACCTAGACAGGGGTTAGGAAAGGATCATCAGGGAATCAAATGCCCATTACAAGTTCCCAACCAGACAGGGACAGCCAGATTAGGCTATTCTTCTGGGTCTACTCACAGGAACCCTCACAAGCATAAACAAGTTCCTTCATCCACAAGGCATCTGCCTAAACCTATAGGTGACAATCATGTATGGCCTTTATTAAAGGTTCCTGCCCCTGTGGTAGCCATGCTATTTCCTAAGCCGATACCGGTTAAAGGAAAAGAAGTCCTGATTCCAGACCCGAAGGCGGAGGAAAGGAATCAAAGGCACAAACAAGAGATAAATAAACATCTGTCAAACATGCGCGCCTTGATCCATACAGAGGGTATAAACAGAGATATTCTAGATGATGATTGTCCAGACATTATGGTCATCATTCAAGAGAAGGAGGACGACAACAACGCTTTCATCACAGCTCTTAACTAGGACTTGACTCTTGGCAATTGGAGCAACACTCCTTGCATTTGCTGACCAGGGTAAAAAGGGCAGAAACTCCCTCTGCCCTGTAGATAACAATAACTGCATACTTTTTCTGTACAATATTAGCAGTTGCTTTTTTCATTTCATGCTAACACTTTATATGATTGAACAATTTCATATATTAAGTGAAAGCATTTTATTTCAGGACTCTAAAGTTAGATATTCCTAAACTTGCTGATGAGGTGCCTATTCTTCACAAGGACTATAACTTTGATATAAAGTTGGACTCAGACTTGATGGAGATTGAATAAGAGGGCTATGAGATACCTTAGGAGATCAAAGAATGGGTTAAAGATAAACCCAAACCAAATCTTGATCAAACCACCTCTTTTAACCTTGGAACCTTGGAAAACCCTAAACAAATCCAGATTGGTATGGACCTTACTCCAAGCCAAAGGAATGACATGGTTACTCTATTGACCCAATTCTAGGATGTGTTTGTATGGTCTCATGAAGACATGGTCGGTTTGTCAACTGAAATCGTTATTCATCGCCTTCCCATCAAAGAGGGATTCAAGCTAGTCAGGCAGAAACTCAGGCGATTAAAACCTGAGTGGAGTTTAAAAGTTAAAGAAGAAATTGTGAAACAATTTTAAGTCGACATTATCATGGTGTCAACATACCCTGAGTGACTATCCAACATATTCCCCGTGCCTAAACCCGGAGGGAAAGTTCGGGTTTGCATGGACAATTGAGATCTGAACAAAGCTTGTCTCAAAGATAGCTTTCTCGTGCCATTCATCCACATACTCATTGACAATACAGCTCAATATAACATGTACTCCTTTGCTGATTGTTTTGTGGGGTACCATCAAATCATGGTTGCTGAAGAGGATAGTGAGAAAACTGCATTCATCACTCCTTGGGGAACCTTTTGCTACAGACGGTTGTTATTCGGCCTTATAAATACCGGAGCTACCTATCAGCGTGCCATGATGGCTCTTTTTCATGATCTAATACACAAAGAGATAAAAGTCTATGTGGACGACATCATTGTCAAATCCCGAAGGGAAGAAGACCACCTAGATCATCTCAAAAGGCTCTTCAACAGGTTGCGTAAGTACAAATTGAAGTTGAACCCAACCAAGTGCGCCTTTGGTGTTAAATTAGGCAAATTGCTAGGATTCCTAGTAAGCCACAAGGGCATTGAGCTGGATCCTACAAAAATCCAGGCCATCACAGAAATGCCCATACCCCAGACAGATAAGGAAATACGGGGATTTTTAGAAAGAATCAATTTCATCAATCGATTCATCTCCCAACTCACAGCAACCTGTGAACCCATCTTCAAGTTGTTAAGGAAGAACTCCTCTATGAAATGGAATGATAAGTTTCAGAAAGCATTCCTTGCAATCAAAGAGCAACTAATCAAAGCTCCTATTTTGGTACCTCCTAGGGATGGTGTTCCCCTATTTATGTACTTATCAATCAATGACAATGCCATGGGCTGCATGCAGGGACAGAAAGATGATAGAGGCCAAGAAAGAGCTATCTATTACCTCAGCAAAAGATTCAGCAGCAGTGAACACAAGTACACTCTGATTAAGAAAACTTGTTGTGCTTTAGCATGGGCTTCCATGAGGTTACATCATTACCTCCATGGTCACACAACCCATCTCATATCCCGCGTGGATCCTCTCAAGTATGTGTTCAGTAAACCCATTTTGAATTATCGACTATCCAAATGATAGTTGGTCCTACAACAATTTGACATTCTTTACGTGACTCAAAAGTCTATCAAATGTCAAGGAATTGCGGATCAACTGGCCTCCGCACCTTCAGGGGATTTCAAACCCTTGGAAACATACTTCCCCGATGAAGGGGTAATGACAGTTTAGCAACACCATCAGGATGATACACACCAATCATGGAAGATGTATTTTGATGGAGCTGTAAACATGGAGGGTTTTGGGGCTGGAGAAGTTCTAGTATCCATTACAGGGGAGCAGTATCCCGTTGCTGTCAAATTGCAGTTTGCCAACACCAACAACACATCTGAGTATGAAAGCTGTATCATGGGGTTAAATGTAAAACCCCACATTTTTTTTGAATGAAATGGAATTTCCTCTACTTATTATTTTGAAATAGTAATAGATTGATTCGATTAATGTGGTTAATTATGGTTAAAATGCGTAAATTTTTTAAATACGCAAGTGGTTATAAAATATTCATTGTTGTTGGAGAATATTCGTTTGGTCGTGAAATATTCTTGTTGTAGGGGAATATTCGTACGACGGTGCAACCATTTGTGGGCCCCATAACAGAAAACTGTCGAATGAAGAAAACGACACGAATGAATTTTTTTTTTATAATAACGGCGTAACGGTTATCGTTAAAACTGTTGGAATACCCGATGGATAAAGTAAAGTAATACGCGTTGTTGCACAGTATCACACGGTATTGAACAATAATTCTAATTATTTATTCTTTCGTAAGAAGTCACTACTCAATAATTGTTACAATAATTACTGTTCAATATTTTATTTTATTGATTCAATAATAGTTACGTTGATATTTTATATTGTTGATTTAATAATTATCATTGCACAGTATTTCAAATTATCATATCAATAATTTATATTATTTGAATAATATTATTGGATAGCATTATTGGCAATGTCTAAGAAAGTTTTGTCTAGGAAAGAGGTTTTGTCACCTAATTGCGCGCCAGTAGGGAGAAATTCTTATCGGAAAGCCTCTTCTTTTTTGGGAACAACCTGGTTGTCATTATTGTGATTCTGTGATATTATTTGTAAATAATTAATTATTGATAAAAATTATAAGAAAATATTTATTTAATAGAGAAATTTTTAAAGACACAATTATTAAGAGTTGATATTTTATCTTCTTCGATAAAATAATTCATTCAAATATATTATTGTAATATTATATTATAAGTGTATGATATAATAATATAATAATATAATAACGGTGATTTTTTTCAATGAATTCACGGTATATGAATAAATGAGGAGGAATAGTATTTTTGTTTCAAAAAAACATGTTAAATATGTTGATGGGCCCCATTTTTGACTGAAATTTGATTATAGCCTGCAAGATCATCCATATGTGGATTTCGGTCATTTTTCGTTTAGAATTTGGAAAAACTTTCTTCTACAAAGTTGTAGAGAATTAAATTTCCTATGGAATGTACATAAGATTCAAATTTTTCTGATGAAAGGGCTATTTATTATGAATTATTGAAGTTCCAAAAAAATTAATTTTTGGAGTTATAAATATTTTTTAAAAGAAAAACATTTTTAATGTGGGTGGGACCCACTTGTGTGTGCTGATGAGAATGATGTGGTGTGCGTAGGAATTTTTTTTTTGAAAATATTAATATTTTATTAAATTTTCTGCTTTGGCGTTCTAAGCATTTTTTTATAAATAGGGTGCTTAGGTTAGAATTAAAAATCACACCAGAATCAGAAGTTTCTCTCTCTATAATATTGAGCGTATTTTTGTGAGTATTTAGATACTTTGAGTGTTACTATATAGTGCAAGTTTCCTTCAGCATTATATATGATATTTTGCTAGAAGTACTATTCTTTTGAGGTAAGGGATGTTATTTTTTTTTCACAAATGATATTATTTCTTTTAATATCATTATACTGAAATATTGATATGAATTTTATTGTGAAAGTTTTACCTTTTCGTGTCAGGGTTACTATTCACATATACATCACTATTCACGAATACGACACTATTCACAGAAAAATTAAATTTTCTTTTCTTTGTCCACGTTGTCTATTATGGTTACTATCTTTGATTTTATCCATGTTTTGATCTTCATTCTTGAATTTTTCTCCACAATTGTTTATTATGGAGTATTTTTGAACTTGGATAAACTAAAGTACGAATCCCTAATCTTTGTCCTTTTATCTCACTATATTCGTTTTCTTGAAAATATTTTGATCATCCTTAGTCCTAAATGGTGATATAATTGAATATCTTTGGCCTATAGTGCAGAGATGAATGATTACCTGATGAATATCTTTGGCCCGTAGTGCAAAGATGAATATTTGGTTTAAGATGTATATTAGTTGATGTCACAGTGATAAAATATTGATGATGGACTTTTAAATCATAGAAGATAGTAGACTTCATTCTCTACTTAACTCTTCTAATGAATTATTATTTTCCCTACGAATATTGATCTAAACGTGCTATCCATTATATTTTATCTAATTTATTGAATGCTAACGATAATTTATTTGTCATTATCTTAGTCATAATATTCTTTACTGGGCTATTTGAGCTCATCCTTTTCCTTTTTGTTCCATTTTTCTTCTTAGGAGGCGAGAATATAGCGAGAACTAGTCGGGGTATCGAGTGATGGTTCAAGACAGTTGTTTTAGCAGTCTTTACTATTTTGTAAAATAATGTATCAATAATTATAATGAGGACTTTATTTGAGTTTGGATATTGTCTAGAGGATAATATTTGTATTAAAACTCATAGCATGTGTTGTCGTATTTTGCACGACAATTGTAATAATGAAGTTGTAGTTGTTTTCTGTACCATACATTTGGTGACTCAGAATGGGTTGTGTGGACCTATTTTGGAGTCGTCACAGTTGGTATTACAGCTTAGGGATATGGTCTCTGGCAGAGATCAGGGAATAGAACTAGGAGGGGAGAGACGAGTAAATCCTTCGTTAGTGTGTCATACCTAAGCTTAATTGGTATTTAATGGGTCAGTCGGAGCATAGGGTTAATAATGTGATATGTTAATTTGTTTAATTAACCCTTGTTTTATGGCAGTATTTAAGAATGGCAGATCTAAAAATTTTGAGATGAGCAATGGAGCACATGAGACCGTTGAATCACCGCTGATCAATACCCAGGATAACGTGCATTAAGAAGGCAATAATCCTTAGGTAAACAACAACACGGACCAAATAATGAACGATGAGATGTTCATAGGCTTTCTACAATTCATACAACATCAGGCGAGAGAAACTCCTGTGCAAAATACAAGTGGAAACACTGGCAACTCATGGATGGTCACCGCTAAGCAGTTCAAGGAGCTGGGACCACCGGAGTTTTTGGGAAAGCCAGAACCATTTACGAAAGAGGCATGGATAAAGTAGATCATCAAGATATTTGATGTCTTAGGATGCTTCAAGGAGCAAAAGGTTCCCTTTGACACCTTCATGTTTCCAGGAGAGGCAGATTACTGGTGGGAATCCGTAAAGCGTACTCAGCCTGCAGCACTCAAGATATCTTGGGAGAAGCTCCGAGAATTATTCAACGTCAAGTACTTTCCTGAAAGTATTCGTCACATGAAGGAAGTAGAGTTCATCAAGTTGGAGCAAAACAATATGACCGTGTCGCAGTACGAAGCTAAGTTTGCCGAGTTGTCCCGATTTGCATCCCATTTGGTTGATATTGAGGAGAGAATGACGCGAATATTTTTGCAAGGTTTAAAACCCGAAATATTTCTGTGAGAGCCCCAAATCCGGGTCCTAAATCACCACGGATCTGGTACAATCATTCTATAACTATTGCGGAAGATATAAACATAAATTGTTTATACATTAAACTTTACACACTATTTCCCCAAGGTCGAGTAACCTTAATTTATACACAATTCATAACTTGTCTAACATATAACATTATTATCATACAATACTATTACAAATCTAGCTGCACACAAAAACTTAAAGTTGGAACTGTCTTTATCTTTTCCTTGTATCCGACGTATTTGCCTTAATCTGCAAGGTTTATCATGATATAGCAAGGATGAGCATAAGTTTGCCCAACAAGTATAAATTTATTTAAGGATATATCATGATTGAAAGAATTTGAATAATAAGTTGGCTATAATTCAACAATATAGTTGTGAATTAACACGAACAAACTTTTGACTGAACAAGTATTGAACATGAACAACTATATCTAGACCGAATGGTAATGAAGGTGATCAGTCTTTCATACATGTTTAATACATACAATATGTACAAAGTACAATTTAACAATTCTTAGACATGGCAATAAGTAATGATTAACCATAAGTATATTTAAATGAAACAACTCAAGATCGAGTTAAGGAAAACTTGCATGTTCGGTCGATTACTGTTACGCAATTTATTAAGCTTTGTCTGAAGACCTAATATATAAATAATATCGATATACAAATTAGAACAATAGCATCCCAATATAATACTATTATATATATATACACATAGAATAACCTAAACACATAACACATAACCCTATCAGTCTACAATACACATAAGACTTAGTATCAGGTCAAACTATTTCAGTCTGACTTGAACCTGACACAAATCTGACATCCCGATGGTCTAGTCAGACTTTTATCGAGTCTAAGTTTAATTAAACTCTGCCTAAATACTTAACAATTATCTTAAATAATTTATTATCAGTCAAAATATTTTTCATAAGCTCGTAATAATTTTTAGATAATTATTACCATTTATCATGATTTTTCAATCATTAATATCGTATTTATGTAATTTAAATACCATATAATTCTTTTATCATTAATATTTATTTAATATTAAATATTAATGAAAATCATAACATAATATTATAATATATTTATAATGTATCAAAGTATTTTCAATACCTTAAAATTATATTTATATGATTTTTAAACAATTAAATTCATTATCCAGATAATTGTTGTTAATATTAAAATATTAATATTTTCCTGAAAAAATATCAAAAGTTATATTTTATGACCTTAAATATTTTTATAACACTTAAATCATTTTTATATGATTTTTAAAACATTATTTCAAATTTTCCATAATTTATTTATTTATTAAACAAATTAATCACCATTAATATTAATTTATTAATGAAATTCATTATAAAATATCAAAAGTTATTAAAAATAACTTAAAATATTTTCTAACACCATAATATAATTTTTCATGATTTTTCAAGTATTAAAATCATTTTTAAATAATTTATTTAATATTATAATTAAATAAATTAAATACCATTTATATTCCAAAAATACTAAATATTTTTGAAATATACTCTAAATAATTAAAAACTAATTTTTGGACTTTAAAATAATTTTTAGAAATTTATTTTGTATTTTTCACAATTAAAAACAATTTTTATCTATTTATTAATTAAAATAATTAATTTTAGAAATTAAGTGTCCCTATAGGGGCTTTAGGCGACAAATCCGTCGCTGTTGGTGTTCTTGGCTCAAGAACACTGAAAAATTCAGTGTTCAAGGTGCTCGGTTTGACCACCATTAATTCTCATTACATACATGTTCTGGGCTTGTTTAAACGTTTATCGTGTAGTAGGTTTGCAACACTACAATTAACAATCATCAACCCAGTCATACAACATCATATCATGAAATTCTAGGCTCTCAAACCTACTGTCAGAGCGAATCAGGGTTTTCTCGGTAACCCAGGAACCTAGACAGCTTCGAATTGACACTTTCAAGCTCGATTATTGAGGTGTTCTGGTTATGGTTCATATGATCTAATGGCCCAAATATGTAGTCAATGTGTCAATGAACATTTAAACTACAACAAATCAGTTTAACAACATCTAAATCACCAGATACAGTTCGGTCAAAGGTTGTCAGAAATGACGTTCATCCGGTTTCTGGAAATTCCAGAAACTGCAAAATGTGACCGAGTGGCTTGGTTTGACCACTCACTACATTCGATCTTATGATGTTTTGAAAGGTCTAAAAACATGGATCTATAGTCCAGACAACACACTACAACTTGGTTACAACAACATCAACATATCACCTAAAGTCTGACAGATAAAGGCCTTAGAAAATCTTGACAGGCTCGGTTTTACACTTTCTGGGATACCTAGAAAGTTCATGGTCATGCTCGGTTAACCCTCTTTGACCATGAATATCTTGAAATTTGTAAATGAAATAGCTTTGATTCCACTTCCAGATCAAAGACCTCCTGTCAGAATACAAGTCTAAAGCTTAAAACAACTCAAAACATAAACACGTAATGATCTAAGGCCACTGACATTTACTTGTCAGAGCACTTTTAGACTCAAGAACAGTTTTTGAAAATAATCATTTTAAGGCACTTTGATGCTATGGATCCATGATGGATCATCATAGATCATCTAAAAATAACTTCTAACACAAATCTAAACACATAAACAAGTATTCTATCTTAGCATTTAAGATCAAAAGTAGTTAGGGCTTTATACCTTTCTAGTACCAATCTTTGATCTTGCCATCCAAATCTAATCTAGGTGTTCTAAGAGGTGTTTAAAGAACTGAAACACTTGTAATTTTCGGAGGTTGGGGGAGAGAATGTGTTGTCGAGAGCTAGTTGTCAAAATGTGCAACTTTGTGGACTTTTCTCTCTTTTCTCTCTTATATTCTTTAGATACAATGCATATTGCTTAAGTTGCTGATGATCTAGGCTAAGTTGTTGGATTTTTAGGTCATGCAAAGTCAAGAGTTGGTGAACCACTAAAGTTTTTGTCAAATTTTATAAGTTATCAATTAAAGTAATGCAAAAAGGGCATTTTGGCCTTTTAGCTAGCAAATTTAATGGTAAATTGGTCTTTGATCCAACCCTTAGGGTTTAACCCTTATGGTTTGACCCTTAGGGTTAAAACTTAAGGTTTCAAAAATTTAAATTTCTAGAATTTTTAATTTAGGTTTTTTTAATTAAAATTTCTAAATTATAATTAGGATTCTATATTTATATTAAGATTTCCTAATCATGAAATTCAATCTTGCTAATTAGGATTATTATTTCTTAATTAAAATTGCTAATTTAGCAATTAGGATCAAAATTGTACATTAGGGTTTATAACCCAAGAACTAGGATTTTAAATAGAAAAATAATCTTTCTAATTTAGAAATTAGGTTTCCTAATTAGATTAGGATTTTCTAATTACTTATAACTTGAAAATTAGGATTAATGTTTCCTAATTAAGATTAAAATTATTAAACTAACAATCAGGTTTTCCTAATTATAAATTAGGGTTTCTAATCCAGAAATTAGGATTTTCTAAATCAATTAGGGTTATCCCTAATTAGGTTATTATTAATAACGTTTAAACCTTATACCAACATTTGCATTCCCAAACTAGGGTTTTCAATTTCCGAATTAGGGATTCGAATTCCCGGAACTGAAATTATGGTTTTCAGAACCGGTTTCAGGGTTTCTTATAAATCGTATGAATTTTCTAACTGAACGTTGACGTTCGAATATACTTAGGGTTTGTCACATATATAGTTTATCTAGTCAACCTTTGACCCTTAATCACATACTGTTCACATATATTACCATATTCACAGAACATATACACATATACACTTAATCCTGAATAATTCACCAAAATCCTTCACAGACTTTTAAAATCCTCAAAATTCCTTCCCAAAAATATCAAACGTATACACTTATTTTCTGTCTAGGTCTATTATTTGACCTTAAATCCATAATTTAATATTTTAATAAATTGTCTAATTTCTCGGGTTGTCGCATCGTCAATACCTCATTTCTCATAAACTGTGTTTGTATTCCGATGTAGTGAATAGGGCTCAGTTATTGGAGCGGAAATATGAGTCAGCTCAACCAAAAGATAACGGCCAACAACACGATAATAATCGTACCGGTGGCAACGGTCATCGGGACAATGATAACCATCGTGGAGGAAATTATCATGCCAGAAATGGTAACCACTTCGGTGGTAATCATGGCCAAGATAATAGAAGAAATGATTCAAGTGGAAATTTCAAGAAGAAAAGATTTATCAATGACGGGAAGACATCGACAAAGAAAGACCAAGCACCAAAGACCAAAGAACAAATTGAGGGAGGAGAATGATCGCTGATTAGATGCTCTGAGATCAAGTGAGAGGAGGGACACATAAGTCCAAACTGTTCACAGCCTTCCAAGGTATGTTTTAGTTGTGGAAAAGCCGGTCACATAGCTCAATTTTTTCCTATAGCGAAATCAAGTCCTGCTGGGAAGGTGGCACTAAAGGCGGATACGAACAAAACAAAGTCGGTGGTTTCAGGAAAAGCATTTTTCGTGAATTCTCAAAATACGAGGAACCAAAATGAAGTTATCATGGGTTAGGTAATCAAAAAATCTTTCGAAGTCTATACCTTATTAGATACCGGTTCTACCCATTCTTTTATTTCTCCTGCTTGTGCTCAACGTTTGAACTTGACCCTTGAGAAATTAGACTTTGACTTATCCGTTGAAACTCTGTTGGGTGAAACCCTTGTTACATCTACAGTTTATAAATCTTGCTTGATTCAAGTTGGCACCATCACATTACCTGTTGATCTTATCTCTTTAAAGATACTTGCCTTTGATGTGACTTTAGGAATCGACTGATTAACTATTCATCATGCTAAAATTGATTGTTTTTGTAAGGTTATTAGTTTTCATATTCCTAACCAACCTATTATGCGAATTCAAGCAACCAAACCACTAAAGTCAATCACTGTCATATCAAGCCATAAAACCATTCGTTTATTAAAAAACAGATGTCAAGCTCTCTTAGCCCATGTCATGGACTTGAATAAAAATACGTAAGATTTGAATAATATTTCTGTTGTTAATGAATTTCCTGACGTATTTCCCGAAGAACTTCCTGGCCTACCCCTAGAGCGTGATATCGAATTTTGTATTGACCTTGAACCCGGTACAAAATCCATTTCTAAAATCTCATATCGAATGGCTCCTATTGAACTTCAGGAGTTAAAAACCCAACTACAAGAGTTGGTACCCAAGCCTTTATCTGGTGACATCCTTTGTGGAATGCACCGAAGCCAGACACTCCGTATTGGATGCCATTTTTGTGTGGTGGTAAACCGATAGGTGCCATTGTGATGTGCTAGCCAAGGTTGGGATATGTGTAAGACCCTAACTTTTTTTGAATAAAGAATAATTTTTATCGAATTATATTTTTGAATATTATTGTGTGGATATGATATAATGTTATAGTTGTGGGTAATATTTGGAAAATTTTGCAAAGTAATAAAGTTGATATAAAATATTCGTTGTGTCAGTGAATATTCGATTGGTTGGGGAATATTCATTTTAACAGGGAATATTCGTACGACGGCACAATCATTGGTGGACCCCACAGCGGAAGTATTGTCACAGTTAGAAAAGGACAGAAATATCTTTTTATAAAAATAAAGGTGAAAGTTTTATTGTTAAACCATTGAACTACCCCGGTGGTAAAAAATGCGATGTCTGGCGTAGTTGCATAAGTAAGACACAGTATTGATTATTGATGCTTACGTGAGAAGTCACTTCGATTATTGTGGACGCCCCCAAAATAGGTATACATCACCCATTACGAGTTGTCAATACATGGTATGAAACAACTATAACTTTATTATTACAACATATAAAGCGTGAGTTTAAATACGAGATATTGCCATCTAGACAATATCCACACGCAAATAAATCCCCATCATAATTATTGATACATTATTTTATAAAAATGGTGAGGACTACTAAACAACTCTTTCTAGAACCTTCATTCCATATTCCCCGACTAGTACTACTCGCTACATTCTCGCCTCCCGAGAAGAAAAATTGAACAAAAAGGAAAAGGGTGAGCTCAACTAGCCCGGTAAAGAATATTATGACTAAGATAATATACAACAAATTATCGTTAGTCTTCAACAGGAAAAATCTAATAGAATACAATAGACAACAAATTTTAAATCAATATTCGCAATGAAATAATAATTCATTAGAAGAGTTAAGTAGAGAATGCAAACTACTATCTTCTATATATGAATTTAAAAGTTCATCGTCGATATTTTATCCCTCGTAACATCAATCATATATATATCCGGAATCAAATATTCATCTTTGCACTACACAGCCAAAGATATTCATCGATTGGTCATGTTCATCTAAACACTGTTCATCTTTGCACTACTACCAAAGATATTCTTGAGAAATCATTCATCTTTTTGACTACAGCCAAAGATATTCAATAATATCATCATTTAAGACTGAGGATGATGAAAAATATTTTTAAAGAAACGAATCCATTGAAACAAAATGACAAGGATTAAGGATTAAGGATTCGTACTTTGTTTTATCCATGTTCAAAAATACCTCAAAAATAATCATAGTGGTGTAAAATTCAAGAATGATCAAAACATGGATACAATCAAAGCTAGTATCCGAATAGATATTTTGGACAAAAGAAGAAATTTTATTTTTAAATTGAATAGTGCCAGTATCGTGAATAGTAACTCGACACCAAAAGATAGAAATTCCACAAAAAACATCTTCACGCTTCATGAATAGTACTCGTGAATAGTAACTCGTGAATAAGTAACTCATGAATAGTAACTCGTGAATAGTAACTCATGAATAGTAACCCCGACATGAAAAAGTTCCAAATTTGATAAAAAGTTCCAACCAATATTTCAAAGATAATGATATTGAAGAAATAATATCATTTGAGAAGAAAATAACATCCCTTACCTCAAAGATTAAGTACTTCTAATTTGGAATAGGGTATAGTCTTAGAAGGAAACTTGCACCGTCTAACAATACTTAAAGTATACTCAAAATACTCACAAGAATACGCTTCGATAATATAGAGAGAGAAAACTTCGATTTCGGTGTGATTTTCAATTCTAACCTAAGACACCTATTTATAGAAAATGCTTAGAACACCAAGCAGTAAAATTTAATAAATTAATAATATAATTATATAAATTTCCTACACATGCCTAGAATCTGATTTCAGCCATCAAACACATGCCACATTCTAGAAAAAGTAAGAAAAAACGTTTTTCTAATTTAAAATAATTTAAACTTCCAAAAATCAATTATTTCGGAGCTTCGGAACTTCAATAATTCATAATAAATAGTCCTTTCATCAGAAAATTCGAATCTCGCGAGTTTTTATAGGAAATTCAATTCTCTACAACTTTGCAGAAGAAAGTTTTTCCAAATTCCAAATAGAAATTGACCGAAATCCACAAACGGGCGATTTTACAAGCTATAATCAAATTTCAGTCAATAAATGGGGTCCACCGATATGTTTAACATGTTTTAAACATTTATTGCAACAAAAATACTCTTCCTCCTCGTATAGTCATATATCCCACATTCGTTGTAAAATATCACCATTATTATATTATTAAAATATAATAATATATTTAAATGAATTATTTTATCAGAAAAAGATAAAATTTCAATTTTCAACAATTTGTCACATTAAAAAATTTCTCCATCTATATCCTCATAAAATCAATATTTTCCTCATCATATAAATCAATAATTAATTATTCATAAATAATATTACGAGTAATCACATTATTGACAACCTGTGGTTCCAGGAAAGAGGGGCTTTCAATAAGAATTTCTTCTTCTTTGGCGCATGATTAGGTGACCAAACCTCTCCTTAGAGCAGTAACTTTCTAGACATTGCTAATAATATTATCTAATAATATTATTAGGATAATATGAATTATTGCTTCGATAATGAAAAAATCTTGTGTAATGACAATTATTGAAACAATAGCAATATAAAATATCAATATGACAATTATTAACTCGATAAAATCTTTGAGCGATAATTATCGTAACCATTATTGAGTATCGCGCTTTCTTACGTAAGAATCAATAATTGGTGCAATCTGGTAAATTTCTCGTGTGTTTAACCAAAAGAGTATTTTAACAAGATTAATTGAATAACTACTACATTTGTTATTTTTAAACAACTTATATTTGTGTTTTCTTCATCCAATCGCTTTCAAGTTATGGGGCCCACACATGGTCGCTACCGTCGCACGAATATTCAGACAAAGATCTGAATATTCCACACCAAACGAATATTCCCCGACAACAATGAATATTTTATAACCACTTGCTTATTTTGAAGTATTTGCGTATTTTACCCTTAACTATCCACATTAATCAAATCAACCCTTACTATTTCAAAATAATAAATAGAGAAAATTAAATTTCATTAATAATAAGTTGGGGTCTTACAGTTATACTCAATTATTGCTACAATAATTGTTGCATAGTATCTCACGTTATTTGATTCAATTATTGTCACATTATCATCTGCATAAATATGTTATAATTGAGACAACAAAGTTATTCATATTATTATTTGCAATATTGACAATGTCTAGAAGTTCTGTCAAGGAGAGGTTTGGTCACCTAATTGCGCGCCAATAAGGAGAAATCCTTATCGGAATGCCCCCTCTTTCTTGGGAACGACATGGTTGTTAAATATTGTGAGTTATAATATTAATGATGAATAATTGTTGAAGTATTAAGAATGTGTTTATTGAAGATAAGTGATTTACAAAAGTTAAGGGGGGAATAATGCAAACTTGGAAAACTTTAGGGGTACTAAAGTGTAATAAGTTAAATCAATCTTGACCATTGGTGGTGGTTTTAATAGTAAATCAATCTGGACCATTGATGGTGGTTTTAATAGTAAATCAATCTGGACCGTCGGTGGTGATTTTAAAAGTAAATCAATCTGGACCGTCGGTGGTGGTTTTAAAAGTAAATCAATCTGGACCATCGGTTGTGGTTTTAATAGTAATGAATATGGACCGTCCGTTCTAATAGTGATTCAATCTAGACCGTTCGTGAATTAGTTACTATTTAGTCCATTCTCCTATAAATAGAAGCTTAATTCTTATTTCACCAATTCACTGAGATTCACAAGAGACACTATAGAGAGAGAAACTATAGAGAACAGGAAGAAGAGTATTCTGCTACTTCACTTTTGTAGTATCCAGCTTTCTACTAAGGTAAGGGGTATTATTTCTTTCGTATTCATAAGGAATACTATTTTTCAGTATTCATCCTTTAAGTATGTCGTCGAATAACTTTGTCTCACGCGGATTACGTCATCGTATGATGGTGAAAATCCATTTGTACTTTTCATATGTTAATTCTTTTCATATTCTTAAATCTAAACTTACTATGGTAAGTATTGCTTCTATAATCCTTGAAATTAATGGAATATCAGTGAGTTTTGCACTTCATCCAGTATCATTTTATTGGAATATTGATATAAACTTTCTTATTAAATATCAATATTTTCACTCGAAGTACTATTCACAAGTTACTATTCACGAGTTACTATTCACCCAATTACTATTCACTATAATATTATTCACTCGGGTATTCGGGGCACTTTTCATGCCGGGGTACTATTCATGAGTTACTATTCATGGGTTACTATTCACCCGATTACTATTGATCACTCAAATATTGTTCACTCGGGTATTTGGGGCACTTTTCATGTCAGGTTACTATTCATGGGGTACTATTCTGAAAGTACTATTCACATGGTACTATTCACGGGGTACTATTCATCGAAAAATTTATTTCTTTTTTGTCCAAATTATTTTTGATACATGGATATTATTCTTGAATTTTACTCTAAAAAGCAGTATCATGTTGAAAATTTGGACATTATTGAATTCTGGATAAATTAAATTATAAATCTTTAAAAATTTATCCTTTACTTTCTTTTAATTAAATTCTTATATCATTGTCATCATCCTCATGCTTCTATTGTGATGAAAGTCATATTTGGCTTACGTGAATAGATGGACTGTTGATTGGTATAATTATGACCAGGGATAATTCGATATAGTCATGACCATTGATGATTACACTAATAATTCTTGGCCCGTAGTGCAAGAATAATTTGTGGACGTGATACTAATGAATATCCTTGGCCCGTAGTGCATGGATGATTCGATGATGTGATCTATTTATTAAGCTGAGTCCCAGCAATAAAGTTTATGATAAACTTTTTAAATCATAGAAGATAGTAGATATCATGCTCTACTTGACTCTTCTAATGGATTGCTTATTCCGCTGCAGTTAAACTTGTTGTCTATTATATTCTATCAGTTTAACATTGTTGAAGGCTAATGATAACTTATTCTGCATTATCTTTGTCATAATATTTCTTACTGGGCTAGTTGAGCTCACCCTTTTACTTCCATTGTTCTCTTCAGGAAATGAAAACGTAGCAGGAACTAGTCGGGGAACGGAGTGATGGCCCAAGATGGTGTTATAATAGTCCTCACTATTCTGTGAAATAGTGTGATAATAATTGTAATGAGGAATCCATTGAGTGTGGATATTGTCTAGAAGACAATATTCATTTTAAAACTCTTAGCTTATGTTTTGTCGTATGTTACACGACAGTTGTATAATTAAGTTGTATTTAAATTTTGTACCATGTATTTGGCGACCTAAGATGGGTGATGTATACCTATTTTGGGGGCGTCACAATTAAGAGCAACCTAAGTCAGTAATCAAAATACGTAGCTTTCTAGGCTTAGCTGGTTATTATCAAAGATTCGTGGAAGGATTTTTTTTTCGAATTGCCACTCAATTAACTCAGCTAACTCGTAAAGATGCAAAATTCGGATGGAGCGAGGAATGTGAGAAGAGCTTCTAAGAACTCAAGAGAAAACTCAATTCAGCACCTGTTCTAATAATACCATCGTGGAAAAGCGAACATGGTAGTTGAAGCATTGAGTAGAAGATCATATGCAGTTACGAGTGCGACGTCGTTAACACAAAGACCCATTTCGTATAACTTACAAATGATGGAAATAGAGTTAAAGACTCTAGGGACCCACGTGATGATATACGCGTAAAATCGACTTTAATTGATAAATTTAAGGCTGCTCAAGCCACAGACGTAGAGCTAGTGAATATGAAGAAGAAAGTACAAGAATTTGTTATTCCAAAAGTAAGAGTCGATGAAGAGAAGAAATCTCAACCCTCAATTTATTGGTCCATTTGAAATCCTTGACCGAATAAGAACTGTGGCCTATAAAACTCACCTTACTGCCAAGTATGTCTCGTGTTCATAACGTTTTCCATATATCCATGCTACGTAAATATGTGAAAGACCCGAAACACATTATTGAAATAGAACCAGATGAGATAACCGAAGATTTAACGTACGAGGACGTACCGATTAAGATCTTGGATAGGAAGGAGCATGTCCTATGCACAAAGGTTATACCACAAGTCAAAGTTTTGTGGATGAACCATTCTATTGAGGAAATCACCTTGGAGTTAAAATTGAAAATGATAGCGAGGTATCCTCAGCTTTTCGAAACACCAGCTACGCACATCAATTTTGAGGACGAAATTTCATAAAGAGGGAAGGTTGTAAGACCTCAAATTTTTGACACCCCCAAAATATGTATACATCACCCATCTTGGGTCGCCAAATATATGGTACAGAATATAAATACAAACTTAAATATACAATAGGAGCTGTGAGTTTTAATACAAATATTGTCTTCTAGACAGTATTCAAACTCAAAATAAGTCCTCAATACATTTATTATCATACTATTTCACAGAATAGTGAGGACTACTAATGAAAACATCCGATGGTCAATCCGCTCTCGACTAGTCCCATTTATATATTCTCATTTCCTGAAGAGAACAATGAAAGCAAAGGGTGAGCTCAACTAGCTCAGTAAGAAATATTATGACTAAGATAATGCAAAATAAATTATCGTTAGCCTTCAACAGTGTTAAATTGATAAAATACAATAGACATCAAGTTTAACTGCAACAGAACAAGCAATCCATTAGAAGAGTCAAGTAGAAAATGAAATCTACTATCTTCTATCTTCTATGATTTAAAAAGTTTATCAACAAGTGTATCGTTGAGACTCAGCTTAATAAATAATCCACATCATCGAATCATCCATGCACTACGGCCAAGGATATTCATTAGTATAACGACCACAAATTATCCATGCACTACGGGCCAAGGATATTCGTGTTTTCATCAATGGTCATGATCATGCCAACAACTGTCCATCAATGCACTACGATCCAATGAGAACTTTTACCACATCATTTATAACATTACGGTTATGATTATACTGAATAATCCCTGGTTATAATCATACCAAGTCCATCTATGCATTATGAACCAAAGATGACTTTCATAACAATATAAGCATGAGGATGATGACAATGATATAAGGATTCAATAATGTCCAAATTGTCAACATGATACTGCTTTGTGGAGTAAAATTCAAGAATAATGTTGTATCAAAAATGATTTGGACTGAAAAGAAATCAATTTTTGTCATAAATAGTATCCCGGGTGAATAGTAACTGAGTGAATAGTATCCCATGAATTGTACTTCGGGAATAGTAACCCCGTGAATAGTACTCCGGCATGAAAAAGTTAAAACTTATCAAGAATGTTCAGAATAATATTTCCATGAAAAGATATTGGATGAAGCGCAGATATTAAGGATATTCTACTAATTTTATGGAGTATAGAAGCCAAAAACTTTAACAAAATGAGTGTACAATTCAAAATCTGAAACAAAATAATATTACTTACATACTACAGAGTATAGAAGAAAATATTATTTCATATATATACTAAATAAAAAAAATATCTCTTACCTTGAAAAGAAGAGTATACCAACTGGTATAGCGGGGTTATTCTTGAAGAAAACTTTCACTGTTTTCTACGCTCAAAGCTTCCTAAAACTCGAAAGAAATACGCTCAATATTATAGAAGAAGAATTCTCTAATTCTGGTGTGATTTTCAATTCTAACTAAGCATCATATTTATAGGAGATTGGAAGGATACTATTTGAAAATTAAAATCACGGATTTAAAGACAAAACTTTCACTTAAGCGTAACTTGGTACCGATTTTAAAAAAAAAATTTTGATTTTACTATGATGCACTATGCAATAAAATATTCTAATAAAATGAAAACTTTTAAATAAAATAAAATATATATTATATATTACATATACATATTAAACATAAGCCCATTCACGGGATGCACTCCCGTGATCCAACCGACCCTCCACCTAATTAAATAACATATATATATATATATATATATATTAATTTGAAATGGGGGTGGGTGGATGTTACTTGGCAGGAAATGAGTGTTTATATTATATATAAATATTTGATGATTGCATTTATTAGGGAATGAAGGAGTACATTAATATGTATATATATATATAAAGCTGAGATAATTTCTTCTGACTATTTTGAAAAAATGGGTAAGTGGGGATCCACATAATAAGCAAAATTTACAACATAAAAATCCCCTCAATATTTTTAACAATATTTATTCATCATTATTATAACTCGCAATATTAACAATCAGATCGTTCCCAGGAAAGAGGGGGCTTTCCGATAAGGATTTCTCCCTATTAGCGTGCAATTAGGTGACCAAACCTCTCCTCAACAGAACTTTGTAGACATTGTTAATTATGCAAATAATAATATGAATAACTTGTCATCTCAATTATTGATTTAATAATATATAAAATATTGTGACAATAATTGAATCAAATAACGTGAGATACTATGCAGCAACTACTGTGGCAATAATTGAACACAACTAAGTGACTTTTCACGTAAGAATGAATAATCAATACCGTGTGCTACTATGCAACCACGCGTATTACTGTACTTTTAACACCGGGTATTTCAACAGTTAACGGTAAAACTTTCGCCGTTATTTTTATAAAGAGATATTTTTATCGTTTTCTCATTCCGACAAAAAATTCGTTGTGGGGTCCACCACTAATTATGCCGTCGTACGAATATTTCCTGTTAAAACGAATATTCCCCGACCAATCAAATATTATATAACAACTTGCATACTTTGTAAAAATTTGTAAATATTACCCACAACTATAACATTATATTAAATCCACACCATAATATTCAAAAATGATATTTATAGAAAAAAATTCATTTTTATTCATAAAAGTTGGGGCCTTACAACCTCCCTTTTATATGAAATTTCGCCCTCGAAATTAGGGTACGTACCTGGTATGTCGAAGAGGTGAGGATACCTTGAATTCATTTCAGATTCTATCTCCCAGGTCATTTCCTCAACATCATGGTTTCTCCACAAAACTTTGACTTGAGGTATAACCTTGGAGCATAAAATATGTTCCTTCTTATCCAAGATTTTAATAAGAACCTCTTCATACGTTAAATCTTCCGCTATTTCGTCCAGTTCTAACTCAATAATATAGTTTGGGTCTTCTACATATTTACGTAACATAAATATGTAAAAAACATTATGAACACGAGACATACTTGGCGGCAAAGCGAGTCTATGGGCCACAGTTCCTACTCGGTCAAGGATTTTGTTGATCGATTTCGCAATCAATGAATACGTGCAAGTATACACGGTCAACAAGTAATAAAGTGAAAGTAGAGTATCGTTCCCACGAGAAATTATTTAATAAAAATTACCAAATACTAACTCTTAACCAAATCAATTTTATTTAAACAACCAATAATTGTGATTTTCAGATTTAAGAAAACTAAATTAAACAAAACAAAAAGATTATTCTAAAAAAACAAATAAACAACTAAGAATTGATGGAATTCAGATAAATAAGAATTAAGACTCCAATATCCCCAATTATGAACTATAAACCAATTATCCAATTATCCCAATTATTATGTTCACTTGAATTGTTAATGAGTGAATTCTCAAATGCCAAAAGCCCTTTCTCAAGTGATCATTTGCCTTCTATTTAACCCAGTTATTTTTTTTGTTATATCTCTATGCAAAACAATTGAATTAAACTCGCCATAATTCCAATTCCTTATGTGTTACACGCAGCAAATAGATATTCTCATTCTATTCACAAACCTAATTATTCCTTCACATAAATAACTAAGTCACATGTCACCAAGCCCGGCTTCTAACCCTAGAATTTCTCTCTCAATTCCTTCTTGAGTAACAAGGTAATTACTGATCAGATAATTAATCAATAAGCATAAGGCAAGATGAACAATTCACTTCAACATAAATAATTGGAATATAATGAATAACTAATGCATAGCCATAAAAAGTTCAATTGAAATCTTAATAAAAGAGTTAGTTCATAATTAATGAATTAAAACCAAGAATCCACAATTGAATAGACATTAAAAGATAAAAGTATGATAAGAGAAGAGAATAGAATCTGTTGTCAGCAAATCTGATGCTCCCCTCTTGCTCTTGCTCTTGCTCTTGATCTTCAATGTTCTTCAATTTGCTTCAATCTCCACTGGCTAATGAAGAACTAGGGTTTATATTCTAATTTAATGGAGTGTTTAATCTAGTCTAATCTATGTAATCTCTCTTTATTTTATGCCTTATATCATGTATTTATAGGTTACAAGTCCAATTTTTAGCTTAGGAACAAAACCAATCCAATTTAGAGTCAAAAAAGTGTCAAAATTCGCTCAAAAAGGCATTCAGGCCATCACCAAGCCCTTCCCCAGTGCCCCAGCGCTAGGCTTGACGCTCAAACATTGCTCCCCAGCGCCCCGGCGCTGGGCATAGGCCAAAAATGGACGCCCCGGCGCTGCCCCATGTTCTGACATTTTCTGTTCCGTTGTCCTTTGGGAAAATGGCCATAACTTTTTCGTCCGAACTCCGATTTCGATGATTCAAGATGTTCCGGAAAGAGGAGAAGTAGATATACAACTTTCATTCTTTAAGGTTTTCGAAATAAGGTCCGGAGAAATACTCAAATTGGCTCTGAAATGACTGTTGTGTAAATGGCAAGCCAAAAACGCGAATTTAGCCACCCCGAATGTCGATCCAAGTAACTTTTGTCCCAAATCCTACAAAACAATGTAAAACATGCATGAATGGACACAAACACTTAAAAACTATTCTAAAAGACTTGAGAACAACAATAAATTAAGCCCAAATGTATCCAATTCATGGGTATATTACCCATTCATCAAACACCCCCAAACTTAAACCTCTGTTTGTCCTCAAGAAAAAATATAAAAGAACTAAAAATAAACAAACTAACTCAACTACATGAATGCATATGCATGATCTACTTTCTAATATACCTATGAACCCTGTAATAAATCAGTATGATATATAGCAACAGGCCTCAAAGATACCAATGATACTCAAATAATATATCCAATCAAGTCTAAGTCCATAACTCTAACCAGTTAGTCAATCCAAACCTGTCATCACCCATGTTATGTGTGTGTGTGCTTGTTAACCATTCTAACCAACCACAATTCAAGATTATCACATAACAAACTTCTTAAAAGGAAAATTTCAGTTCCAATTCAATTACTTTTGTGAACATGACAACTCCAGTTAAAACTAAGCAATTACCAAGTTTAAGGGAAAATACAAGATTTATTTATACTCTTATTCAACCACGAGGGCATTTTTGCTCTTTCTCGTGTTTTATTCATCATTTTTTTCTCATGGCTGTGCAATGTCTTATTCCCTTAGGCTTTTCAATGCTACCTTAACGAGCTTTCGACCAACGACTCCCAAGCCATTAAGACCTTAGGGCGCTAGGTGTAAAGACAATCCCCTCGGGCTTACTTACTCAAGTAACAAAGGCCACAAAACTAGACAAGCATGCCACGGTGTTTATTCTTTTTTTTTCTTTCTTTCTGGATTTTTTTCTTTTTTTCTTTTCATCATTCCTTTTTTTTTTTTTTTTTCTTTTTGTAATATATATATCCCATAGATTCCCCCAAACTCAAGCTTTTACGTCATTTCAACCTTTTACCGATTCACTAATTTCCTTAAATTTTAACAAAGATTTTCCCTCAGAAACAAATTATGAAACCCTTGAACCAAGTGGATTAAAACAGTTAAACTTTAAGTGCTAACCGGTTACATAAGTTTCAGATAGGCTCAGATTATCATCCTGATTAAAATTAGAACTCATCATCAATTATCAACACTGTTCAAGTTAACATGCAAAACTAATCTTATCATAGGCCGAGCTAAATTCAAACCAATCTATTGCCTAGATTTATGAAACAAAAATAAAAATAAAAATGCAATTATACTATATGAACACATACTAATGCAACACATATATGAATATGCAAATAACTACCATGTATTATATGCAACCTAAAAAAAACACAATGCTAACACATAAAAAAAATGAACTACTATGCAGATAACTAACTATATGCAATACGACACTAAAATGCCCTCAAACTTAAACTAGACATTGTCCTCAATGACTAAAATAGAAAAATTAAAGCAGAGGACTTCCCTGAAAATATAGCAATCTTCCTCCATGTCCGCTAAGTTTGGAGAATAAGCTAGGCACATGGAACAAATTGGGCACCACACTTGAATTTGACTTGAATAACCTGTATACCATGATAGAAACATATTTATTAAATTTTAAATAAATGCAAATTCAAAACTACTAATATAAAACTTAATAAAAACTAAAAATAAACAGTAACTTGGGTTGCCTCCCAATAAGCGCTTATTTTATAGTCTCAGCCTGACTTCTTCAATTCTCTATCCAATTCCCCTACGAAAATTGAGGAATCCTCCATCCATCATTAATAATGTCTCTTTTGGGAGGTTCCCATTAGCAAAAACCCTTGAATTGAAGTCACCTAGCATGCTCTTTGTAGATAGGTTCCCTCGTCCAACAACTAGGTGTTTTCTCCATTATGTCTATGATTAGATTGGGGCATTGAAGCTTAATAAACATAATGGAGTCTTCCTCTATCTTCTCCTTTTCATCCCACCATGACTC